>CAUOFW020003580.1:105000-651348 GCA_963454935.2 Ilex paraguariensis | reverse complement strand
CCCTCTCTATGCCCCAGATCAGGAAAAGACGGCATTTATCACTCCGAAGGGAGTTTATTGTTACAAAGTGTGATGCCGTTTGGACTGAAGAACGCCGGGCAATATACCAAAGGCTGATGAATAGATGATTCAAAAGCAGATCGGCAACACCATGGAGGTCTACATAGACGATATGCTGGTGAAGAGCAAAGAGTTGTGATCATCTGACAGATTTGGCGGATACCTTCTCCACCCTCAGGGAATATGGGCTGAAGCTGAATGCGGCGAAGTGCGTTTTCGGAGTGGAGTCCGGTAAATTCCTCGGATATCTGGTTAGTCAACGAGGAATCGAAGCCAACCCGGATCAGATTAAAGCAATCCTGGACATCCGAAGCCCTCGCACTGTCCGAGAAGTCCAGAAACTCACAGGGATGCTGGCTGCACTTAACCGTTTCGTCTCACGCTCCTCGGATAAATGCAAACCCTTCTTTGGAGCAATCAAGAGTGCTGGGAAGAATATGTGGAGCCAGGGGTGCGAGGACGCCCTGGCTGGGATCAAAGAATACCTAAGGACTCTTCCAACCCTGTCCGTCCCCATCCAGGGGGAGATGTTGTTCCTGTACCTGGCAGTTTCTGAGTTTGCGGTAAGCGGGTACTTATCCGTGAGCATGAGCACCGCCAGAAGCCAATTTACTATATAAGCAAGGCACTCCTGGATGCCGAGACAAGATATCTACCCTGGAGAAACTGGCTCTGTCCTTGGTCACCACTGCAAGGAAACTGCGGCATTATTTCCAGGCGCACCCAATCACTGTCCTGACCGATCAGCCCTTGAAAGCAATCTTGAGAAAGGCGGAACTCTCCGGAAGGATTTCCAAGTGGGCAGTGGAGTTGGGGGAGCACGACATTCATTTCAAACCCCGAACTGCGATAAAAGGTCAGATATTGGCAGACTTCATAGCTGAGTTTTCAGGGGAGCATCCCGTTCTAGAAGGACCGCCTCCTCCCGACTTAGCGTCTCCAACGAATTATGAAGGATCGCCATGGCTTTTGTGTGTGGACGGTTCGTCAAATAGTAAGGGGTCCGGAATCGGTGTCTTGCTGACCTCTCCAGATGGGATTATTGCGGAGCAGGCCGTTCGGCTGGGATTCAAGGCTTCGAATAATGAAGCTGAGTACGAGGCACTCATCTCAGGACTTCGGTTAGCTGAGGCGACTGGAGTTACCGATTTGATCGTGCATTGCGATTCTATGCTGGTGGTCAATCAAGTCAACGGAGAGTTCGAAACGAGGGACCCTAGGATGAAGGCGTACCATCACCAGGCGACGACCGTAATCCAAAGGTTCAGCCGGATTGAAATCAAACAAGTGCCCCGAGACAAGAACACACATGCCGACGCCCTGGCTTGTCTAGCCTCGGCAGTGGACTCCTCCCAGTCGCGCAGGATCACCATTGAATACCTTCCACATCCTGCATAGACCATGCTCCCGAGGCGATGGTCATCCAGGACGCACACAAGCCGCCCAGTTGGATTGATCCCTTTGTCAGGTTCCTAACAACAGGAGATCTCCCGGAGTGTTCAAAGGAAGCAAGGAAGATAAAACTCAAAGCCCCAAGATTTTGGGTCTCTCCGGATCAGAAGCTGTATCGGAGGTCTTTCTCAGGGCCTTACTTGCTATGCGTCCAAGAAGACCAAGTACAAGACCTTCTCTATGAGGTACATGAAGGAATATGCGGGGGGCACTCTGGGGGGCGATCGATGGCACACCGCATCATGTCTCAGGGATATTGGTGGCCGCAAATGCAAAGGGATGCGCGCGCATACGTCCAAAAATGCGACCAGTGTCAGAAGTTCTCCCCTGCAATCAGGCAACCCGCAGGGGACTTACACCCCCTGACCAGCCCTTGGCCATTCGCCCAGTGGGGGCTCGATTTGGTTGGACCCCTGCCTAAGGCTCCGGGAAATAGGAAATTCCTCATTGTGGCCACGGATTACTTCACCAAGTGGGTAGAGGCGGAGCCGTTGACTCATATCCGCGACATAGATGCCAAAAAGTTCGTCTGGGAGAACATAATCATCAGGTTTGGGATTCCCCGGGCACTGGTGTCGGATAATGGGACTCAATTCACCGGCGGGCGTTTCAAGTCTTTCTGTGAGCAACTCGGGATCCGTAACTTCTACTCCACCCCTGCCTATCCACAAGCCAACGGCCAGGCAGAGGCCTCCAACAAGACAATTATCAATGGGATCAAGAAGAGGTTGGAGAAAGCCAAGGGAAAATGGGCCGAAGAGCTATTAAACATTTTGTGGGTATACAGGACCACCCCTCGGTCCTCGACAGGGGAAACTCCGTACTCCCTGGCATACGGAATGGAGGCAATCATACCCCTCGAAGTAGGGCTCCCGACCATAAGGACCCAAGCTTTCGACGAAGGGGGGAATGACCGTCAACTGGGATTGGATTTGGATCTGGTGGAAGAAAGAAGGGAGGCAGCCGCCTTGAGGATAACTAAGTATCAGGAGAAGATTTCCCAACTATACAACAGAAAGGTCAAGGCGCGAGAATTCCAAATAGGCGATCTGGTCCTCAGAAGGGTGACGGCCAATACCCGTGATCCAACAGAGGGAAAAATGGGACCTAACTGGGAAGGCCCTTACAAAGTGATATCAATCGGGGGCGCCGGGTCGTACAGATTAGAAGGCATGGATGGGAAACTTGTAATACGACCATGGAATGTTATGAATCTAAAGAAATATTACTTTTGAAGTATTCTCTCCCTCAAGTGCTTGCCAACGACAAAGATAAGGGCAAGGCCCTGGGGCAGAGTTCAAGGACTCCTGTCCCCGAAGCAAATACAGGAGCAAGCCTCCTGCAAGGGTAAGGCCCTGGGGACAGAGTTCAAGGACTCCTGTCCCCGAAGCAAACACAGGAGCAAGCCTCCTGCAAGGGTAAGGCCCTGGGGACAGAGTTCAAGGACTCCTGTCCCCGAAGCAAACACAGGAGCAAGCCTCCTGCAAGGGTAAGGCCCTGGGGACAGAGTTCAAGGACTCCTGTCCCCGAAGCAAACACAGGAGCAAGCCTCCTGCAAGGGAAGGCCCTGGGGACAGAGTTCAAGGACTCCTGTCCCCGAAGCAAACACAAGAGCAAGCCTCTTGAATGGGCAAGCAGCCCCGAAGACAGTTCAAAAAAAAAAAAACACTACTGTGCGCAAAAAAGGAAAAAAATACTCATTCATTTCAAGAAGAAGGGCTTTGCGTCCCCAAAGGCTACAAAAGAAAATAAAAGGGGTACAATCAAAGAAGCAAAAAGGGGCTATCATCTGGCTCCAGGCATCTCCAGAACATCAGCCGAGGGCGAGTCAGCAAAAAATGGTTGAGAAGCTTCTGGGCAGGCAGGAGAGGTACTTCGGCAACAGGGAGAACTTGGGCAACTTGAGGACCAGGAGCATGGTCCGACGGGGCGTCCTCGGACAAATCCACGATCACTGCCTCGGGAGGATCCGCCGACACTTGCACCGGCGTTGGGACCTCATCCTCGGCAGCAACCTCTGCTTCGGCCCGTGCCATCTCTGCCGAGGGCACATACTTATGCATTTGGAAGAGCGGGGAGTCTGAGGGATTCCAGCAGACTGGAGCGCCTCGTCCCACCCTTTCTTGAAGAACTCCTTGCTGTTTTCTTCAAGAGCAGGGAGCACGTCATCGGCAAACTCTTCCCGAAGTTGCCTCCGATTTTCTGTTCAGTGCCTCGGCTCTGATCCGGTCCAGCTCCTGGGTAAGAGCCAGACAGCTTTCCTCTGAGCCTACCGCCCTCTCCTCCGCAGCAGAAAGCCGCCGCGTCTGCTCGGTTATCCTCCCCTCAGCATCGGCAAGGGCAGCACTTAGCTTTTCAGCGCCAACCTTAGCCGACTCGGCGTCCTTGAGGAGTTGCTCGATTTGAGCAGCCTGCCCCGCCAGGGTAGAGTCCCTGGCAGCTACATCCTCCATTGCTCGGGCGAGGGCCCCCTCCGCCTCCTCCTTCTGCTCTCGGGCCCGCTGGAGGTCCATCCTAGACCCATGGTACCGAGCAGCTATTATGGAGATCTGCTGGGTAGCCTGCAAAGGAGGGAAAAAAGTGTTATCACAAAAATGGAAAGCAAGAGAGAAGGAACCAAAGCAAAAATGAACTCACCACCAGGGAATTCTGGATGATGGAGCGGAACAACACGTTGGTTGATCGCCCCCTATGAGCCGCCATGTCAGCCTCGAAATGCAGTGTCTCACTCACTGCATTGGCGACATGAGGATCCAGCAAAATGGAATCATCGACCCTGATCACTCGGTTCATGTGATCAGTGGCTCGGGGATTCCACTCCGCGGCCTCCACTGTAGGCGGAAGGGAAGGGGAGTCTGCTGCTGCTGTTGTTGCTGTTGTCGTGGCTGTTGCTGCTGCTGCTGTTGTGGAGGAGCAGGGGGTAACCCACGGCCTCTCCCGCTTTGCTGCTGAGCGGGAGGTGCCCTGGATCCTCGGCCGAGGCCATCATGCCGATGTTTGACCCTTCTCTCCTCCTCCACTTGAGGATCCCGGTCTCGCACCTGACCCCGACCGAGGACCCTTGAGGATGGGGTGGAACTGGTCCCTGCAGAGGGGTGCCGCCGGTCGATCCTCGACCCCTCCCGGCTGCGAGGGCTTGCCTCTGCCTAAGGAACCCCAAATCAATGCGAGGGGTGCTGGACATCGCTACCTCGAGGGCGTCCTCGGCGTCTAAAGGATTGAAGAACTTGGAAGTCTGGCCACAAGTCTCCTCCCGAAGTCCCCACCTCGGCGTCCGAAGGAACAACGTCCTCTCTGACCCCGAGCTCTTCAGCAACTCCCTCTACCTCTGCCTCCGAAGCCCGATCCGGGTCTTCCTCCAAGTTTTCCTCAACCTCTAACCTCGCCGCCTGATCGAAGAGTTCAGACCACCGCGAAGGCTCAAAAGGCTGAGGAAGCTGTGAAAATTTCTTATACCCGGGGGTATAATTCAGCAGGATGTGAGCAGCACGGCCAAACCCGTTGTCACCCGTGAATCTCCAAACCGTGATTAGGTCGGCAAAGTTCACCAGCGACCGAGGGGGAGGAGCTGTTTCCCGAGCAGGAATATCTGCACAAACAAAATAGTCATGAACATGGGAAGTCTGGAGAAAGAAATAATAAACCCAAAGGAACCGACGTACTTGTCGTTCTCCATTCCAGAGGGCATAACAAGTCATTATACTCGGGACCAACACCTCTCTGCCAAGATCCCTTGAAGATAAGAATATCATCCTTGTACCCCTTGTCCGAGTCGGAAGATGAGTTACAAGGTACATGGAGGGGTCCCTGGCTTTGAGGTAGAAGTGTTGGTGAGGCATGACTCTCAGGAGGGAATAACAAAAAAGGAGATCGTTGAGCCCAATATTTACCCCGAGGCGCCTATTGAGCTCTAAGACCCCCATAATTATTCGAAAAACATTAAGGCAACATTGCCCGGGGAAGAGGCGAAAGTGAGAAAGGAACTGAAGAAGTAAGGGGGGTAAAGGAAACCTAATTCCTCCCTCTATTATGGCCTTGGTATAAAAGGGCATGGCATCCTCGGCCCCGAGGGTAGAAGAGTGCAACACAGGGTCATAATCCTCTACGTCTACGCACGGGGGAATGCCGTACTTGACCTTAAACCTATCAATCTGCTCACCACCCTTTACTTTATATTTCCCCGACCCCGAAGGACCAGCCTGAGGATTCTCGGGAGCAGGGCGACGACGAGGCATCTCTAAAAAAGTAAGAAAGAAGAGGGTATTTGTTCTTGAAAATCCCTGAGGAAGTTTCCCGAGGGTTAAATCGCTATGTATCAACCGGAGACACCTCCAGTCAATCGGAAAACAAAAGGCTAGGAGGAAGAAAAGAAAGAGGATTCTGAAACTCACCCGAATGTCAAAACGGAATTTTTTCTGGAAAACCTTAAAGCGACTCCCTCCAGAAAGTTCAGAATCAACGATGGGTCTGCTGGCTTTAAGATCTTAAGGAAGAATGGGCAGTCGACGATGGAAGAAGAAACAAAACTCCGGCGAAGATTCAAGAAGAGGCTCTCTTGAGGAAGTTCGGAATGGCAAAACGAGGTAAACGGAAGAGGAGCCCCCTTTATATAGAGGCAATTTTCATCATTGGGCGCGAAAAACGAAACGGCGCATTTAATGCGCACGACATCCCAAGCCGGGGAAAGCGGCTCGAGACAATGATGAAGCACAGGTGGTTGTTGGGAAACCCTTCGTCTCCTTACGACGCGTGTCCTCGGTGTCAGAAGATCGAAGGCTGGGGGGCAGTTGATGGGACTTTTCTGAATACTCCATGATGAAGACACGTGTCCTCGGTATTACCAAAACACTGTTGATAAGATCAAGCACCATCGGCGCACAAGGTCCTCGCCCCCGAGGTACTCGTCATATAGGATCATGCATTCAGTATGTTTTACAACCAACACGTGGCCTCGGTCTGATATGTACCTCGGTCGGCATACCTCCCTCGGTCCCCGAGATGAGCCTTTCCTCGGTGCCGAGAGGTACCCCGTCCTGGACGCTTCCTCTACTCCAGGATAAGCTATTGACGTACAGGTCATTAGCCTAGGCTAGTCTAGGCTATTCATCATGACCTCGTCTTACACAATTAGTGTCAGAACGTACTGGAATGCATGGGTCACAGCCATTAGAGATGGACGCGTGGCAAATGATATCACATCGAAACAGAGAAAACGCATGTCGTTGCTGACACACCACTTGGGAAAGCAAACAATTAATTGCACCATTCCCTTGATGAGACCGCATTCAATGCGGTAAGGCTCGGAAATGAAAGGCAATAAATGCTCCTATTACAGAGCATTTATTGCATCCTCCCCGAGAGGAGCACATTGTACCGTCGGGACCCCGAGCATTTAAGAAGAGAAGACATTCCTCATCAGAATCAGTGCGCACACTGCCTGCACCTAATGATCACCTACTGACTACACTGACAGCAATCATGAGCTTTTGAGGTATAAATACTCCTTGCAAAAGGCAAGACGGGTATGCAACAACAAACTCTCTATTACAATACATTCTTAGTGTTTTCTCCTTCCTCTCTCTTTCTCAAAGACTGACTAAATCGTCGGAGGGGATACGCCGGAAAACACTCCGGCGCCCTTCTAATTTATTCTTCTTTGTTCCAGGAACCTCTTTCAGCCTTACTGGATAGTTCTTCCGTTCCCAGGATCTCCCATTGCCGTTCCAGGCTATCACCGTACCTTGCAGGTTGTTCCAAGCAGCGTGTTTGGTCACTCAACGGGCTCACTCGAAGTTCACCAAGGGAGAGATCTGTTCTCGTTTTTTATATTGTGCAGGATCTTGCACGCACAATAATATAATTGCATATTAATTGTGATTTTTAAGAAAAAAATAAATATTTATTTTCGATTTTATTTCAATCAATGACATAATAGTACATGAATTTGAGGGATTTAAATATTATATACCTAAATATAACATTTTAATTTTGAGGGGGTATTATATTTCTACAAATTTTAAGGGTTTTGCATATAATTTACTAACGGATATATTAACTAACATTGACGAACAGAAGTATAAGCGTTACACGTGTACAAATCTTAGAGGATTTATGTATAATATTTCAAATTATTAGAAGATATGAGTGATTAAGTGACAAATTTTAAAAATTTGAATGTAATTCACCTATATATATACGGATAAGAGTGACATAATCACATAATCATTGTCATGTTAGAGTTTAATAAAAATCTATGTGGTAAGTTAAACCCAATTATTTTCATGAAATATTTGTTATTTTACATGGATGGGGTAGGTACAAAATAATGTAAGGTTCACGTACTTACACGTCAGTTTATATTGTACAGTGACACACAGTAGTATTAACATTTTGTTATGTGTTAGGTCGAAGCACTTACCGCCATTGCACAGAAACTCGCATGTGTTGGTGAATGCTCAACTTCTTTCTTTTAACTAACTTAACAAGGAGAATCCATGCGTTGAGTTGGTTAAAATCTCTATCAAGTCTAAGGGAGACTTGTAGCAATTCTATCCAGGCTAATAATCTCGCCCCCCCCCCCCCCCCCCCTCCCATCCCACCCCCACCCCAAAAGCCACTACCTGGAACTCGAATCTGTGATCTCACTCTAATATTAATTGTTAGATCGAAACTTTTATCATTGCATCAAAGCCCATAGGAGTTAGTGAAGGCGTTACATTGAACATTTTCTCATACAATCTCTAACCCAAGGGCAATATTTTTGGGATTCTAATCAATGGCTTTTCCGTTGAAGTCTGGTTCAAACCCACATTTTTTATTATAAAATCGTGTTTTTTTTAAAGGTGTTCTATTACAATTGCTGAAAATGGTGTTTTGCAAATCTGATTTTACATTGAAAAGCATAACTTTTAACTATGTTTTTGTAAAAATTAGAAGATAAGTTGAAAGTAGGGTAATAAAAAGTAGGTATGAAAAAGTAAGGTAATAAAGAAGTAGGTATGAAATCCCCCTCAGTTCGGTTAAAAACTCATTTCTGGCAAGTTTTGGTCATGTGGGAAAAGGTTGAGCTTGCAATCTGCTAAAGATAAGTCCACAGCCCCCACACAAAACAATAAGAAAGAATAGAAAGGATAACCAACAGCTAAATAAGAAAGACTGAATCAGGATCAATGAGTTAAAGCGCACAGTGGTCAATTACCTTCCATGGACTAGATCTTGAACCACAAAATTTTCTGGTAGAGTCATGATTCAATGACCTTACTTGACATGATTAAATTCAGACAAACTGAAAATTAACCACAAAATTTTGCTTAAAATATTTGCATTAATAGGATAAACAAAGTCCTTTAGCTAGAGCTGAAAAATAAAAACTAATTTCAATCTAATTTCTAATTATTTGCATCACCACACTTCCTAGTAGTCTAGTAACTATAGAAATAACATAAAATTTTCACCATTATCATATGACTCATTAACAAGAGGATTTTGAAGGAATTCAATATCCATTGTTTGCACCCATCCATTCACTAAAGCTCGTTGTTTGTGGTGGTGGAGGGGGCAGCAGCGGTGGTGGTGATGGTGTCTTCCGCCTTGGCCTGCTCTCTAAAC
Organism: Ilex paraguariensis; assembly: GCA_963454935.2. NCBI lineage: Eukaryota > Viridiplantae > Streptophyta > Magnoliopsida > Aquifoliales > Aquifoliaceae > Ilex > Ilex paraguariensis. Next base: position 642,228 of record CAUOFW020003580.1, on the reverse strand, counting down.
TTCTTGTATATATCCCCTTCGTAAAATTTTCTAGTCCTAAGAACCAAAATAAACGAAACCATACACCCGGCCAGTGTAGCCCCCGTGATTATCAGAAAAGCCAGTTTGTAACACTCAACTCCGATGCACGTCAAGTCCTCTCCGGCTTTCCGGTGAAGCCCCTTCGCCGCCTTTTGCTTTAAAGCCTCTTTGTCATAGAGATGACCAGCCACTCTAACATTGAGAAGATAAGCCCCAACAGGGCTTGCTCCGGCACCAAAGTTGTACAATGTGGAGTAGTATTTAAGGCCAAATAATTCTGAAATGATTGCGAAAATTAATGGCCATTGAGCTCCAAAACAGAACCCCATAATCACAGAAGAGACATAGAGAGAATTGGGTATGCCAAAGGCTATAAGAAGATGCCCAACACATGAGAAAAGAAGCACAAATGTTAGCATTAGGGGACGTGGGAGTTTGTACTTTGCCAAGAAGATTTCAGAACCGAAGCCGGATACTACTCGGCCGAGATAATTCCATATGCTCACCAGGGATATAAATGTGCTTGTGCTTGCATTTGGATACCCTAAAGACTTACCAATCTGACCCAAATTATCAATTGCCGTCAATGTCCCGCCCACGCCAAAAGTTGTTGCGGCGAACAGAATCAACATGTCGACGCTAAAAAGTGCTTGCAAAATGGTATAATCCTCACCTCTTTCCGGCGGATTGAACACGTTGGTCATGCATGAAACCGGCTCTTCTCGATTTATTGGAGACCCGGAAGCCGGCGGAGGTGGCTCTGAATGTGTTCGCGGCGGTGCTAATTCAATTGCCGGTATATTTTCAGTCACTACTTTCAATGGAGAAGGATCATCCACCACTTGTTTTTTTACTTTCCAAAGGCTGAACTCTTCTCTGATAACAACAGCCACCGGAGCAAATAGGAGAATAACTACAACTGTAGCACTTCCGGCGTACTCAATCCAATTAAAGGTGAGCCTATTTTGTAAGATAATGATGACCATAAGAAAACCAGCAAGACCAAGAGAGATATAGAGAAGATTATAGAAGACCTGGACCTCATTCACTTGTCGAACAACCTTCATGATACGAATTATTCTCAGAAAAATGAACGAAATCGCCGCCGGAAGCCAACCAATGAGTAAGATCAGAGACTTAGAATTGTGTCCATATAAAGCATGGTATATCTGTGTGATTATAGCACCACTGAGGCCAACAAAACCCTTCAAGAGTCCTAAAACAATGCCTCTACTCTCCGGGAAGTTCTTAACACAGGTGACTAAAGCCCCCGTATTTGCAAATGTTTGAGAATTTGCACCGATACATATATATAAACACATCTGCCAAACATGGGGTTTGGAGATTTTTCCGGTCACGGCGAGCCATATCATGAAGTAGCCGAAGAAGTTCATGGCGGCACCCATGGAGAGAACCACCCATGGGGGTGTGACCTCGTTTATGAGTCCCGATATGATTCCGACGTTGCCACCCAAGTCTTTGAAGAAGCTTAGGAGATTCAGGGTGGTTTGGTCGTAACCCAGTGATGATTTGATGTCGCTGGAGTAGAGACCGAACATGTAGGTTGCACCGGCGGCGGACATGATCAGCAGCGAAGCAAAGATCATGAACCACCGACCGGTAACGACGTGGAGGGTAAAGCTTCCCATCTCTCTCCAACTACCACCACCACTGAAATCGGCCACCGCCATGATTTTCAGTGAACACTCACTAACAGGGAGAAATTGAGAATTCGGTGTTTGGATGGATAATTGTGTAGAAGTCCCGAAAGCTGTATATTATAAATATATGAACAAAATACACGTTGTTTCGGGAGAAGGATGGATGGGATTAGGGGGTTTTTTTTTCGTGTGTAATGTTATACTTATCAAAATATTTATTAAAATGTTATTTTCCTAAATGAGTTAACAATTCTATATTCTATCAAAAATATTTTGATTAATATTTGGTGGGCATTTAGTAGATTCAGAAGTGATATGCAAATGTCAACTCATTTAGTAAAAATATTTTTTGATAAAACTTTTAATATCCATAGAATTTTTCTTTTTTTTCCATCTACTCCAACGTCTTGGGTTATGTCTATTTTAATTTTATATTATATTTGGCTTATGATTTTGCAATGTATGTGAGTTCACATAAAAGTAATAATTGTATTTTGTAATTCACTTAAATAAATTTGACTTAAAATCATCTCTTTGTTTTAGATTATTAGACACTTGAAAGATCAATATTATAATTTTTTTTTCTTGTGGTCCCACATCAAAAGTAAAGATTTTATTTTATATAAATTGACTTGGCCTTATCTTGAATTTGAACATTATGTATTCGAAGGGTTAATACTATAATTTACTAAATTAGTACCATTATCTGATTTCTACCTAATTTTAGTTCCACCTCCCATGTGATATTAGATGTACCTATGAAGATGAGTTTAGGGTCACTGTTCATACTAGGTCGGTATTAGAATCCCAAAGCTGGTACTTTGCTAAAAATTGTTAACAAACTAAGTATATATGGGACTCATGTACTAATAAACACTATCCCACCTACTTATACCCCATTTATCCCTAAAATAAACACACTCTACGACATCGTTTGGATGACTGTAATCTTAATCAGGAACATGTATCTTATTCCTAGTAAAGTGATACCTGGGTTTCAAATATCGTAGTAATATTCTATTTAATGTTTGATATCGTCAGTAATTTAGTATAGTAATGGATATCTATTTTAGTAATATTTTTAGTCATGAACTTTATTTTAGGAAAGAACATGATTTAAGAAAGATAGTTTGGCTTTAGCAACAAACTAAATATTGTGAAAGATTTTGAATTTGACTTTTTTTATTTTTCTTTTTTTAGAATACCCAATTAAGTTGGGTATGAAATTACCACCATTGATGGGGATTTAAGATTTCCACAATCATTGGGAATTTGATTCCAGTGGTAATCTTATTCACGATATAAATTACGAACTCATTATACTCAAATATGGTAATTCATAGAATTAGAAATGAGGTTATCACTCCCAACCAAGATTACCCCAATCGAAACGTAGCCTAATAGTCTATGAAGTATGCATTTTGTGTTTTTTTATCCTATTTTTTTTCAAATATGTCAATTTAGTCTTATTCATTTTCAATTTATATTACTTTTGGTCTAATCGAAAATGACTATGCAAATTGATTACTTGAGGTTTCCATGTGCATTTACTGTGACCACCATACTTTTCATTTAAGTTTTTATTTTGTTTGACGTATTTTTGGATTACAGGTGTGTCAAAGTTCAATTGAACTTAAAATCTAAACACGTACAACTTCACTTATTCGAATCGGCGTGAAGTTCTAAAATCATGATTGTTCAGGCGATTGTAGCGAGGTGTAATGCTACTTCCAAGTTCTTTTCTATGCTTTACAGCTCAAGGACTTTAAATAATTTTTCAATTAATAGCGAAATGGACTGAAACGTAAGAAAGATCAACAAAATTTAAAGCAGCAAGTAGACTAAATTTAGAAGATGAAATAAGTATTATACAATGCATTAAATGAAAGCAGTAAAGGATCATCGGATTGATGGATTACAAGAAAACTAAAGTCGCTCAGGAGTAAGAATGAGTGAGCACAAGGTAGGCTTTGTGAAGATTTTTATTGAGTTTGATCGTGGGATTCTTTCTCAGTGACCTGGCCTCTGTTTATTTATAAGGATGGCCTGCAACCGTGAAGCCATCTTTTTCGACCATTACAATGATCATGGCCTTTACTCTCAAGACACATGGACGTGCACTGAGTCGTCTCTAATTGGTGGTTCATGATATCACGTCTCCCCGTTTCATAGGATTTTTAGAGTCCCACTCCTCTAAACATTCTATCAATCATGGACTCTCATAGACTCATTCATGATCGTTGGATCTCTTTTATGTGTCACCCTCTGATCTTATTAATTTTAGGTGTAAATATTGCCCCTTAAAAATATGTGTTTGAATACTCCATATTTGGGGCGTCATTTTTGTTCTTTTACATTTAAGCTTTTGCCGCTACACTTGCCCTGCATGGCTGTCATCCCAATACTGGCTGTGAAACTTAGAGATTGCGGCTAATCTTCCATATGTAGTCTCTCAGTCTATCTTTTGTCTTTTCAAACCTATAAGAAATGACTTGCACATGATCCGTTTATATCTTTTCATCATTGTAATGACTCATTCTCTGTGCCTATATAATCCATCCTCAGACTTGTTGTGTCATTATTCTGACTTTCTCTTCTTCTTCTTCAATGGAGTGTCCTCCATTCGGGGCCAAGGCTAATGTTCTGCTCTCCTATACCGAGATGAGTTATACCTTCCTAACCAATACATAGAATAAGCCGATTATTGCTTATTATCTCTTCATCGTGGCCTACTGCGGCTGTGATGGTTCTTCGGTGTTGAACTAGGAATACATTTCATTCCTACTTTACTGGCTCAAGTAATTCTGTAAAATTCGGATAAATTTGAATTTTTTACAAAAAGGGGTAAAGTGATAAATTGTCACTACGGTACAGGTTGTAAACCTGAATTTTTTTAGATCTTGGATGATAAAATGGACCTCACCATTGGATTCATCTTGCAAAATCTAGCTACGCTGTCAAATTTTATCAAATTCTAAAATAGTCGAATTTTTTACTTTTTACGAGGCAGTCAAGTCTCGGGTGACCTAAAAATGAGATTTTTAATAAAATCTTGAAATTTGAAAAATAATTTGAGATAATTTAAAATAAAAATATTTTGAACTTAAATCGAGACGAAATTTAATCATATCGGGGCGAAAAAGGATCCGAAAAAAATAGGGTCGTGTGACGCGTTGTGAGCCAAGCAATTACAGGGTATAAATAGGGGGGAAATCTAATTTCTCTCCCATTGGATCAGCCGGTTCTAACGTGAGAAAGGAAGAGAGGAAAACAGGGAAAACTCTCAACTTCTCTCTACGATCTACAGAGCTCGGCTGCCCAAATCAACTCAAGCCAAGAATTAAAATCGATCTTCTCGACGAGGGCTATACCAAAAAGTGCAAGTGTTATCGAAGATCAAGGAACGAAATTTTGGAAGCTAGAGATTCTAGCTCATTTATGGTGTTGTTGAAGGTTTTTTAAGTTGAATTCACGTTTCAAGAGGTAGGGTTCCCTCCTACTTTGGTTTATTTCTAACCTAGGATATCCATATGGAATGGGTAAGTGTATAACTATATATGTCACTTGTCTATTGTTATGGAAATGATGAAATGGGTATGGAAATGACTTAAACCAATTTCTAGTTTGAATTTGGTGTAAGGAAGTTACTTGTGTAATTTCTTAGAACTTGTTAATATGTGAGCAAATTTGTGTGATAACATGACTTGGTGCCTTGAAGGTGTATGATAAATGCCTATGTGAGAATTAAGTTTGTTATGGCATGAATGATGTATGACATGCTTGAGAAAATGGTAATGGGATGAATGAGTTGATATATGTTGTTAATACATTAGCTTCATGATAAATTGTGGTAATTATATGCCTGTGACATAAATTGTCGTGGAATATGTTGATATGCAGTTTAATTGTTCATTTGACATTCATTGCATATTGGGCATGAAGTTGACATCACATTCATGGGCATTAGACATGAGTGTGGGTGTGTGTACATGGTTTAATCAAACACTAATCTTGGTGTTTGATAAGTGGACTCGAGAAGGTTAGATTGAAGATCTAGCTAAGTTGCTTGATTGCATGAAAAACTTGTGTCGGGTATAGCAAGTAGGGCTAGACTCTCCCTCGGGTGCAAGACCCGACTACTTGGTTCATACACTTTCCAGAGGTAAAATTCCAGAAAAGTGTATGGGTTTGTGGAACTTGTGGTGCTACACCAAAACTCCGTTACCCAACAAAGACACATGATTTTGTTTTATAAAAGGTCTGGTTTATACGCTCTCCTGAGGTGAAACTCCATAAAAGTGTACTTGTTTTTATAAATTAGTCATTCGATGTGTAACATCCAACAATGATTCGGTTTTGTAAACACATGACTTTTATTTTAAAATGATCATTGGATGTAATTCATCAATAACAAATTTGCTACACATTGGTATTGCATTGTGTTGCGAGAGTCAGTAAGGGCTCGGGTTAAAGTACATGAGTGAGTCTCATCTAATTTCGCGGCATGGCGTGGTAGAATTCTAACATTGAATTGCATATTCTTAATTGGAATGAATGATGCTTGTTGATTGTTGCATGTGCACATTCCATATGCACTTAGGTTGGGGAGTAGCCTCTGTAGAAGATACTCTATTGAGCGTAGCTGACCCTATACGGAAAAATATTTCAGGTGCGGGATGCATGTCGGGGGACGACTCTTATTCGGGGCCTCAAGGATGAAGAGAGGCTGACTTGTGGCCTTTAATCCGTATTTTTGTAAAACATAGTGAAAATCATGCTTTGGACATATAATCTTTTGAAAATGATTGTAATAGAACTTTTATTAAATTGTGTTTGACGTACAAGTATATGTTATATGAGTTTGGGTGGTTTGTTTGAAATTGAAAGCCGGTGAAACAGGCAAATTTGGAAAACCTACCGGTAGATCGTTGTCCAGTGGGCAACACCTATCGGTAGGACCTTGTACAGGCAAAATTTTGTATATCTGGCAAAACCTACCTGTAGGACTTTTCTAGTGGACAAAACCTATTGGTAGGTTATCCAAAAATTTAAAACTTTAAGACTGTTTTGCCATGTTTTTGGACTTTGGCTTCTTTGGTTCCAAGGATATAAATGGACATAAAATAAGTATAAATTGTGGTATATTGGACCCGTTTGGGTCAAATGACAAAATATGTATGTGTTAAACGAGTGGGTAACAATCCCGATTAAAAGGATTCTATTGACGTGATATCGGATTAAGCGACAATCACGAATATTTCTGTGGGTTGATGGATGGTCAACGGTTGACAAAGAATCCTTGATTTTAGTAGCATCATAGCTTGGTATCAGTGCCTAGGTATACGATTTACCTAGGGCTTCATGGGGCATAGGTCTAAATCATTGCATTCATTGTGCATTTCATGCTATGTGCTTTAATATAATACATGTTATGTGCTATTTGTTATATAGATTATATGCATGATAAAATGTATATGGAAAGGAGGAACACTAGAGTTAGAGAACATAACCTTAGGGTTCGAAAAAAGAGTGAATGGGATGGTTCATGGTGTAAATGTTTACCAGTGGGTGGCATAAGCTCTAGTAGAGAGACAAAAAAAAATCTCAAAGTTTCAAATTTGGGCCATACTTTGGGATACTAAATTAGTACTTTATTGCTATTTGACATGTGTGTAGATGGCATATAGAGGAAAGGGACGTCGAGGCGGTGGGTGGAACAATAACCAACCACCCCCAATATTTGACCAACAAGCCGTTATAGAGGCTATAGGTACGATGGCTACTAACCTAGCACAAGCAAGCGCCAATTTGAGCTAGGGGGCTCAAGCCATCCAAAGGAGTTTAAGTTCCATGAGCCACCAACGTTCATGGAAAAAGTAGAGGACATCCTACCCACAAGGATCACAAGGGGAGGGCCAAAACTATCAAGATCAAGCCCAAAGTCGTTTGTCTCAAGGAGGGAAGAAATTCAAGGTGACATTTCAAGGAGGTCTAAAAGCATGTTTCTATTTTCGACAACCAGGTCATGTGAGGAAGGATTGTCCCTTGAGGCAAGGCTCATAGAGTTTTGAGACTTCTCAATCCCAGTCGTCAGTCGGACTCACACAAGCACACGTTGTTCCTCCCTATTCCATTATGGGCCAAGGAGATCTGTTCCAACTATAAGGTTCTATCCAAGCCCCTAGTACGTCACGTGCGGAGACTCTGCAAGCAGGCCGGATGAGCCAGGATGTGGGCCAAGGCCAAGGTCGATCCTCCCAAGGCGAGAGAAATCAGAGGCTTTCCTACCAGGCAGGCCAAAGGACATGTTTCATTTGCCACCAACCAGGGCATATGAAGCGGGATTGTCCTCAGTGACAGGGATCTCAGAGCTATGGAGTATCCCAGTCTCAGTCTTCGGTGGAGCATGCACAAACGCACTTTGTTCTTCCCCACCCCATTATGGGCCAGGGAAGCCAATATTAGTTTCAAGATACTACACAGACCCCTACAACTTCACGAGCGGGGACTCCGTAATTAGGTCAGATGGGCCAGAGCATGGGTCGAGGTCAAGGACAGAGCTCACAAGCCAAGACTTTAGGGACCCAGAGGCATGTCTACGCCATCACACCTCAGACTGAGTTAGTGGATTAGTCAGTCATTCAGGGTACATTTCTACTCTCTTGCTTATGGGCTAGGATATTATTTGACTCTGGTGCATTGCATTTATTCATATCTACATCATGTGTGAGAGATTTGGGCTTAGAGGTTGATACCATGGAAGAGCCATTGTATGTGAATTCACCCCTAGGAGCTAGGGTGTGTGTTATTCGAATTTGTCGGGGTTGTGAGTTAGAGATCTCGAGGATTCTACTCACCGTAAACCTTAGGGTCATAGACATGTTGAAGTTCGATGTCATTCTTGGGATGAACTAGTTGGCGGCACATCGGATCGTCATTAATTGTGATCAAAAGAGGGTAACCACCTATACACCGAATGGTGTTTGTTTCAAATTTCAAGAAAAAAAGCACGATGTCTTGTCCTAATCCGTGTACGACTCTAGATGGCACGGGTAGTTGATGGGTTAGCTTGCGAGCCTTGTTTTGGAGGACGAAGTGAGACAGGAGTTGGATCTACCTCGAGTTGTCAGTGAGTATGAGGATATTTTTTCAGACAAATTATCGGGATTATCTCCACATAGGGATGTGGACTTTAGCATCAAGTTATATCCCCGTACATCGTCTATTTCTATGACTCCATATAGAATGGCACCGACAGAGTTGCAAGAACTCAAAGTCCAAATGCAAAACTTGTTGGACAAGGGTTTTATTAGACTGAGCACTTCACCTTGAGGCGCTTTGGTGCTATTTGCCAAGAAGAAGGAAAAAACCCTTCGGCTATGTATAGACTATTGGCAATTGAACTGGGTCACTATCAAGAATAGGTACCCTTTGTCGAGGATTAACGATTTGTTTGATCAGTTGAGGGGAGCACGGGTCTACTCCAAGATAGATCTTTGCACTAGCTACCATCGATTGAGAATTAGGGAGACAGATATCCCTAAGACGGCATTTAGAACGCGGTACGGGCATTTCAAGTTCATCGTGATGCCTTTCAGATTGACAAATGCCCTAATAGCATTCATGAATCTCATGCATAGGGTGTTCCAACCCTATCTAGATCAGTTTGTCGTGGTATTTGTTGATGACATCCTGATCTACTCCAAGTCTGAGGAGGAGCATGAAAGTCACTTGAGGATTGTTCTCCAGACTTTGAGGGACCACCAGTTGTACACCAAGTTTAGTAAGTGTGAATTTTGGCTTACAGAGGTAAACTTTTTGGGACACATGGTGTCAATTTTGGGTGTATCCGTGGACCTAGAGAAGGTTGAGACAGTTATGAATTGAGAGAGGCCGAAGTCAGTCTTTGAGATACGCAGTTTCTTGGGATTTGTAGGGTACTACCGGAGGTTCATTGAGGACTTCTCTCAATTAGCTGCACCTATGACCAAGTTGACCCGAAAAGATGTCAAGTTTGAGTGGAATGATTCGTGCGAGAAGACATTCCAAGAGTTAAAGAGGAGGCTTACTTTAGCTCCTATTTTGATAGTCCCGAAAAAGAGACAGAGGTACACAGTGTATTGTGATGCCTCGAAGGATGGACTTGGTTGTATTTTGTTGCAATCAGGAAAAGTGGTGGCTTATAGTTCTCAACCGTTAAATAATCACGAGCAGAACTATCCTACACACGACATGGAGTTGGTGGCCATAGTCTTTGCCTTGAAGGCTTGGCGCCACTATCTATACGGTGAGTAGTTCGAGGTATTTTTTGACTACAAAAATCTGAAGTACATCTTCACACAGTGGGACCTCAACATGAGGCAATGTAGGTGGATGGAGTATCTGGAAGACTATGACTTCACTTTGCATTACCATCCCAGTAAGGCAAATGTGGTGGCTGATGTACTCAGCCAGAAGTCCCGGGAAGTCTTGGCTAGTGTGGCTTTCCAGAAGTGGTAGATGCTCAAGACTGTGGGATAGTTCAGGCTACACTACATGGATCAGGTTCAGGGTACTTTGGGGAGTTTAGTGGCTACGCCTTCTCTACTAAGCAGAGTGATCGAGTCTTAGGGATAGGATACAGAGATGTTATCCATTAAGGACCGAGTACAGTTAGGTACAGGTGACAAGGGTTGGACCATTCATACGGATGGTAGTCTTCAGTTTAGGGGAAGGATTATGGTTCCCTAGTTAGCGGATCTGAGAGAGGAGATCCTTAGAGAGTTCTATTGCTCCCGATTTACGGTGCATCTAGGTGGCACGAAGATATACCATAATTTTTGTCACCAATACTATTAGAATGGGATGAAAAGACATGTTGGGGACTTTTTTAGTCGATGTCTCACGTGTCAACTGGTCAAGGCTAAACACTAGAGATCAATGGGGTTGCTCCAGCCTTTGAAGGTGGCTGAGTGGAAGTGGGAATATGTCATAATGGATTTTGTGACTCATTTGCCATGGACATTGTAGGGACATGACGTGGTGTGGGTGATAGTGGACCGACTTACGAAGTTGACACACTTTTTTGGCAGTGCAAATGACCTTCACACTAGAGAAATTATGCAAGTTGTAAATATGGGAGATTGTCTGGTTACATGAGGTGCCCGTATCTATTGTATTGGATTGAGATCCCAGATTTATGGCTCATTTTTGGGAGAATTTTCAGCGAATTATGGGGACACTGTTGATGATGAGCACTACTTTTCACCTCTAGACGGACGATCAGTCAAAGAGGACCATCCAAACTTTGGAGGACATGCTATGGGCGTCCTAGATCTCAAGGGTAGCTGGGGAGAGCATTTACCCTTAGTGGATTTCACCTACAACAATAGTTATCAAGCGAGCATTCAGATGACTCCCTATGAGGCACTATATAGGAGGCCTTGTCGTTCTCCGGTGTGCTGGACGGAGGTGGGAGAGAGACCCTCTACGGGTCTGAATTTGATCAAAAACACCTCAGAGAACGTGGACTTGATACAGAAGCATCTTCTTACAACTCAGAGCCGGTAGAAGAGCTATGCCGATAAACGGTGGCGACCTCTGGAGTTTGAGGTGGGAGATCACGTTTTCTTGAAGGTGATGCCTAAGAGGGGAGTGGTCAGATTTGGAAAATAGGGAAAGCTATCGCCGAGGTTAATCGGGCCCTTCGAGGTACTCGAGAGGGTGGGTATAATAGCTTACAGATTGGCATTATCGCCAAATCTATCGGGTGTTCACGAGGTGTTCCATGTCTCTATGCTTCGAAAGTATACTCCAGATTTGACATATGTAGTGGATTGGGGTGCTTTGATTGTTGATGCAAATAGGACCTTCGAGGAGGGACCGATGCGTATCATGGATAACCGAGACTAAGTTTTGCGAGGCAAGACTGTGAGGCTAGTGAAGGAGTTGTGGCAGCACTGAGGAGTGGAGGAGGTGACATGGGAGCGTGAGGACACAATACGTACAAGTTATCCGTTCTTGTGCGAGGATGGAGGTACATTTTTAAAATTTTAAGTAAAGCATTATTGTTGCATATGCATGCGGTTAAGTGTGTATGCGTGTGTGAATTTCCAGGACAAAATTCTTTTAAGGGGGGAAGAATGTAAAACCCGGGTAAATTTAAACTTTTTTAAAAAAGGGCCAAAACGGTAAATTCTCACTACGGTACGACTTGTAAACCTAAATTTTTTTAGTTCTCCGATGATGAAACAGACCTCACCGTTGGATTCGTCTCGCGAAATTTAACTACCTTGTTGAATTTCATCGAATTTTGAAATAGTCAGATTTTTTACGTTTTACGAGATAGTCGAGTCTTGGGTGACCTAAAAACGAGATTTTTAATAAAATTTTGAAAGTCGGACAATAATTTGAGGCAAGTTAAAATAAAAATATTTTAAATTTCAACGGAAACGAAATTTAATCGTTTCGGAGTGAAAATAGACTTGGAAAAAAAGAGGGTTGTGTGGCGTGTTATGGGCCAAGCAAATAGAGGTATAAATAGGTGAAAAATATGATTTCTCCCCCATTGGATCAGCCGATCTAATGTGGGAAAGGAAGAGATGGAAAAAGGGAAAACTCTCCACTTCTCTCTATGATCTACGGAGCTCGAGTTCCCAAATCAACTTGAGCCAAGAATTAAAGTCGATCTTCTCGACTAGAGCTACGCGGCTACACCAAAAAGCACCGATTTTTCCTAAGATCAAGGAATGGGATTTTGGAAGCTAGGAATTCTAGCTCATTTTTGGTGTTCTAGAAGGTTTTCTGAGTTGAATTCACGCTTCAAGAGGTATGGTTCCCTCCTACTTTGGTTTATTTGTAACCTAGGATGTCCATAAGGAATGAGTAAGTGTATAACTATATGTGTCACACTTGTCTATTGTTATGAAAATGATGAAATGGGTATGAAAATGACTTAAACCAATTTGTAGTTTGAATTTGGTGTAGGAAAGTTACTTGTGTAATTTCTTGGCACTTGTTATTGTGTGGGCAATTTTGTGTGATAACATGACTCGGTGCCTTGAAGGTGTATACTAAATGCCTATGTGAGAATTAAGTTTGTTATGACATGAATAATGTATGACATGCCTGAGAAAATGGTAATGGACTGAATGAGTTGATATATGTTATTAAGACATTAGCATCATGATAAATTGTGGAAATTATATGCCAGTGATATAAATTGTCATGAGATATGTTGATGTGTGGTTTAATTGCTCATTTGACATTTATTGCATATTGTGCATGAAGTTGGCGTCGTATTCATTGGCATTAGACATGAGTGTGGGTGTGTGTACATGGTTTAATCAAACACTACTCTTGGTGCTTGATAAGATCGAAGATCTAACTGAGTTGCATGGTTGCATGAAAAACTTGTGTCGGGTATAACAAGTAGGGCTAGACTCTCCCTCGTGTGCAAGTCCCAGCTACTTGGTTCTTACACTCCTCGGAGGTGAAATTCTAGAAAAGTGTATGAGTTTGTAGAACCTGCAGTGCGACACCAAAACTCTTCTACCCAACAAAAACACATGATTTTGTTTTATAAAACACCTGGTTCATACACTCTCCTGAGGTGAAACTCTAGAAAAGTGTACTTGTTTTTATAAATTAGTCATTCGATGTGTAACATCTAACAATTATTCAATTTTGTAAATACATGACTTTTATTTTAAAATGATCATTGGATGTAATTCACAAATGACAGATTTGCTACACATTGGCATTGCATTGTGTTGCGGGAGTCGGTGATGGCTCGAGTTAAAATGCATAAGTGAGTCTCATCTAATTTCATGACATGGCATGGTAGAATTCTAACATTGAATTGCATTTTCTTAATTGGAATGAATTATGCTTGTTGATTGTTGCATGTGCACATTTCATATGCACTTAGGTTGGGGAGTAGCCTCTGTAGGAGATAATCTATTAAGCGTAGCTCACCCTATACGGGAAAATATTTCAGGTGCGGGATACACATCGATAGATGACTCTTATTCTAGGACTCAAGGATGAAGAGATGCCGACTTGTGGCCTTTAATCCGTATTTTTGTAAAAATATAGTGAAAATCATGTTTTGGACATGTAATCTTTTGAAAATGATTGTAATAGAACTTGTATTAAATTGTGTTTGATGTACAAGTTTGTTATATGAGTTTGGGTGGGTTTAAAATGAATTGGAAATTGAAAATAGGTAAAATAGGCAAATCTGGACAAAATCTACCGGTAGATCGCTGTCCTGTGGGCAACACCTACCGGTAGGACCTTGTATACGCAAAATTTTGTATATTAGGCAAAACCTACCAGTAGGACTTTTTCAGTGGACAAAACCTACCAATAGGTTCTCCAAAAATTCAAAACTTTAAGACTGCTATGCCATGCTTTTGGACTTTGACTTTTTTGGTTCCAGGGATATAAATGGACATAAAATAAGCAAAAATTTTGGTATATTGGACCCGGTTGGGTCAAATGAAAAAATATGTATGTGTCAAACGAGTGGGTAACAATCCTGCTTAAAGGAATTCTATTGACGTGAGGTCGGATTGGGCGACAATCGCGAGTATTTTCGCGAGTTGATGGATAGTCAACGGTTGACAAAGAACCCCTGATTTTAGGGGCGTCACAAGTTCTTCTTCTGCACCTCGTCCTACAAGGTTACTAAGAAGTACATCTCGTTGGTCGTCAAGTTGGTCGCGAGTGTTTCTTACGGTCTTGTTCTTGTAATGCTCGCCCACCTCTATTGTGGGATGTGAAATATTTTGGCCTCGAAGATGTAAAAGGGTTTGGGTCCCTTCTCGGTGTGCTTCAACTGTGGCTTCGCACTTACTTCCCATAGCTTTTTATCTCGCCTGCCAACAATGCCTCCTTCTCCTTTCGCTGCTTATTTTCCACTATCCCTTCCAAAGAGCAAACTTTTGCAGACTACTTTTCCTGCCTATATAACTTGAACAATTCACGATGTGTTTGGATGTCGTTTACTCTAAATTGGGGTCCAGTATAGTTCCTTTATAAGCCTGGGGAAGTCCTTACTAACGTTACTTTTAACCATGACGACACCTAATTTTCTTATCTCCACCCTCGAGACTTGTATTACGGCCTAGGACCGACTTATGGTGCCAATGCTCTATATGACGTTAAATTTTACATGCCATAGTAGCTCGCCCATTAATTCAGCTTGGTGTAGTCGATTCCTTATCCCTTCGTCTGTAATCTTAATATTGACCTTATCAATCGACCTAATTTGACTGATGTGGATGTTTGAGAAGTCAACCTTCTTCCCTCTTTTCTTGTCGTTCTTTCCAAATGATTTCATTCACCGAGTCTTTCGATGTTTTGAAAATTGCCAAGGCTTGGTGGAGACGATACATTTCTCGATAATTTGACGTGACACGGTCTTTGTTCTTACTCATGTGGTTTTCCCATCGTGGGCTCAACCATCTCCCACGGCCAAATCGGTTAGGACTTTTCCCTCTTTCGTTGTTTATCTTTGGGATGTTGACCTTGATCCTTTGACCTCTACGGATTTGGCTTCCTCAACTATTCCTGCTTTTCCAACAAGGCCTTGCCGTAAAGACAAGTGACAATGTTCCTCTACGACCCATTCTTCTTTTGTTTTTCATGCTCAGGTCGACGAAGGACAAGACATTGAGGATGATGCCCCCTTGTGCTTTGTGTTCACCCATGTGATAGAACTCCTCCATCTACATATGTCAACACTTCGAAAACCTTGAGCCCCTCGAGCTAATAGGCATTCCTAGCTTTATGGTTTCTTCCATGGCTGCAGTTGACTTGGTTTCACCGGCACCTTCTTTCAATAACATGGTCACCAATGTGGCCAATAGTGTTGAAGTAATGGACCTTGAAAATAAAGAGGGTCTAGCCCATAAGCAAAATCCCCCCGACTCCCCAGCAGGTCATGGTACTCCTCCAACTGTTGTGACATTACAGGCTACGACTCCAATTGAGGCTGCTGTTATTCCTTCGCCTGAAGCAGACCTATCTTCCGTCCTAGCATTTTTGAAGGCATTTCTTTCCTCTGGACCTATCTCCTTCCAGCATTCAGGATTAATCTTGAATCACGAATTTGAAAATCATTGTGTGGCACAAATTTTAAAATCTTAATTAAAAGGGTAAAATTGTAACTAAGTATTAAAATACGGGTTGAAAACCCAAATTTTTATAGAACTCGAATGACGAAATGAACCTCATCGTTGGATTCATCTTGCAAAATCTAGTTACCCAATCAAATTTCATTGAATTCCAAGACAACCGGATTATTTGTGTGTTTCAAAGCAATTGGAATAATTTAAAATTAGTAAGGCAAAAATAGACTAAACTTAACTCGTACGAGATTTAATTGATTAAAAAAAAATTAACCAGTTAAAATAGGACGTGTGGCGCAATGAGGCCCAAGCGTTTAAGGAAGTATAAAAAGGAGGATTTTGGGGTCTTCCTCCCATTTCCTCCAAGTTTCAGCTAAGACGGAGAGAGAGAAAGAAAGGAAAAATTCTCCTAGTCTTCTTCTTCATTCTTCCTTCAATCTACGAAAATCCGTCCATTGGACTACGATAGTGCAAGAGCAAAAATTGCTCTACTCGACGGGGGCTACGTGCCAGTACCAACCAAGTCTATTTTTGACACATTGTGAAGTTTGGAGTTTTGGCTCTGGATTGAACAAAGCATCATTGGGCATCGTGAGGATTTGTTCTACCCCGTGCTCATGCTACAAGAGGAGGTAGAGTTCCCTCCTATCTAGATTTATTTCCAACCTAAAATTGGGATATGAAATGGATAGGTTTCTAGAAATGAAATCTCATGCGTTAGCTCACACCTAGCATGACTCACCCTTTGTGAAAATATATTTTGGGTGTTGGACAAGTTCTGCTGACAGTTTTCACTTGGGCTCATATTGATGGCAGAGCCGAGTTGGGGCTCTTGAGTTGTATTTTGTAGTTTCTTGTATACATTTACATTGGTCTTGCATAAATTTCTTACGAAAAACATTTATTTGTTAAAGGCATGTAATTAAACTCTTATGGATATTATTCTTTTGTGAATGAATGAATATCGTGGATGTTAGTATTCAATAACATATGATTGAATATTAACGGTTGGGACATGATGTGATCAATGGATAGAATTTGCACATGTTGTGTGTGTTTGGTAAAGCTCCCATTCAAAGGAGACTCTGCCTAAATTTTGTTAAAGTTATGGACCCCAATAAATGGGGTGTCACTATGTGTTATCCGATAAATAGGGTTAGTTCGTTGGTTGATGGGTAATCAATGGGTTAATCGGGACCTCAAAAATTGGGACGTCAGAGCTTGGTATTAGAGCATAGGGATTAGATCTTATATGGGCATTGTGGGAAGTGAGTCTATCATCTTCCGTTGTAAGAATAAAAAGCTTTAAAGTTGATGGTATACTTTAAGCTCTAATAACCATCACACAGCTTCTATCAGCTAATGAACTTTTGGCCATCCTTCTAGAAGTAGGTCCTTTGTATCAAAAGCCCTAAGACTGTCTTGATGTTATTTGTGATGAACAAGAACAACAAGTCAATATAAACCAACACATTCAGACCTTTTTCAATTATTCTAACCGTTTTGACTCAATCCCTCAGCAGCTGGCAAAGATAGACCATTAGATTGCCAAGTTAGAAGCTTGGCGTGCAACGCTCTTGGAGGAATCTATGTCTTGTCAAGAGCGTGTAGAAGAATTAAAGACTATTGCGGTAAGTGTCATGACCTATGTGGATAATGGCTCGGCCTCTGCCAAGTCAGCTTCAACCAAGATGCTGACTGTTAATAAATCATTGTACTAGGTAGAAGCTCATTTTTTCAAATCTTGTACAGTTCCAAGAAAAATAATAATAAATAAAGATGTACTTTTTTTGCCCCTTACTTCTTTACTTAATCTATTTTTTTTATTTCCCTTGTGATGGTTGACATGAATGTGAACTAAATGACATTAATTGCCACTTACATTATGTTTACATCGTTTGATCT
The DNA here is from genome assembly GCA_963454935.2 of Ilex paraguariensis. Taxonomy (NCBI): domain Eukaryota; kingdom Viridiplantae; phylum Streptophyta; class Magnoliopsida; order Aquifoliales; family Aquifoliaceae; genus Ilex; species Ilex paraguariensis. The sequence goes on along the minus strand of CAUOFW020003580.1, from coordinate 624,527 downwards.
GCGTGCCTGCATTTAGGTACTCTGACTGCCTTTCAAAATGATGCTTTGTTCTCCTCCGATTAAAGTTCCATAAATGATGACGGTTTCTAAGGTGGGGTATTAAACATTTAACTTCCTCATGGTCAATGACTACCCATGAAGAACTCAAGCATTTTGTAGCAAACCAAAATATTCAAGGATGCCTTCTTCCTTGTGCAACATTGTTGTTTCCTCTAAACCTCATGACCTAGAAGAGAGAAAACTGGAAGATAAATTTGTTAGTCCCCAACTTCTTTCCTCCTTCAATCTTAACAAAAGCCATTGCTCTGTATTTTCCCCTTCATGTTCGTAGTTGGATTTACCAACTTACTTCATGTTCTTCCTTCGGATAAATACCACTTTTTGCCTCCATCCTTGGGTTATTTTGTAGATCCTTCTCTTAGAGGATAAGGCAACATGGGTTGACAGCATGCACTTGTTGAAGTTGGAAGAAGATATTACATCTGGCTTTCAGTGTATTTGGCAACCATGTTCTATCTTATTCCCCTGATCTTCAGGTTGGCCATAGGATGACTTACATCAGCATTCTTCTGAAAAAAGAGGAAGTGGAGACTAAGTAAGGTTTGCATGTTCAAGGACTCTCTAACTAGGAGATGTTCTTTTGAGATGTCTATACTCTGTCTCATCCACCTAATCTTTCTCCTTCACTCCTACTCCTTTCTTTGTCTCCAGTGCGCAATTTATCCTTTTCAAACTCAAGATGACAAGCCTCCAGAAGTGAGTTACTTTGACGCAATATTTATGAGGCACTTTGTTTAACATTTATTTTTGAAAATTGTATTCACTAAAATTGTACAAACTTCTATGAATAAAATTTACATTATTATTCGTTCCTTTCAATTTTTTTCATTGCATTTCTTACAACTATTGAATGGTAGGACGATTTTCATATTGGTCGTCGGCCTCCCTTCGCAATCGGTCGTGACCTCCCGAGTTAAAGGTCTTGCTTGCATTATGAGACCTCCCAGACCATCGGTCTGCTGGCCTTTAAGAATTGTCCGTTGATAGAACGTCTTGTTTTTGACCTTTCTGTTGTATGCCGTGGAGACTCTTAACTTTTGCACCTTGATGTCTAGATCTTCAAGCTCGATCATCATGACTTCATTATATTCAACTGGACTTAACTTATGATGGAAGGCCATTCACAACGACTTTATAGTAATCTCCATAGGCAGAACCGTTTTGTGTTCATATGTTAGCTTGAATGGTGTAATTTCGATATTGGACCATTTGGACATTCTGTATGCCCATAGTGCTTTCGATAGCTTATTATGCCTGCCCCTTGGGTTGCTTTTACCATTTTTGCAATGATTCCTTTCATCACTTTGTTGGTAGACTCTTCTTGGTCGTTGCCTTGTGCATAGTTTGGTTTGAGTGAATCACGTCAAAATCATACTCCTCTGTAAATCCTTTAATTTTGCTTCCTGCAAATACTTTTCCTTGATTAGCCACTATATACTGAGAATCCTAAACCGGTTTTCCATTATCATTCGAATGAAGTCAGTCTGGTTGACCATTCTCATTGGAGTATCCTCTACCCACTTTGTATAGTAGTCAATGGCCAAGATGATAAAAGAATGTTGTCTTGTGGATGGGTGAAGGATCTTCCCTATTAAATCCATGGGTTAGGCTCTAAATGGCCATGACTTTATTATGGGCTGCATTTGTATTGTCGGTGTCCTTTGTATAGGTCCATGTTATTGGCATGCTTGACAACCCCTTGCATAGTTAATGCAATCCTTCAAGATACTTAGCCAATAATAGCCATATCTTCTAATTGGCTATCACATCTTGATGCTGCCCTACTGCACGCCACATATACCTTCATGGCTTTTGGTAATTACCCTAGAACTTTGGTTCGCTTTTCAATGAAATCGTCAAGATTTTAGGAACTGAAAACCTTATTGTGGATAAAAATTCTTCTGGATTTTCAATATCCAAGAAAACCCATTTTAGTAGTGGTGAGAAGAGTAGAGAATCTTCATATCGCATGCAAAGTGTTTGTGAAAATGCTCAACCTATGGATGTTATGGGGCTAGAAAAGGAAAATTCTTCATGTTTGGGAGATACCCAATTGGAGAACTTGGGTGAAATTGATGTTAGTCCGCTAGCCATAACCAAGCCTATTGTGCTAATTTGCAGGCTGCTGTTGTTACCACTATAGTATTTTTTAGGGAAGCACCGCATGTGAATATCCATGGCTTCAATACAAAATAAAGCTAAGAAGATCTATGCTAGCATTAAATAAAGCTATTCTGGCAGAGACATAAAAAGAAAAAGAATAGGCTAATGGTCATTGAGTTCATCAGGTTGCTGGAAGAGGAACTTGAGAAAAACAAATCATTCTTTGTTGAGTTTAACTAAGTGCAACTACTGAATGTTTGTCTCATTGCCTATGCCAGACTCTGGCAATAGTTTAACTTTGTTGTTAGTGTGGTTGTATTTGGAGTAGTGACTTTTTTAGCATAATAAGGCTATTGTTTTGTTAGTCATTACTCATTCTCAAAGTTCATTTGGTACTAAAATACTCTTTCTTCAAAATTAAGCTCCTTTCTTTTCAGATCATTAGTATTTTGTTGTTGTTTACCACTTTTCCCTTCCCCTAAATTTTATTAATTAATTCTTTAAATATTTTTATTTTAGTATTAGTCTCTAAATTTTAGTATTAGTCATTACTCGTTCTCAAAGTTCATTAAGTCTTTTTTACTGGTTCTTTTATCCATTTATGTAAATTTGAAATATGCAATCCAACTCAAATTATTCATTTCTTTACGCCGCCCTGGCACCCCGCCCCCTCCTTCCCCAGTCCACCTTTGGTGATCTAAGCTTTCTGAGTACATGATATTTTTCTTTCCAGTTCTGCTCAACTTAAAACAGAGCATTGAGGAATCTCTGCCAAGGGATAATGTGAAAGTGATAGTTATAATAGGTAAACTTGAAGAGTACTTTCATTTTTAATCAAAATGGATGACTATAAAGTTATGAGGCTAACACCCAGGCTTTATCTGGCAGGGTCATACCGAAAGCTCTCAGTAGAATTCGATGTGACGTCTTTCGGTGGAATTCGAGGAAGAAAGAGTATGAATTGTTGCATGTTCATTTTATTGTATTTAAATCCATTTTCTCTGTTATATACATTGTATGTCAATAGAATTTGTCACAGACACTTCAGAAGGTATACCACTTTTTGATTTTCCCATTATCTCCAGCTTCTCCTAATGTTTCACTTATATGATAACCATTTTTTTGATCCATTCACTGGTTAACTGCAATAAAACCTTTAGTTGCCGCCATTGATGGTCCAGTTTAAGGTGGTGGATTAGAGGTTGCACTTTCAATCTTTTGTCAATTGAGCATAAACAGATCAAGAGGTTAGGAGTACAAATAATTTGCAGAAGGAACGTTGGTGGAGAGGCTTGAGCTTGACTTCAAACAAGTGTGTTAGTATATGCCATGAGATAATGTGTTTGTCATTACTAATAATTCTGTTACGGTGCTATGAGAATATTAATATTTATTGTCATAATCATGATCCATTTTTTTATTGATACTATTTTTGTTTTAATCCTCCTACAAATATTAAAGTGACTGAATTTGACTATATTTTGCTTTTTCAGATTCAATGTTTTGTGTCGTAATCACCACTAGCGACATGTGTAGCAACGGAATATAAGCAAGATGTTCTTTGTTGGGAGTTGCTGGTACCAATGATCATCAAATTTTGGGTTTGTGTGAAAATTGGAGTTGCAATTCATACCAAATGTTGTTACAAATATACGAGTTGGATGTCACCCTTTTATTTGATGCAACGTGGGTTATTCCTTTATTCTATTTTTTGTTCTCTATCATTCGATGTGAGCTTTGAGTAGTGCTTTGATATTTAATTTTTGTGTTTTAGAGTTTGAGGTACTGAATACTTCAAATTTTTTTTCCTGTAAGTAACTAATCTCTAATTTGATGTGTTATTTATTTTAACCATAAAAGCCGACTTACTTTCTATTTTTCGTACAAGGGGTTTCTTTCATTCTCATCTTTAGTTAATCATTTATATTTCTTGAGCACTTTTTTTTGATTGAAAAGATATTGTGGATTTTTTGAGAATTGATTTTCTTGGAGTGTAACTTTTTAGATTGCATAAATTTTCATTCCCTCTCACAATTTTTTTTTCTTTCCTTTTTTTTCTATTTTGGTTTTTGGGATCATTTGATAGATGAAGTAATCTTCTTATTTTCAAATTTGGATTCTTCTATTTTTGGGTTTGTTGGAAAGTTGAAGTTGTAATTATTACCAAATATTTGGTAATTAATATACAATAAGTTGGATGCGGCGCTTTGGTTAGATGCACGTGGGTTATTGCATTATTTTTTTGGTGTTCTATACAATTTAATGTGTGCTTTGAACCATATGTTTGGCCATTGTTTTTGATTGAAAAAGGTATTGTGGATTCTTTTAGAATTGAATTTTCTTGGAGTTTAATTTTTTAGATTGCGTAAATTTTCATTCCCTCTTATAATTCGTATGTTTTTTGAAGGAGGCAGATGATCAAATTTAGGATTCAAAGCTTATCCTCCAACAGAATGGGATTAAGTTCTAGACTTACTTTGATGAATAATTTGGATTAGTTCTGACTTTTGTTATAATTATTCTATGTGAGTTAGGTTTTGGTATTACAGTTTTTTCCCAACGTTTGATGGACTAGATCAATTATTCTACTTCATGTGCGTTTGATTTGATTTTGGTGTTTATTTTACAAGCTTGATTTGAGTTCAGGACATATGTAGTCACTTTTCTAAGATATTTTTGAAAATATTTTTGTTTATAGAGTGAGATTTTTTTGGGGTCGTGTTTTTAGAGGAAATTCTATTCATTTTTTTTAAAATTTGTTAGGCCTAGAAACTTATTCAGGTTCTTCAATGCACTGTGCTCGAAGCTGAGGCGACTGTCTCCACTCTGCTCGAAGCTCAGATGACTCTCTTTCCTTCTCCTCGCTTCGATCGCCTTTTGTGAGTAATCTCATGATCTCATCTCTGCTCTCTCTCTCTATCAATCTCTCTGTCTCTCTCTTTCATACACACTACCACTGGCTACTGAACAAACAGGCTTTTCTTTTTTATTTTTTTTTTGAACATGAACAGTAACCTTTCCTTGATTCATGTGTTTTATGTCATTTATTTGTCTCGAGAAAGCAAAAAGGTAGAGACCATTCATTTGTGTTCACTTTTAGGAAGTTGATAGTCTATAATATAAAACAGGACGGCTTCAACATCTAACAATCTCAAATCAATTCATTCATCCAACGGCCATTAATACTCTTTCATTTCTCCCTCCCCCAAATTCATCTCTTTTCACTTATTATTTTTCAAAATCAAACCAACCTCAGTCCAGTTCAAAAACAAAAATCCAACCTCAGTCACTTCATCGTCAGAGATGCAGCCTCCCCCTAGCGTCTCTAGCTACACCACCAACATTTCCATTCCTTTGGCAAACCATCCCAGTGTCTGTGTGTGTGTGTGTAGGATCTCCACCTTCACTCTCATCTCACCCTTCTCCCAGATGCCACACTCTAGCCAGCCACGAGCGACGACCACTGACGCCACCAACCTCTTATTCTCTCATAACTTCTCTCTCCTTCTGACGTTCTCTCTCTACCCTTCACCCTCACTTGAAATCACTCTACATCTCTGCCGAAATCAACCATGCACGCCTCTCTATCTCATGCCCTAAGTTGGGGTAGCTAGCTAACGACCAGTAAACTCTCACCAAACACTCCAAGGTTTTGGGTTGAAGCAAGACATTGGCATGTTCTATTAAGAAGGCTCTTTTTTGAACAATTTAGCTTCTTTTGATTGTGCACAAATCTTTTAGAAATTTGACATAAGATGGAACCTGTTTGATTGCATCCAGAAGTGGGATGTTGATTTTTACTTACTTAAAAAAATCATAAATTTCAGGTTGATTATTCAATTTCTGGCGATTTTGAGTCTATGAGGAAAAGGAGCAAGAATTGAACACGAGGGTTCTTCTTCCCTTGATAGCTCTGGTTCTTGTTCAATCATGGGTTCGGGTTCCTCTTCTCTCTCACATTTAGGCTCAATTGGTTTAGTCTCGATTGGTGAATTGACTGGGATTGACTTAGGTTTTGGAATTAGCATGTCTTTGATGGTCTTGTCAATCACCTTGCCACTTCTTAGTGTAGTGACAACTTGGCCTTGGTCTTGTGGAGTTTCCATGATAGCGGGATTTCCCACCTGAGATTGGCCTTATGGTAGTTTTGGTTGGGCAGGAAACTTGCCCTTCTCATGTGTGGCCATGGATTGGGTCAATTTTTGGATGTGGCTTTTAAGATCCTCGAAAGATTGAGTGGTCTGGGTTTTGAAATCAGTGAAGGCCTGGGTGGAATTATTATTGTAATTCATTTGGCTTTGCATGAACTAATTCAGTGTATCCTCAAGGCTCCTCTTTTGTGGTGGTTGGTGTGGTTGATATGTGAGAGGTCCTTGACGTGGTGGGTGTGAACCTTGTTGTTGATTCATGAGAGTTGACTGTGTGTTTCTCCAACTGAAGTTCGAGTGGTTCCGCCACCTTGGATTGTATGTTTCAAAGTATAGGTTGGAGTAAGGCTTGTTGAAGTTAGAAATGACGTTTGTTTGTTCCAACAAGACTTCCTTGAATGCCGGAATGGTTGGACACTCGCCAGTAGGGTGTCCTATCAGTGCATAGATCCCACACACTTGTTCTGTAGGAGGGCCAACATCAACTTGATGAACCTTTTTCATCTCTAAAGCTTCAAGCTTTCGAGATAGGATGTACATTTTTGCTCTTAGGTCATCCTCATCTTTCAAGACATACTTACCCCCTTGGAAGTGGATGGTTTGGTTTCAACAATGGTAGGAGAGGCTAAGTCCCACATCTGATAACTATCAGATATAGTGTCAAAAAAATTGAATGTCTCCTTCGAACTCTGACTCATAAACTCTCCTTAAGCCATCATTTCAACAAACTGACGTAGTCTAGCGGGCAAGGAGTCATAGAAAAATCCTACCAAAGTCCAATTCTCAAAAACATGGTGTGGGCAGGACTGGAGTAAATCCTTGAATCTCTCCCAACTTTGGTAAAAGGTTTCTCCTTCTTTGACCGAAAAATTCATGATTTGCCTTTTCAGTGCATTAGTGCGCTGTAGAGGAAAAAATTTTCTGAAAAATTCATTTTGTAGTGCCCACCAGTCAGGTATTGAAAGAGAGTTTAAAGAATTTAGCCATTGTTTAGCGTTATCCTTTAGAGAGAATGAAAAAAGTTTCATTTTGGCTAGCTCAGAATTGTCTTGAAAACTTTCACATACTTCCTCAAATTCTTTTATGTGCAAATATGGGTTTTTTGCTTTGAGTCCATGGAATTGAGGAAGTAGTTGAACTGCCCCTGTCTTTACAGTAAAGAGGGGTGCATCTTCAGGAAAAATAAAACAAAAGGAGATACTATTTCTTGTGGGATTTAAGTAATTCCGCAGAGTTTGAATGTTAGGCACTTCCCCCCCCCTTTTTCACAAAAATTTCTCCTCGTTTCTCATCATTTGTCATTTTACTTTCACAAGAGTCTGCTATTGATCTAGGTAAAAGTGGTTCCGATTGATTCACAGACCCAGAAGATTGTACTGGCAAATTTTGATAGTGAGGAGCATTCTCAGACATAAAATTAATTGAAACAACTTTATAAACAGTGAAGCAAATGTATACACAAAAAGTGAGGTCTTTTTACCTTTTACCATAAAACACCTTTTATGGTTCCCCAACAATGACGCCAAAAACTTGACTTGATCCGAATGTGTATACCAAAGTGCAGGCGGTCAAGCTGTAGTAATAATCTGGTTAAGTCCGGAGTCAAATTTATAGGGAACTATGATTGGTGTTTTGAAGTGAGCAGTAATAGAGTCTAAGCAACTAGAAACCTTGAGAGTTTGAAGTTATGGGATTTCTTTGAATAGAATAGAAGATTCTTTCCAAGAGTTTTCTAGATAAAATATAAGATAAATTCAAATGTAAAATAGTCACCCTTTAGCTTGAGGATCAAAACATGTAGTTAACCATCCAATTTATTATACTTATGTTTTATAACTCAATTAACTCCTGTGTCAACAGCAAGTTAATCGGAAGGTAAAGATGGATTGTGAGAATTAAGCACATGATTCCGATGCCTTTCTAAAAGTTGACAAAAATTACATGCGCCGAGATTTAACCCGTCTACAAACAAGTAAGTGTTTATACTAGGCATCCAATTGCATGTGCCGAGGTACTTGCCTTGAACCAACGGGTCTTTCCATGCAAGAGTCATCTGTGACATAGAAAGAACCCGTAGTTTTACAAAGTATGTTAGTTTTGCTAAATGCATTCAATCAATCAATAAGTAAAATATAAAGCATTAAAGAATAAAGGAAATGCACAAATATAACTTCCGGATAACCAATACATGTTCATCACCTCTTACTAAAGAGTGAATAAGGAACTACTCACTCTTCATGGCTTGGGTAAAGCTAGAAAAGTGAGTGATACACATCCCTCTAAGTAGATAACTTACAAGGTAAAATACAATAAGCGAAAAGACGATCTTCACCAAAGAATAAGTGAATCACGTTCCATCCTTCACGGCTTAGGTAAAGCTCTAGAAAAGTGGAAGAGTTTCACTCTTCTAAGGAAGAAGGAAGCTCAAGCAATGGAAGTGAAAGACATAAACAATGAATGTAGAAGAAAGCTAGTCACTTTTGGATCGTGACTTCCTCAACCAACAAGTGGAGGGTTGCTTCCTCAACCAAGAGATGGAGAGTTGCTTCCTCAACCAAGAAATGAACTGACTCTCTTGATACAAGTAAATATAACATACATCTAAGATTAATCAAGATGAGTTGGAGTCTAAGCCTCCATACAAACTCCTTACTAGTTCTTGGTGTAGTCTAAACCTACTAACCAAGCTCTAGCTCCCTACTTTTCAAGAGAAAAGATTGCACCCCTGAAGCTCCCCTAGTGGGAATATTTATAAGCAAGGAAGGGGAGGGGTGAAGATAAGAGAAGATGAATAGTGTATACCGCCCAATCAAAGTGAAAACTAACTACTCTGCAGGCAGTATGTGGAGTACGTTCGAACGTTATTTCTGCTTTGGCTTTATAGACATTCGAACATGTCTTCTGTCTTTGCTTTAAGGGTGTTCACCATATCACTCAAGTAGTTTGTGGTCTTCTGTGGAAACCCACTTCCACATTTCATGCAGAACTTGGCATTTTGCACTTATCACTCTGGTCTTTAATCAAATCAAGTAGATGTTCGAACGTAAGTTGGCGTTTGAACGTGGTACTCAAGTACCTCAGAGTCTTCTCTTGGCTGCACACACCATCTTTTAGCAGTCTGGGCTTCAAGTGGACGTTCGAACGTTAATTGGCGTTCGAACGTGGTAAGCTTGGTCCAGGCTTTTCCAAATTTGCTCTAGAAGATGCTGGTGTTACATGAAAGTTTGATATTCATCGCCTTTAGTCCCTTATACAATTTATGGCCTGAAATGCCATCATTTAAACTCCATTAAAATATAATTAGTCTAAAAGAGCATAGTAATATGTTAGTTTTAACTACTAATCAGCTAGTACTAATCTATTGGAAATTAGTTTCATACTTAAAGTGAGTATATTATTATGTGAAAATTGGTCAAAAATCTAATTAAATAGTCTTTTAAGTCATTAATTCAAGCACAGTACTTTTAGGGCTCGTTTGGTAGACGTATTATGAGGGGATTAACTATTGAATTATACTATTTTTTATTTAATCGAGTATAATACTTTGTTTGGTAAGTAAATTTGATACCGTATTAATTTCAAAAATGTATATTCATTATATACTTATCATATATGTTTTATACAATAGACCTGTATTATATAGATTTTTTAATACCACCAAGAGATGTGGTATTATAATCCAACTCAAATTTATTATTCTACACATTTACTATTATAAACTCACAAGTGATAAAATCAAACTGTCTTCAATGTAACAAACACTGATTAAAGATATTTTTATTAATTCAACATTAATACGATAAAATAATTTTCTAACTAAACAACCGATTGGATTAAATAACTACTATCCAACGTTTATATTGTGTATTGTCAAACACTGGATAAATTTACGTATTATTCTAATATCATATTTAATCTTGTCTTTTATTTATCTATATTGTATTAGACTGTATTACTTTATACAATCCATCTATTTTTAATATGGCAACCAAACGAGCCCCTAAGGCATTAAGGATATATTAGCTATTTTTTTCCTCTAATATAATCTAATTTTATTGTCTCTTTTTTTATGACTGGCATACCCTTTAATGACTCATGTTGCTTTTATTCTTTTTAATGAGAACTCTCTATGTCTCTCATCTTTTCTCTCTCTACTCCCTGACTCGCTCACTCGTGTCTCTTTTGCTCTCTACTCTCTCTAATACTTCGTTTGGTAGAAAGGATGGAAAGTAGAAAGGATGGGAAGTAGGAGGGATACATTTTCTATCCTTCAAGAATGGAAAGTAGGAATGATACACTTTCCTTCCTTTGAGTTTCGTTGGATGGATGGAAAATAAAAAAAAACTAATTTTTTTTTGTGTTGGGCTAAGATTAGGGGTGACAATCAAGTCATGTCGTGTCAAATTCGTGTTGAGTCATAAAATTATGAGCATTTTATATTTCTTGTTCACGTGTCAAGTCATTTTCAAGTTCAAAAATATTTTTTTAAACTAATTTAATTTTTTTTATTTTTAATTTTAATTTTTTAATATATATATATATATATATATATATATATATATATATATATATATATATTATCATTATATTTTTATATGAAATTAATGTATACATAATATATGTATTTAAAAGATATATAGACAAATAAGATACATCTCAACACAAATAATTAACTTTTCATCCATTTTCCTTCCGATTTTGGAGAGATTGATTTTAATGAGTTGGAAGGAAAGTTAATACATCTACTTTTTCATCCTTCCTATTTTTCTTCCTTATCAAATATGATATTTTATTTATTCCTCTAATTTTTCATCCTTTCAACTTTTCATCCTTCCATTTTTCTATCATGTCAAATAGAGCATAAATTTTTTTCTCTCTACTGGATTTTTTTGGGTTGGTTGCATCACTTGGTTATGGAAGAAATGTTGGTTTGTATTAACATGTGAACCTTCACTTTATCATTTCATTGGATAAGAAAAATGGCAGCTGGGGATTCCTTTATAAGCTACAGGCGGGGAAAAACTTCAGCATTCAATTGGAAGATTTGATGGCAGCAGAATTAGAGTGATGTCACTTCTAGAAGCTAATTGGATCGTCAAAGTGGCATTAGGTCCTCTTCTATCAGACGCATGAAACTTGGAATTTTTAGCAAGTAATGCATTGCTTCAATGTGAAGTATTATTGCTGAATCTCAACCGCCTTGAAATGCCTATATCTAAGCAGATTCATCCATCCCAAAATTGCATCACTTCAATTTTTATTCTCTTTGTTTCAAAAAACTTTTTTACTAGATTTGAGGGGTTAGGTTTGAGTGAGTTATATAAGGGATGAAGGGTGATGAGCCCTGATTTAACTGGGTCAGACCCAGTAAATTAAGTAAGTCTAAATCAACTAAAAGGATCAATCAAGCCCCGCTCATAAAGTCAACCTAGTCCAAAGGCCCAAGGGGTCCAAAAAGATTAGTACATGTGGGGAGCAATTTTTGGGATAGTCACTCCCGAATATCAAGACAATATTTAATTGTACTTACTCTTTGTAGTTATTCTCCCCGAAGAACTAGTGTCTTTACCCCTCAAGTCACTGCCTTAACTAAACCTTTGTGCCTATAAATTGTAAGTCCTTCCCACATGAGAGGTGCATCTCTCTACACACCTTCCATAGCTCTCTCTTTCATAGCTACCAAGAGCATACCCTTATTCTCTGTCTCTCTGTCTCTCACCTATTATTTCATCAATAAAGACCACCGGCCACCGTTGTCGTCTTCAAAATGAAGTAGGTCACCTTGATCAAATCACTATACATATGTGTGTTGATTAGGTTGATCTCACCTTATATTTATTACATTTATTATCTACATTAATTACTTGAGAAGTGGTGCAGAAATTCACTTTTGTGCATCATCAAAGGGTTTGAATTTGAGTTTGAGATTGAAATCTGAGAGATTAAAAGTTTCAATGTCAAGGTTGATTCATTGATTTTTGGTAGTGAAACTTCAGATCAAAGACGTAATTTCTATTTTGGTGTTGATTTTATTATTGTTTATGAAACTTTTTGAAAGTAAGTTAGAAGTTTCATTCTATTAAAATTTACAGTTTGTGAAATTGTTTTGAACTAGGAGGTTCATTCTATTAAAAGTTCATTATTTTTGAAATTTATGTTTATATTTCTATTTTTTAAATATTTTTGGCATAAATTTTATTGACACCCTCGCTAGATTAGCTTAATTGCAAGGATACCCCCTATAATTTCTGAAATATCACTGTCACACCCTGCCAAATTACGTCGGGGACTAAACAAATGTTGCGATTTTACTGAATTACACTTCAACCCTAACTATGGTTGAAAAAAACCCTTGCTTACCCTTTAACTCCTGAATTACCCCTACACACACCCTAAGTTAATTTTCAATTCATCAAACTAACATTCAATTTCATTAAATTAACACTAATTGACCTTCAATTTTATCAATTGACATTTACTTTCATTAATTCCACTATTAATTTTTTTATGGTACCACGCAAAAAATATCTGAGGATGAGCTCAGTCACCCAAGTCATCCTTCTCAGTTCAAGAGCTCAGCTCATCCATATTACTTATATACCTTGACCTCAGACCTCAACCCCCCATGTCTATATCACGAGAAAGGTTGTGCAATGGATAGCTGGATCCCACCGAGTCCTCCTTTCTCTAGCATCATCAATCAACGGGCGCAAGTCTCGTTACACAATAGGGGAGAACTGTTACAAAAAAGGGGCGAGGATCTCGCCCTAGATCAAGCAAGACCCAGGAATAACTATAAATATGAGGCAAAACCCTCAAAGAAAGGGAGAAGCCATTGTAGCCTTACAAAATACTCTCTACAAATTTCACACAATAATCAATATATTCAGGAGCAAGAAACTCTTTTAAGAGTGGATTAGCCGAGCTCATGAGCTGGTTAACCACTATAAACGCTCTGCGTAATTACCCTAATTACCCATTTACCTTCCAAAGTCTTCTCCATAGAGCCTTGGAGCTTAGATTGAATTGAATCAAACTGTTCAGTACACCTTGCACATGTCCCCTTGCTCAGTTGTGTTAATAACCCCATCAGTTGGCGCCATCTATGGGAAAGATTGTTTCCTGTTAAAAACATACTTATTTTCTTCAATAATTGATGGTTTCAACACGCAACTTGAGCAGAAGTTAAATGAATCCTCCTCGATTACAAAACCAACAAGAAGCTACCACTAGAAGGCAGTAAGAAAATCTCCATGATTTCTTGCCTACACTAGAAGTCGATCCCCCAATAGTGGATCCCGCACCTAACAACTAACTAGAGGCCCTTCGCCTAGCCAATCAACGTCTCCTCCAATAGAATGAGAAATTGTTGAATATCCTTTAGCATTCTCAAATAGCGCAGCCAGCCCAAGGCGATCCCCCTTAGAGGGAACAGCAACACAATAACCCCCTGAGAGACATCACTGAGGGAGATGAACGTAGCCAAACTGTGGGCAATACCCATCGTCAAATTCGTAGGAATGAGGACAACGAGGAAGTGCAAAGTCCAAATAGGGAAGCTTATAATGATGATTTTCTCCTATTTCAACAGGAAAGGAAAGAACAATATTGGGAACAGCGCTTCAGATATATGCAACAGGAGCTCAGCTACATGAAGGAGGCTGTTAAAAGCAAAACTCCATTGACTATGGATGCCTTAGTTCAACAAACTAAGTTCTCATTTACTGCACAGGTGCTGCACTTTTCGCTTCCACCTAAATTCAGAATGCTCCAGATGGAAGCCTTCTATGGAACAAAAGATCTCATGGACCACCTCAACACCTACAAAAATTAAATTGAGCTACATGGGTATCAGGATCCAGCACGATGTCGATTCTTCACCATCACTTTAAAAGGTTCAGCTCTAGCATGGTTCAATAGGCTGATCCTAGCATCCATCTCATCCTTCAAAGAGTTCATAGGAGCTTGGACCTATCAAAAATTGAGTTATCACCTGTTGAGCTTAAAATAGGGACCCAATGAGAGCTTGCAGAGCTATGTTCAAAAGTTTAACTCATAATCCCTGAAAGTGGATGTCCTTGATAAAAAATTTGTCATCATTGCCTTCATTGCTGGGTTAGGAATCCAATCAAAGAACCTCATGTTCTCCATCTACAAAAACCCACAAGCCAGTATAACAGAAATCCTCACCAAGGTAGAAAAGTACATCAATGGCGAGGAAGCACTCCTTTCCAAGGTAGGAATCTCATCCACACACAAGGAAAAGGAAAAGAAGAGGAACCAAAGTCCCAAGAAGGAAAGAAGTCGATACAGATCTCCACAAAGAGACAGGGACCGCTCCCCGAAAAGAAGAGGAGATGTCAGAGAACGCCTCGGTCCACTATTGCAAGAACTGCAGCCAAGATTTACACCTCGACAGTACACTCCCCTTACAGCCACAGTGTCCTAGGTCCTTTATGAGATACAGAACAAAAAATTTCTAAGGTGGTCACCTTGAATGAAGGAAGATTCCACGACAAGGGACGCAACAAAACACTATGAATACTATAGGGACCACGACAATCTCACTAATGATTGCATCCAATTGAAGAGAGAGATCGAGTTCTTGATTCAAAGGGGACAACTATGTCACTTTATGGTGCAAGGCAATCAAAATTGAGCTCAACCACATCTAGCACCTCAGTAGCAAGTCCTTGCGCAACATTAGCAACCTTTAGGAGAGATCAAAGTGATATCCAGAGGATTCGTTGGAGGTAGGGAGTCCAGTTCAGCCAGGAAGGTTCACATGCAAAAAGTCAAAACTGAGAAGATGCTGGAAGTATACGTTGTGTCTAAAGCACCTCGGTTGAGCATGAACATCACTTTCTCATATACAAACCTGGAGGGCTGCCAGCATCCCCACGATGACCCCTTGGTAGTAAGGGTCATCATCACCAACAGAACCATCCATCGAGTCTTGATTGATATTGGGAGTTCTGCTAACATCATCTTCGCATCTGCCTTCGATAAGATGAATATAGGTAGAGACAAACTTGAGCCAGTAAGGACTCACCTACTAGGATTCTCAGGGGAAAAGGTGTTACCCTAGGGTTTAATCTAACTTATGCTCACTATAGGAGATCCTCCTTGCCAATCCACTACCACTATGAGGTTCCTAGTAGTCAATGCTCCCTTATAATACAACTTCCTGCTAGGAAGACCATCCCTCAATGCTCTAAGGGCCATTCCATTTGCCTACCACCTTTTTGTGAAGTTTCGCACAGAAAATGGCATAGGAATGGTTCGAGAAGACCAGCATGTAGCCTAAGAATGCTATATGGCGTCAATGAAGAAAAAATAGGTCGAGAACATCCAGCTAGATGAGCTATACATGAGAGACGAGTTAGAAATGAGGCTAACGCCTTCAGAAGGGCTAGATTATATCTAAGTTGACGAGGATCCAGAACATCGGGTGTATGTGGGATCTAAGCTAACCGGGAAAGTTAAAAACCTCCATATTCAATTCCTCAGAGAGAATATAGAGGTGTTTGCGTGGAAACAAGAGGACATGTATGGGATCAACCCCTCAGTCATCATGCACAAACTCACCATGAATTCGACCTTTAAACCCATCAAACAAAAGAGGATGAGTTTTGTGCCAGAAAGAAATCAATGAGGAGGTCAACAAACTTCTCCACATCAATGTGGTCCTCGTCAAAAAGTTAAACAACAAGTGGCGCCTCTACATCGACTTCACTGACTTAAATCGAGCTGGCCCCAAGGATAGCTTTCCCTTACCTCGGATTGACTTGATCGTAGATGTCACAGTTGTGCATGAACTCCTCAGCTTTATGGATACTTTTTCTAGGTATAACCATATCAGAATGGACCCCAAAGACCAGGAGAAAACCTCCCTCGTGACTGAGTAGGAGACATATTGCTACCAAGTCATGTCATTCAAACTAAAAATGATGGAGCTACTTATCAATGTTTGGTAAATCGAATATTCCAAAAATAGATCAGAGCATCAATGGAGTTATACATTAACGACATGCTGGTGAAATCGTTGAAAGTTAAGCTCCACATTGGACACTTTGAAGAATCTTTTCAGATTCTCAAGAAATACCAAATGAAGCTCAACCTAGCCAAATGCGTCTTTGGAGTCTCTGCTGAAAAATTCTTGGGCTTCATAGTCAACAACAGAGGAATAGAGGCAAACCCAAAAGCAGTCAGAGCAGTAATGAACATGCAGCCACCTTCCAATACAAGGGAGGTCCAACGCCTAATAGGAAGGATAGCAACCCTAAGTCGCTTCGTCTCTAGATCAAGCGACAAGTGCCAACCTTCCTTCCAGACCTTAAAGAAGGTATTTCATTGGGATACACATTGTGAGGAAGCATTCAAAGCCTTTAAAGACTATATGAGCTCGCCCCCAGTACTGGTGAGCCCTTTGGAGGGAGAGGTGCTTACCCTATACCTCGTTGTTTTGGATTTCTCAACTAGCATAGAACTGGACAGAGAGCAAGACAGAGCTCAGCAACTAGTTTATTACTATAGTAGAACACTGAGGGGAAGTAGAAGAGCGATATCCGAAAATAGAGAAACTTTTCCTAGCCCTAGTTACAGTAGCGAGGAAGCTCAGACCTTACTTTCAAGCCCACGCCATTAAGGTCCCAACAAATTAGCCAATAAGGCAGGTGTTGCACAAACTAGAATCGTCAAGAAGGCTAGTCAAATGGGCCATTGAGCTCAGCAAGTTCGATATCAGGTACAAACCCAGAACCAAGATCAAAGAAAAAATACTGGTAGATTTCATTATAGAATTTACTATAGACCTAGAAGCACCTAGGGAAACAACTCAACTAGTACCCGACCTCCCCACATGAAAGCTTTCAATAGATGGAGCCACCAACGCCCAAGGCAACAGTGCTAGTTTGATTCTAACTGCCCTTGATGGGATAGATTTCTAATAGGCCCTCAGGTTCAGATTCAAGGCTTCAAACAACAAAGCATAATATGAAATTGTCATCGTCGGGCTCAACATGGCATGTTCCATAGAGGCAGAACAACTCGTGATCTATAGTAACTCCCAGCTCGTGGTAAAACAGATTGAGGAAACTTATGAAGCCAAAGGAGAGAGAATGATCTTATACCTAAGGAAGGTGCAGGAGCTTATGAAGAAATTCGTGCATGTCAAGATCATACACGTCCCCAAATCTGAGAACTCCTGAATTGATGCCTTAGCAAGGTTAGCCACAGCTTCCCTAGAAAACCTGGATGGATTCATTCTAATGGAGCACCTTGTCGAGTCATCAGTAAGCTCTGAAGGTGAAGAGGTGTTCCCAATACAAAGTCAACCAACCTGGATGGACCCAATTATAAAGTACCTCCAAAATGGAGCCTCGCCCGTAGACGCCAAAGAAGCAACAAAACTAAGAGCCAAGTCGTCAAGGTTCACACTCTTCTAGGAAAATTTGTACAAATGAGGCTTATCAGCACTGCTTCAAAGGTGCGTGGAAGAAGAGGAAGCTAACTAAATTTGAGAGAAATCCATGAGGACATCTGCAATAATCATATAGAAGCTCAACCTCTAGGGTAAGACTCTGAGGCAAGGTTACTTTTGGCCCACACTACTCAAAGACACGGCAAAACTAGTCAAAAGGTGTAAGACCTACCAACTACATGCCAATATTTCCTATTTTCCACCAGAGTTCCACTGGCCATTCCAACAGTGGGCATTGGACATATTTGGACCTCTTCCCACCAATACTGGACAATAAAAATTTGTCATCAATGGAGTAGATTATTTCACCAAATGGAATAAAATGAAACCCTTGGCATCAATTAGAGAGCAAAAGGTTTAAAACTTCACCTAAAAATCTCTAATTTGTAGGTTCGGGATACCTAGAGCAATTGTATCAGACAATGGGAAGCAGTTCGATAACCCCATATTCAAAAAGTTTTGTGCTGACTTGGGTATAAGGAATTAGTCAGCTCCAACTCATCCTCAATCGAATGGGCAGGTAGAAGTAACTATTCAAACTATAATGGCAGCTCTAAAGACCAAACTCGATACCTTAAAAGAACGATAGGTGGAACACATCCCAGAGGTCTTATAGGCTTTCAGAACTACAACCAAATCAGCAACCCAAGAAACACCATTTGCTTTGGCATTTGGAATTGAGGCAGTAACTCCTATTGAGATAGGTGCCCCATCCCCAAGAACAAAGTTCTTCAAACCTGAGCACAATGATGAGTCACTCTTGCTCAACCTTGACTTCCTAGAAGAAAATAGTAATAGAGCCTTGTAGCAAATCATAAGTTATCAGAGAAGGAAAGCTCAATATTACAACAAGGGTTAGGTACAAAAGCTTCAAATTCAGAGATCTGGTCCTCAAAAAACTTCTCCTTGCAGGAAAGAATCCTTCTTATGGAAAGTTAGGGCCCAACTAGAAAGGCTCATACATCGTTTCTAAGATAATCAGACTTGGAAACTACGAATTACAAATAGAGGAAGGAAAGATCTTGCCTCATTTCTAGAACGCTGATCTTTGAAGAGATTTTTCAATAACCAGGTTACTTGTAAAAGTTCATCATCAATAAAATGACAAAGTTTCAGCTCAGTCAACGTCTTATAAACAAAGGATGAGCTTCTTAGCTCATAAACAAATGATAAGCTCCTTAGCTCATAAACAAACGATGAGCTCTTCAGCTCATAAACGAACGGTGAGCTCTTTAGCTCATAAACAAATGATGAGCTCCTCAGCTCATAAATAAATGATGAGCTCCTCAGCTCATAAACAAATGATGAGCTCTTCAGCTCATAAACAAACGGTAGGATCTTCAACTCATAAACAAACAATAAGCCCTTTAACTCATAAATAAAATGTGATCTCTTTAGCTCGTAAACAAACAATAAGTTGTTCAGCTCATATACGCTCGACTAAAAACAAACCTCACAGTTGGAACAACATCCTCCTCAAAATTAGAGAAGCTTCTGACGTAGCTCGCTACATAAATTGGGATTTTTAGCCCAAACATTGTAACTAACAGAGTAAAATTGCAAAGAAATAAGTAAGGCAGAAAAAGCTATTTTATATTCATAAGAACTGTAGGATTACAAAAAGAAAAAAGAAAATCCCTAAGCCCCCTAGTCTCCACTTGAACACGGATATCTCCTTCTCCAACTGTGCATTCACAACCTATAGACGAGCATTCTCAGCCTTCATCTCATCTCATTCCTTCTCCACCTTGGAGAGTTTCTTTTTTGCAAACTCCAGCTCTAAGGCTGTAAAACTGATCTCACCAGAAGAGGAACCAAGCGATTGATCTGATGAGCTACACCTTCTACGCTTCCTTAAAGAAATAGCAACATCCCCATCCAATTCAGAAGGAGAAGAGTTTACATCAAGAACAAGAGAAAAGGGGAAGGATATAGATTCCAGAACAGTATTGGAGCTAGAACCAGTCCCAAACTAGAGAAGGTTCTAAGGAGTGACTAATAACATGTAAAGGGCCATCTCAACACGAGTTGCTTGGCTAGCACTCATCATCTCATCAGGGGTCAAACTAGGAGCCCTGCACAACACAAGCACAATCAAGATCCATCATAATGTTTGCAAACCAAAAGGGGGAGTAAAGATTCCTCTACCTCTGTCGAATAAATACCTCCAAGAATGAGGAACCCAAGCACGCACAGATCGTGGGACCCAGGCACACTCAGATCGTGCCTTAGAAGACTCCCAAGAATCCCCAAAAATAAAGAAAAAACACTGAGTCTACCCCTCTAAAGAGCCAGGGACATCAAGGACCAACAGAGAATCGAAGTGACATCAAGGACCACTAAAATAGGGGGCATGTCAAAAAGAAGATTGTAGAAATAGAGAAACTCGACAACAGTGAAAAATTCACTGTCACCATGCAAGCGCCAAAAAATAAAAAAAAACCTATCATAGCACCCCATCCTTCTAGGGAAAGACAAGAGGGGCACATTCCAAAGAAAGCCAGAACCTTTCCAACAGCAGGGTGAATGGACAAACGAAGACCCATCTCAAAACTGCCTTCAAAGAAACATACTTCCCACGAAAGGAGAAGATTGTAAGGCTCATCAAAGGTTGGGACACGGATGGTCAAGATGTTAGGAAGAAGATACCACCTCCTAACTTCCTCCACCTTTAAAGCCGTAATCAAGGAAGGCAACAGAAACACGATGTACCAGGGCACATCCAACATGGCCTGGGCTCATTATTTGAACAATGGAGAAGGAGAGAAAGCCATGAACTGAGAAAGGAAGCATAAAGTAAGAATCAAAGAAAGATAACAAAAGATAAAAGAAATCTAAAGCTTTAGGCGAAGAATAAGGAATCCTAGGATTTAATGAAGCGAATAACATGCAAAGATAAAGAGGCGGTCATTGCACTTCCATAATCATGTCGACAATTAGGAAAACTAGCACTTTAAAAAGGTAGGTGGACACAAAAAATAATTCCCTTATCGCTGAAGTCCCACTTATAACAGAAGGAGAAAAGACATGTTACGAAGCAAAAACATAAGTGATACAAAAGCCCTCAGCATGGAACTCAGGCAGCTCAGGTAGCTTAGATAGCTCAAGCAACTCAGATAACTCAGGTAGCTTAGGCAGATCAAGTACATCAGGTAGCTCAAGTAGCTCGAGCAGATAAGGATCAACGGCTACAAAGAATTAGAGGAAGCACATAAACCAAGGATAAGCTTTTAAGCTCATAAAACCTAACAATGAACTCTTCAGCTCACAAAAACTTGATGAGATCTTTAGCTCATAGGCTATCCTCATAACCTAACAACTAAAAGCATAAGGGAAGACCTCACACTTCAAATTCAATTCCAGAAGAACAGAGTTCTCCTCGAAGCAAGGGGGCAGAGGGGAAGAATAAAAGTACAAAAGAACAAAGCAACATCAAAAAAATATTTGTATTCCTCAAAAAAAGAAAACTACATCAGAAAAAGCAAAATACAAGATCTTCTAGATACAAAAAAAATAAAAAGAACATAAACTTTTAAAAAGTCCTAAGTCTCTACAACAGGATCAGAAGTAGTTTCTGACAACTCAGCAGCAAGAAGAGGAGCCTGAGATCGCTCAGGAACAGAAGAAACAATTGAAGGGAGAAGAGCCTAAGAAAGAACAGGAGCAAGAGCTTTGATTCCAGCTAGTGGCGAAGTCACTACAGGGGCTTGAGCTTTAAGATCAGTAAGGGCATCATCAGGAACTAAAACACCTACAAGAGCATCGATAGGAGCATCATCAGGATCTGAGACCTCTACCACCTTCTTGACACTTGACTTCTCTTTCTCCTTATCCAAAGGAAGTTTGAATTCAAAGTCCCGGTCTGGATATACCTCCATTGCTTGACCCTAAAAAGCAAGGTACCCAGTGGCCTAGTTGGTAGCATCTTTGTCCTTAAGCTCAGTAATCAGAGCATCCTTCTTTTGGACTGCCACTTCATAGCCTTGATCTCCCTCAGCAGAGTAACATTGACCTTGGCCAACAAGTTATACTCTTGTTTCATGGTCTCAGAGGATTCAAAGGCCTTAAAGGCATCCTTGCAAGCCTGAAACAAGCTGTCTGCTTTTGATTTGAGCTCCTCCTTTGCCTTCTTAGCCTCTACGTCTAGGTCCTTATTAGTTAAGGTTAGCTTCTCAACCTGAGCCTTCAAGTCATGTACCTGGGCCTTGAGATTGTCGTTGGGGAAGGCCAACACACCTCAAACTAGTTAGGACATCGAGGACCCAAGGGCGAGTCTACATCATCACACCTTAGACTGGGTCGGTGGATCAGTCGATTATTTAGGGTACATTTCTACTCTCTTGCTTATGGGCAAGGGTATTATTTGACTCTAGTGCATCTCATTCATTCATTTTTGCATCATGTGTGAGGGATTTGGACTTAGGGATTGAGACCTTGGAAGAGCCAACGTATGTGAGTTCACCCCTAGAAGCTAGGGTATGCATTGATCAGATATGTCTAGGTTGTGAGTTAAAGATCTCGAGAATTTTATTCACCGTAGACCTTTAGGTCATGGACATGTCAGAGTTTGATGTCATCCCTAAGATGGATTGGTTGATGACACATCAAGTTGTCAGTGATTGTGATCGAAAGAGGGTCACTACCTACACACTGGAGGGTGTTTATTTCAAGTTTTAAGGGGTAAAACACAATATTTTTATCCCAAGTGGTGTATGATTCCCATTGGCATGAACAATTGATGGGTTGGCTCGCAAGCCTTACCCTAGAGGACGAGGTGAGACAGGAGTTGGGTCTACTTCAAGTGGTTTGTGAGAATGAGGATGTTTTTTCAGAAGAACTACTGGGATTGCCTCCACATAGAGATGTAGACTTCACTATTGAGTTACACCCCGGTACATCACTCATTTCTATGATCTACATAGAATAACATCGACAGAGTTACAAGAACTCAAGGTCCAATTGCAATAATTGATGGACAAGAAGAAGGATAAGACTCTTTGTCTATGTATAGACTATTGACAATTGAATAGGGTCACTATTAAGAATAGGTACCCTTTGTCGAGGATCGATGATTTGTCTAATCAGCTAAGAGGGCCACGGGTCTACTCCAAGATATATCTTCACACGAGTTATCATCAATTAAGGATTAGGCAGGCAGATATCCCTAAGATGACATTTAGAATACGTTATAGGCATTTTGAGTTCACAATAATGCCATTTGGATTAACAAATGCCCTAACAGCATTTATGGATCTCATGCATAGGGTATTCCAACCCTATCTAGATCAGTTCATCAAGATCTTTGTCGACAACATTTTGATCTGCTCTAAGTTGAGGAGGAGCATGAAAGTCACCTAAGGGTTGTTCTTCAGACCTTGAGAGACCATCAGTTGCAAGTCAAAAGTTCAACAAGTGTGAATTTTAGCTTATGGAGATAAAATTTTTAGGACGCGTGGTGTCGACTTCAGGTGTGTCAGTTAACCCGGAGAAGGTTAAGATGATTATGAGTTGGGAGAGGCCAAAGTCAGTCTTCGAGATATACAATTTCTTGGAATTGGCAGGGTATTACAGGAGATTCATTAAAGACTTCTACCGATTAGCTAAACCTATGATGAGATTGACAGAGAAGGAGGTCAAGTTTCAATGGGATGACTCGTATGAGAGGGCATTCCAAAAGTTGAAGGGGAGGCTTACTTCAGCTCCTATTTTGATAGTCCCAAAGAGAGGACAAAGGTACATAGTGTATTGTGATGCCTTCAAGGATGAACTTAGTTGTGTATTGTTGTAGTCTAAGAGGGTGGTAACTTATGGTTCTCGACAGTTAAAGAACCACAAGCAAAACTACCCTACACACAACATGGAGTTGGCAGCCATTGCCTTTTTCTTGAAGGTTTTCCCGCCACTATTTATACGGTGAGCAATTTGAGGTATTTTTGGACCACAAGAGTCTGAAATATATCTTTACACAATAGGACCTCAACATGAGGCAACGCAAGTGGATGAAGCATTTTGAGGACTACGATTTGACTTTGCATTACCATCCAAGTAAGGCAAATGTGGTGGCTAATGCACTCAGTCGAAAGCCAAGGGGGAGTCTTGGCTAGTGTGACTTTTCAAGAGTGGCAAATGCTCGAGACTGAGAAAAGAGATCCTCAGGGAGTTTCAATGCTCCTATTTTACTGTACATCCCAGAGGCACAAAGATGTACCATGATCTTCATCACCATTACTACTGAAGTGGGATGAAGTTGGAGATTTCGTTAGTCGATGTCTCACGTGTCAGCAAGTTAAGGCTGAGCACTAGAGACCAGTAGGGTTGTTCCAGGCTTTAGAGGTGGCTGAGTGAAAGTGGGAGCACGTCACGATAAATTTTGTGACTCACTTACCACAAACATTACAGGGACATGACGCGATATGGGTAATAGTGGACTGGCTTACAAAGTCGATACACTTTTTGGTTGTGCGAATGATCTTCACACTGGAGGAATTCTACAGATTGTACATACGGGAGATAGTCCGATTATATAGGGTGCCTGTATCTATAATATCAGTTCAGGATCCTAGGTATACGACCCATTCTTGAGAGAGTTTTTAGTGGGCCATAGGGACACAGTTGACGATGAGCACCGCTTTTCATCCCCAGACAGATGGTCAATCAAAGAGAACCATCTAGACTTTAGAGAATATGCTATGATCATGCGTCCTAGATCTCAAGTGTAGCTGAAAAGAGTATTTATCCTTAGTGGAGTTTGCCTACAACAATAGTTTTCAGGCGAGCATTTTGTGTGATAAATGATTGGGGTGAACTGATTGTTGATGCAGATGGGACCTTCGAGTAGGGACTGGTGCGTATCATGGATAGTTGAGAGTAGTGAGGCTAGTGAATGTGTTATGACAGCACCAAGGTGTGGAGGAGGCGACATGGGAGCATGATGACACTATATGTACCTGTTATTCATTATTGTTCAAGGATCGAAGTACATTCTTATACTCATTTATGTAATATGATGGTTGCATATGCATGTGGTTGAATGTGTATATGTATGTGAATTTTGGAGATGAAATTCTTTTAAGGGGGGAAGAATGTAAAACTCGGATAAATTTAAAATTTTTATGAAAAAATGGCAAAATGATAATTACCGCTACAGTACAGGTTGAAAACTCAAATTTTTTAGAACTCGGATGATGAAACGGACCTCACCGTTGGATTCGTCTCGCAAAATCTAGTTATCCTGTCAATTTTTGTCGAATTTTGAGATAGTCAAATTTTTTATAATTTACAAGAAAACCAAGTGTCGGGTGACCTCAAAAACAAACTTGGGAATAAAATTTCAAAAATTATATAATAATTTAAAACAAGTTAAAATTAAAAATATTTTAATCTTGAAGCGGGACAAAATTTAATCGTTTCGGAATGAAAATGAACCTAGGAATGGGGAATGTGTGGCCCAAACATTTAAAGGGTATAAATAGGAAAGAAAATTTAATTTTCTCCCAATTTCTCTATTGGGTTTAAGGTTACAAGAGGAAGAGAGGGAAGGGAGGAGAAAAAAAGTTGATCTATGCGACGAGGGCTACGTCTGCATACCAAAAAAGACGAATTTCATCGAAGTTTCAAATGAAAAAATTTTGAAAAAATCAAAGTTTGAGCTTGGGGTGTGTTCTTGAAGGTTTCTACAACTTGATTGTATGCTTTAAGAGGTAGAATTTTCATCCTAACTAGGTTTATTTTCAATCTAGGGTGATTATATGGAATGGGTAGGTGGTTAAAAGTATTTAACACTTGTCTATGGTTGTAAATTGATGAAATGGGTATTGAAAATGGGTAAAATAAATTCTATCTTAAATTAGGTATGTAAAAATTACCTAATATGATTCTTGAGTTATATGATGAAATTAGGCATTTTGTGTGATTGCATGTTTTGGTGCCTTTAAGGTGTTTGATTAAATTTCTATGTGAAATTAAGTGTGTTATTGCACAGATTATGTATAACATGCTTGAAAAAAATGTTGTTGAACGTAAATGTTGATATATGCTTATAATTGACAATGGAATGTGTTGAAATGTGGTTGAAATAGTTCATATGGTAATCATTACATATTGGACATGATATCGATATTGCAATCGTACATTACATTGCATTATGTACGGAGACATCGCATTCATGGGCATTTAGGCATGAGTGTGGGTGTGTGTGCATGTTGTTGAATCAAACACCATCCTTGATGGTTGATTAGTGGGCTCGGCACAGTCGAACCAAGTTTCGATATAGTCGCATGGTTGCATGAAAAACTTGTGTCAGGTATAATAAGGGCTCGATACTCCCTCAGGTGCAAGATTCGGTTACTGGTTTATACACTTCTGACAATGCAAGTCCAAAAAAGTATAACACTGTACTGAATCGGTGGTGAGATTTCAAAATTCGAATACCCAATAAAGACACATGGTTTATTTTTAAAGAAAGGTCGTTGGATGTGCAACATCAATGGCAAGGGCTTAGAATACCCAATTTTATACTCATAGCATTGTATGGGTGAAGGGGGCCAGTGAAGGCTCGAGTTGAGTTGCATGAGTGAGTCTTATCTCATTTCATGGCATGACATGAAAATTCCTATTATTTAATTGCATATCCTTGATTGGAAGGTTTGTTGCTTGTGAAATTGTGCATGTGAATATTTCATATGCACTTAGATTGGGAAGTAGCCACTTTAGGAGATACCCTATTGAGCGTGGCTCACCCTTTATAGGACAACATTTTAGGTACGAGATATATATCAGTAAACGGCTCTTATTCGGGCCCTCAATGATGAAGAAAATCCAATATGTGGCTTTATTTTGAGTTTTTGTAAAATCATTATGAAAACTTAGATTTTAAGCATATAAATCTATAGAAATGATTGTAATAGAACTTGTATGAACCATGTTTTATGTGAACAACTTCATTATACATGTGTTGAATGAATATAGAATGGATTGGAATGAATTGAAAATCAAAAACAGATATAAATATATTGGTTTTCTTCTTGTTGGCGTTTAAACGTCATTTCACTCTCGAACGTAGGAAACTTACAGTACTTAAGGCTCTGCAGAGAACTAAAGCACTGGGAACAACCTTAGATCAAACGCCACTTTCATGTTCGAACACCACTTTCACGTGCGAACGTAAGGAGCTTACAGTACTTTTCCATCTCTCCAGAAAACCAAAGTACTGGGAGCAACCTTCGTTCGAATGTCAGTCCACGTTTGAACGGACTTTAAAAATCTCAAATTTTGGGAATGCTTTGTCATGTTTTTGGGCTTTGGGTTCTTTTGTTCAAATGATGTAAAGGAACATTAAATGAGGATAAATTGTAATATATTGAACCTCAAATGGGTCATGTGACTGTAGTGTACAGAGGCTATGCATTTGGGAGTTCTTGGTAAAAGGAAGACTCTGTCCAAATTTTTGTGTTTTGTGATTCTGGTTAAGGGGATGCTATTGACGTGATGTTGGGTTGTGCGATAATCACGGGTACTTCTACTGGTTGATGGGTGATCAAAGGTTGATAAATGACCCCTGATTTTAGGAGCGTCACACTTAATTATACCCTAAACAATTCTTCCAAATTAATGTTTTGATCTCCCTGCAAAATTGATATACCAAAACAATTTCTAACCGATTCAATTGAAGAAGAATCTAGATGTAATCAACCCATGATCGACGGCAAACATTGCAACAACTTCATTGTTGCCAAAGTTTGAACCGTGTAAAAAAAGGGAGATTGTAAGAGGGCAAACAACTGTCAGTTGCGCTGTGAGTTTGAAAGAGAATATGGGTGAAGTTTATTTTTGTTAAAGTATCTCCAATAATACTTTTTATTTTAAAGAATATTTTTTTTTTTTGAAATAGAAAGCATGTTTGATAACAATTTGAAATAGAGTGAAAATTTTTAAACAATTCCAATTGGCTCTTTATTCTAATAACAAAAGAGTAATGCTATTAAGATCTAAAAAATTAACCTAATTTACTGACCTTAATGATTATCAAATGATAGAGTCCTAATAAAGAATTTCAATAGTTACGGACACAATAATTCTATTGAATCATGTCAACATCACATTATTAGGTCAACAAATTAAGTTAAATTTTTAGATTTTAATAGTATTATTCATAACAAAATAGCCTTATAGTAAATAGCATTTAATGAAGAATATATATGCATTATCTTTTTATTCATTAAAAATAAAATTGAGATTATGTTGTGCTCTCTAAATTGGGTGAGTTTACATTAAGCTCTTTATTTCGGCTAGTCTAAATAGATTGTCAATTGGAGCTTAAGTTTTTATGACTTGATTCTCTTAAATAATGACTTGAGTAATATTGGAGAATCTTTTTGGAAATGCTCGTAGTATTAAAAGTTGTTTAGATTGGATCCAACAGTCCACAGGAGTTGGTACGAATGATTTGAATTGACCCAACTGAAAAGATTTTATTTTTTAAAATTAGACATCAAAAATTAAATATACTCCCCTAAGAACATCTCTAATTATGATTCAAATTTAAATTAATATTTGAGTAAAAAATTTGATTTGATATAAAAGAGTCCAAAAGACAAATTCAAATTTAAAGAAGGAGACACCCAAATTTAAAGAAAAATAAACTCAAATTTAAAAGAAGGCAAACTCAAATTTCAAAAAGAGTAAAGATAATCATTAGATCTTTAAAAGATGGTGAAATCTCATCACTAAAAATTTGGGTAACGATTTGAGTCTTCCTTAATTAAAGTAAAAAAATAAGTCTCTCTTAATTTGATATAAATTGAGTCAAAATTTATAGCAAGTTTTTAAATTTTATTACTCAAATTTAAATTTCAATCTAAATTTAAATCAATGTTGAAAATGCCTAATATTGCAAGAACCGTATTGAGATTTCCTATTTGATAAAGAGCTTAGTTTAGTAGATTCTTGCATTTAATTTTGGATTAATCACAAATTGTACCCTAAAAGATCTCTTAAATTTTAATTTACACCCTTAAAGATAAAAAATTTTAATTTGTACCCTCAAATATATATAAATCTGTATCAACATCGTCCAATTTGCCATCTAAAATTAAATATGAAATAAAGAGTAATATGAAAGTTATATTTGTTTATTAGGATGACATCATATTTTTTAACAGTTACATTAACTTATATTGACGACAAGGGGTTTTTTATGTTATATGTGCACCAACGTCATAGGGTGTAGGTGTAATATTCTAAATATGAGGGGTCTAGTGATAAAGTGACAACTCTGAGGCGGTCTAAGTGTAATTTACCCATTTAATTTTAGACATCAAATTGATGGCTATTAATTTCAAGTGCATATTAATATAAATTTATATTTTTGAGGGTATAAATTGAGATTTTTTTTATATTTGAGAGTTTAAATTAAGATTCAAAAACAGTAATAATAATCTGATCAAAATTAGGGACCAAATAAATAATTCAAATAACATGACAATCTAATCAACTATCATGTCATTTAATAAAGTTGTTAAATGACATGACATCTGACTTAAAAGGCTAATTAAGCATATTATTGTCTAATCAGCATTCTAAGTCAGCTGTCATATCATTTAATAAAAAATTCAAATAACATGACAGCTGATTTGAAATATTAATTATGTTTATTAAAGCCTAATTAATCTTTCAAGTCAATTGTCATATCATTTGCACTCTCTATTTGCTCCCTAATTTTAGTGAGGATGACATTACTAATTGAAAAAATGTTTTGAGGTACACTTTGTAATTTTATTTTATTTTGAACATAAGATAACTGCAACCGCTCATACTTAAAAGTGTGAGGTACCCCTTCGTATTAACCCTTTAATTTTGGTCATCCTTAGCTGGTTGCCATTTTGGACATTCTTGACGTACATTGGCACGGGCCATCCAAACACTGAGATCTCCGTGACCGAGTGTTCACACTTCACTGAATTGACAACATGGCGGTGGTTTATTTCAGTGGTGGTGGTTGGAGAGAGATAGGGAGCTTTAGCCTCCACGTCCTCACCGGCCGATGGTTCATGTTCTTTGCTTCGTTGCTGATCATGTCCGCCTCCGGTGCAACATTCATGTTCGGCCTCTACTCCGGCGACATCAAATCATCACTTGGTTACGACCAGACAACCCTCAACCTCCTAAGCTTCTTCAAAGACTTAGGTGGCAACGTCGGAATCATCTCGGGACTCATCAACGAGGTCTCACCGCCGTGGGTGGTTCTCTCCATGGGCGTCACCATGAACTTCTTCGGCTACTTCATGATATGGCTTGCCGTCACCGGAAAAATTTCCAAACCCCATGTTTGGCAGATGTGTTTATATATATGTCTTGGTTCAAGTTCTCAATCATTTGCCAATACTGGGGCTTTAATCACCGGCGTTAAGAACTTTCCGGAGAGCAGAGGCATTGTTTTAGGCCTCTTGAAGGGTTTTGTTGGCCTGAGTGGTGCTATAATCACACAGCTATACCATGCTTTTTATGGACACAATTCCAAGTCTCTGATCTTACTGATCGGTTGGCTTCCGGCGGCGATTTCGTTCATTTTTCTGAGAACAATTCGTATCATGAAGGTTGTTCGACAAGTTAATGAGGTCAAGGTCTTCTATAATCTTCTCTATATCTCTCTTGGTCTTGCTGGTTTTCTTATGGTCATCATTATCTTACAAAATAGGCTCACCTTCAATCGGATTGAGTATGCCGGAAGTGCCTCTGTTGTACTTATTCTCCTCTTTGCTCCGGTGGGCGTTGTTATCAGAGAAGAGTTCAACCTGTGGAAAACCAAGAAACATGTGGTAGATGATTCTTCTCCATTGAAAATAATCAATGAAAACCCATCTGCAATTGAATTAGCACCACCAGGAACGCCGCCGCCGCCGCCAGTCGGAGATCCAACAAGTCCAGAAAAGCCTGTTTCATGCATGACCAACTCGTTCAATCCGCCGGAAAGAGGCGAGGACTACACCATTTTGCAAGCACTTTTTAGCATCGACATGTTGACTCTCTTCGCCGCAACAACTTTTGGTGTTGGCGGAACATTGACGGCCATTGATAATTTGGGTCAGATTGCCAAGTCTTTAGGGTACCCAAATGCTAACACAAGCACATTTATATCCCTAGTGAGCATATGGAATTATCTTGGCCGAGTCGTATCAGGCTTCGCTTCCGAAATCTTCTTGGCAAAGTATAAATTCCCACGTCCCCTGATGCTAACATTTGTGCTTCTTTTCTCATGTGTTGGGCATCTTCTCATAGCCTTTGGCATACCCAATTCTCTCTATGTTTCTTCTATTATTCTGGGGTTCTGCTTTGGAGCTCAATGGCCATTAATTCTCGCAATGCTATCGGAGTTATTTGGGCTTAAACACTACTCCACATTATGTAATTTTGGTGCCGGAGCAAGCCCTGTTGGGGTTTATATTCTCAATGTTAGAGTGGCTGGTCATCTGTATGACAAAGAGGCTTTGAAGCAAATGGCGGCGAAAGGGCTTCCCCGGAAAGCCGGAGAGGACTTGACGTGCACCGGAGTGGAGTGTTACAAAGTGGCTTTTCTGGTTATCATGGCAGCCACACTGGCCGGGTGTATGTTTTCGTTTATTTTGGTGATTAGGACTAGAAAATTTTACAAAGGAGATATATACAAGAAGTTTAGAGAGCAGACCAACGAGGCCGCCACCACAAGCACCGAGCAACAGTAGATGAAATGGGTGCAGTGCAAACATTGGAATCTAATCATGACAAGAAAGGTCTTTCACTCATTCAGCCAACCAGAATACTTTTCTTCTTCTGGTTATTGAGTCCAGGAAAGGTCATTTACCACTACTTTTACTCCTCCATCTGATTCAGCCTTTGTCATATAGTTGTTGGATTTCCTTCTTGTTTTGGGGCACACCTCCTCTGCAAAAAAGCAGAGGTAATGTTCGACAGCACGCCATTTTATTTGTAAAATGATATGGTTTGTCTCGAAATAACATCTCCTATCATACACTAGAGTCGAACCCCTTTTGAGCATGCTCAACAATTTCTTACTGTAATTATAAATTTGTTTTTCAATTATCGTAATTATTATAAAACCATGATTTAAACTCAAGTTTTTAATGTAAAAAATTATTTGCAAAATATCAATAAGAATTTTTTTTTTTTTTTTGAACTGCGCTCTTAGGAAAATTTTGGTAGATTAAAAAGAATAAATTTAATTGAAAATTACACCGGTTGAGAAATTGTTTCCCAAGGGCCTCTTTGCTTCCGGGGTATGGGTGATATTAAAGAAATAGTACGTGGGACTTACTTTATACCTTATTTGTTTGACATTTTTTGCTCAGTATTATTTTTTGGATCGTAGTACCAACCCAGTGTAAACAGTAATTTTAATGTCTTCTATGTGGTACTAAGCAATACCACCTACCAAGTGGTAATGTCTTTCCAATGCAAGTGAAAGGACGGTATAAGCAAGTAAAATGACACAAATGCCCTTATATGTGAAGAGTTCACATATAAAAAAAAATTTGAATTTTTTTTGTATTATATTTAAGCATACGGTGTCACCAATTTTTTTAAAAAAATTATTTTAAATTTTTTCCTGGTATTATATTTAAGTGTGTACGGTGTTGCCGATTTTTTTTTAAATTTGTTTTTTAAAAAATTATTTTGAAATTTTTCTTTGTATTCTGTTTAAGCGTACGGTATTACCATTTTTTTTAAAAATTATTTTAAATTTTTTTCTTGTATTATGTTTAAGCGTACAGTGTTACTGATTTTTTTAAAAAAAAATTATTTTAAATTTTTTCCTTATATTATGTTTAAGCGTACGGTGTAACCGATTTTTTGTTTTAATTTTTTTTTAAATTATTTTAAATTTTTTATTTGTATTGATGGTTAAGAGTAAAATGGAATGAAAGATGTTAAGCGTAAAATAATATATTTGATAGAATAGATGGTTGTTTGGGCGACCCACTATAGTATCTATTGAACAAATAAATGAGATGAATGATGGAATACAAGTTTAAGACCGAGTATAATATACCATTAAATAAAAGTGAAATAAAAATGATTTCTAATTCCACCTACATCTAATACTGTAAACAAACATGCCCCAAGAGTACGGACTTCTCAAGATAATGCTTAACTGATAAAATCTGGAAACCTCTCGTACCTCACTCACAACCTAAACTCTCATTAGTAAATAAGGTCAAGTTGCGACTCTTCGAGAATCTAATCATATAATACAGTATGTGAACCATGAAATTTTCACATGAAAATCATAAGCTACAGGACTGAACAACTGCCGTATATTGCTTCTGCGCAAAAAATATATTAGAATAACTCAAAAACTGTAGATTACGCCTTCCTTTAAAGCTAAAAACAAATTATTTGTGTGATTAAATAGACCAGTCGATGGACAGAAGCCAGCAGGACTTGTTTGGAAACTGCAAATATAGAAAACCACTTGCAATCCAATAACAAAGCCAAACCTAAAATGACCCAAACCCAGTTTCTCCCAGTCTCTCTTATGGCATCCATGTGTTGAAGCTCAATAAAATATCAAAATAAAGATTAGTATCACCAAAACAAAAGCAAAACGATAGACTGGTAGTTCAGATTCTTTGCGCAGGAAAGTCCACAAGCAAATGGCTTTCCAGAAAAACCGGACACACCATAGCGGGACCAAATGTCTGTTCATCAGACCTTGTTCAACACTTGGGCCCACAATGACCATGATTAAACTTATGCACATGATTTTGCTAAACGGGTAATGATTACTAAAATTTTTACCGAATTGTGTCTTTACCAAATGAGTTGGTAATTCTATATCCAATGAAAAACATTTTGATCAAGTGATTTGGAGTTGCCAACTCATTCAATAAAAGCTCTTTTTGGTAAAAATTTTGGTATGCACAGGATTTTCTTAAACTTATACATCCACAAACCACAACAGAGTTATGTGCTCTAATTTCAACTATAAGGGATTAAATGCACCAAGACATGTGTTTAATGAAATTGTTGCCCTTCGTTTTCTACAAGAAATTTTCAAATATCGTTTGGCAACTTCAATTTGAGGAGAGTAATGTTTTATAAACTTAAAAATTAGATTTGATAATGTAGCTGCTGATTTGTACCAGTCATGTCATCAATTACTTTCCCAACAAAGAAAAAAAAAACACATTTTAAAGAAGTGAATCATATTTCATTCTCTCCATCGACAGACCCAAACTCTTCCCTCTTCCATCTTCCCTCCTTGTCGCCTTCTCCCTTCCCATTCGCTATTGGCTTTCTCCATCAACATACCCAAGAACCGGACTTCACAACTCCAACAATCGACATCGACCAAGGACTCAGACCTTGCCTTTAAAAAACCCAATTGTTCATATTTTTTTTCTACTTTCGCCGAGGTCACACTTCTCCCCTCTTCACCTCTTTGCTGGAGTAGACAATCGTTTTGAAGCCTTTTGGGTTTGTCGAAATTGATGCTAGCAACAACACAATAGAAGACCATTTCTTCGATCAAGATTTTTCTAATTGTCTCCATCTCTTTTTTTTTCTCTGTTGCTTTAGTGTTACAGCATATCCTATTTCTCAAGCCCAAATTTTTTACTAATGATTAATCAATTATTTTTATTGTGTTAGAATGTCTTAGATGTGAGTTCATTGAAGTGAAAGCGAATCTACACTTGAGTAAGGAGGCGAAATCTAGATTGGATTGCATTCATAAGCTGTTCAACGAATTACGTAGCAAAAGTTGCTTGGTTTTGGACATTTATGCTTCGTCAACGGGACACTGTGGCAAAGCTGATTTGTTATGCACAATTCAATTGCAATCTTAGAAGAAATGACTTGTGAATTATATACGTTTTGTGTACTCATTCAACTTTGTAAACTCATTCAATTTGGGAGACAATTACACAACTTTTGACTTTGTGAACTTATTTCAGATTGTATTTTGTCCCTAAGCTTATTCAGTTTGGTAGTGGAATAGTAATCAAAAAAATTACTATGTATTCCAATAGTCCATTATTCAGATTGTATTCTAACAATCTTGGGAGAGAATTTCTTCCATGTACTCCTCTCTTTTTGCTTTTGAACTTGCGAGTGAGGGGCCATGAAACTAAACGTTTTTTTGTATGGTTGACTAAAGTAGCTTTTGAATGTTAAGCTAATTGTAGAGACTTGGTATAAATAGTAGCATGGCAGATAAGAGATCAAGGGAAAGGAACATAATTTGGAACATAATCCATTATCAATAATCAACCCACAACATATCTGAAACAAATCACTTGTCCCCATAAATTATAGAAAAATTGCTTAGTTCTCCTTCAATTATAGGAAACCATTCCCAAAGATCACATGTCTGAAACAAAAAAAAATTCCAACAAATAATTCATCGAACAGTTGTTTAAAATAAAATTACAGCTGCAAAATCCAACCTTTAAGTTTTATTACAAAATCATGAGTATCCAAAAAATAATAGAACAACACAATTTTGGGTAACACAAGAACACAAAATACTACAATCTTCGTCTTACACATCTTGACTAAGGGTTCCTCCTTTACATACCTTTCATATGAAAAAAAATAAAAACTCAACTCTTGAATAAATGAGAAAAACTTTTTATCGAATTCTTTCCAACTTACCAAATCTACTTGTCATTTGACGGTGATGTTGAAGGCGGAATTGGCAATTTGGATTGTCTACTAATTCTTTTGCTTTAGAATTCACCATTCCAAGAATGATATTAGTTATTCTAAGCCAAAAAAACAAGAATTTTCATGAATTGACATTATAGTATAAACAACAAAAAAGATATAGAATTTCTAAAACTAATGTCAGATTGCTAACCATGAAATAGTTTTACATCTCATATGATTGGTTTTCATGACCTCTTTGAGTGACTCCCCATAATAAGGCTAAGTTGTTCTGTCATAACAAAACTACAACAGATTACTACAAAATTACAATAGATTAATTACAAATAAACTTTCACAATTTACATTACAAAGGGCAAATTGGAGTATTGACCATCACTTACGACAACATTATCACTTTGGATAGTTTGCGAATCCCACATTGCAATTAATTCCAAGTATGAAATTAACCGATGCATTAACAAAAATATATTACAATTCCAAAAATGATGGTTATATCATGCCATCACAACAATGCTCTCTTGTGTTCCAAGTATGTCAACCACTTTACTAATGCGTTGACCATCAATATGATCAATGGCATCACTTTCAGTTGGAAGGGAATCCTATAAAATATAAATTAAATAATAAATAATAAATGTGAATAAGAATGTGAATAATTTTAATTTAGTGGTATAATTTCCGTGAGATACGGTCTTTTTTTTCATTTCCTTCTTTTTCCTAGCAACTTGCTCCACTTTTGACTGCTTACTTTTGAATGGTGGACAACCTTTGCTTTGAACAACCAATGGAGTATGTATATTCCTCTCCTTTGATATATCATTTACATCACCACCAGAGCTTCTATTGACAGTGGAGTTGGGACTTGGTTCATAACTTCTAGAACCACCTTCGTATTTCTGTAGTTTCTCTTTTAGATCATGTATACAATTCATCAAAAATGTGCACTTATTTTTAGAATCTACTACCAAGTCTACAACATCATTAAAAGCATTGCACATTTTATCTAATCATTGTGCTTTAGGTGTGGCACTCCAACAATCATAACTAATTTTAATCTTTGTGTGACATCTTTTCACATCCTTCCTCCATCTTCGTACGATGTATTTATCAAGAATTAAGTAAATCTTTCTATGGATTAACACTGTCATGACATGTCTGCACAATATTCCTCTAAACTCAAACAAGCACTAATTACACTTCACTTCACAATCTTGTTCAATAAACAAAACCTTAAAATGTGCACTCTTTCTTTTCTCTTCAGTCATGGTATCCTTTAATACGTCATATTCAGAAATCAAGTCATCCACTTTGACTAAAGTCAAATCACAGTACATCTTCCCTGTCAATTCGTTTTGGAACTCCTTAAATTTTGAGATGGTGTAAACCTTTTGAACTTGTTTCTCCATGTCATAATGGGTTACACAAGGGAGTTGCGAAGAGAAAGACTTAGATTCTTCCTCGTTCTCCTTCTCCACATTACTTTTCAAAGCATTTTCATTCTTGAATTGCTTTAAGGTAGTCTTAGAGTTGACATACCCTTCAAAGAATGAATTCATACTCTCACTTCGTTGTGTGGTAGATATTTCCACCTAAAAAGTATCTTTCATAAAGATCGACACCCAACAATGCCTCTCACTGTACAGTCTACTCAACCAATCATTGTTATGTAGCATGTACTTCTCAATCATTCCATTCCAACGTTTCTCAAATTCAATACAACTTAATGAATCATAAATGGCTCTTTGCAAAAAAAATTTGATGGATTCATACTATTTATAACCTCTCAACTTTTTCAGGTAATTTCTTCGTAATGTGCCATAGTTTCCACCAGTGCTTAGCATTAGGGAAAACATTCTCAACTGCTTTCTTCATGGCCTTGTCCTGGTCAGTTATTATGGCACGTGGAGTTTTTCCAAACATACATGCAAGCCATGATTGAAATAACCAACTAAAA
Source organism: Ilex paraguariensis (assembly GCA_963454935.2). Lineage (NCBI taxonomy): Eukaryota > Viridiplantae > Streptophyta > Magnoliopsida > Aquifoliales > Aquifoliaceae > Ilex > Ilex paraguariensis. The sequence continues at coordinate 587,116 of CAUOFW020003580.1, read as the reverse complement.
GTTTATGTATCTTCATTGGAGATCAAATCACATCCAAGCAAAGTTGACTGTCCATTATAATTAACACCTACGAATGGAGCAAAGGGCATGTCATATTTATTTGTCCAATATGTTGTATCAAATGTAATAACATCACCACATTCTCTATATACAACCCTACTCCTTGCATCATCCTAAAACACATTTCTTAACCAACCCTCTTCATCCAAATCCATTGTATAAAAGAAATTTACATTTTCACCTTACATCTTTAAGAAGTAATTCTGTATCCCAGAAGCTTCTCCTTTCCCAAGCTGTAAACACCTTATTTTCTCAATGTAGTTTCTACAATCCTTTTCTAAAAAAGAGATATTATCATGCCCCTCTACTTCAACCATAAATGAATTAAATTTTTTATTTATTCTAATCTTTGTCCTTTTGTTCAATTCAAACTTCTTTTTCACATTTGGTCCCATCACTCGATTGCAACAAAAGAATTGAGCTTTGCTCAGACTCACCTCATGATTATGATTAAGCATAACAGTGTTCAGTCGACACTCTCCATCAACACACAAAATTGCTAGGACCTTAGCCTTGCAACCTGTTCTAATGCTTGGACGCAGTTTGAAATGATTTTTGGAATTGCACTTTGACTTTCCTGATCGAGAACAACAAATCGTCAAATATTTCAACTCACCATTATCTCATTTTGCTGATGATCTTATCTTAACTAGGAACCCCAATCGCCTGTCATAATCTATATAGTAGTCAAACAACTTTTTGTCACTTTCAAACATCATCCCAACCTTAGGCTCATCTACATCGATCACATTATGTATTTTAGTCTCAACATTTTCATCAATCATTTCTAAACTACTTGAAGATTCTCCTTCGATTCTAATAAAAAGTAACCCACCAAGTGCCTCATTGATTAATCAAAGATTTCTCAAGCACAATATATGCCTGAACATCACAAGAAAATTAATATATTTATGCTCCAAAATCACCAACAAAAATAAATGAATAGAAAATTAGAAAGTAAAAGGATGCAACAAACTTATAAGAAATCAGTTCTTCAATGAATTCACATCTAAGACATCCTAAACCAATAAACATAATTAATTAATCATTAATAAAAAATTTGGGCTTGAGAAATTCATAACAATAAAGCAATATGATGTAACATTAAAGCAACAAAGGGAAAAAAAATGAGGACACTTTCAAAAATGTTGATCGAAGCAATTGTTTACTCCAAAGGCTTCAAATGATTGTCTACTCCAGCGAAGAGGTGAAGAGGGGAAGAGAAGCATGACCTCGGCGAAATAGGAAGAATGTGAGCAGCTGGATTTTTCAAAGGCGAGGTCTGGGTCCTTGGCCGACATTGATAGCAGCATCGATTATCAGAGTTGTGAAGCCTGGTTCTTGGGTATGTTGATAAAGAAAGCCTATAGTTGTTGATTGTGGTCGGCGTTGTTCGGTTTAGCAAAGGCTAAGGGAGAAGGCGAGAAGGAAGAGGGAAGAGGAAAGGGTTTGGGACCTTTGGGTCTGTTAATGGAGAGAATGAAATCTAATTCTTTTCTTTAAAATTTGATTTTTTTTTTCTTTTTTGGGAAAGAAACTGAAGACATGGCTGATAAACATCATCAATTAGATCATTAAATCTAATTTTTAAGTCTAATATTTAAACATAAGTCAAGTTATGGTCCCAAGAGAAGAGATGCACATTGCACAATATTTGACTTTAACTTCTTTGTTCCAACTTTCTAACTTCTAAGACTCATGCGCAAGCCCAAAAACACTACACATATCAGATACAAACCGAATAGTTCCTGAATCAAACCAAATTGTATGATTCTCCGCATGAGGACAATTCAATCTACCAAAGAATAAGTTATCTTGTAAAGGCAAAATCCTATGAATATAACTTATATTCCAACTTCCAAGATTATCTTTTCTTATAGGCAACAAGAGACCACTATTTCACAACGGTGACATTGGTCTTTCCGCTTAAATGTCACCGTTGCTAGACCATTTTCCACAAACAAAATAATATTTTTTCACCCATGTGATTTAATAAAAATAATAATACACCAATAGAAAAATTTGGAATAATGATTAGGAATGCAAAATTACAATAAAATCAAGACACCAGCAAAATATACCAAATCATATATGAAATTCATAGAATAATTATTCAAATCACCATCATATCATAATACTGTCACTATAGACATAATAGTAGTAATTGCAATCATGCAAGTAAAGAACAAGATTATCTTTGCTACCAAAGAACAAGATTATCTTTTCTTATAGGCAACAAGAGACCATTATCCTTGCCTCCTGCATGGGTGGGTATAGTGTTTTCCTTCCTCTAGTTATAGAGTTGTAAGAGCAAGAATAGACCTTCCAATAGCATTAGTCATTTTAATTATTACTCATACCGTTGTTGCTTACGCAAGCATCAATAAAGCTAGGAGTTCCTCAATTGAAGTATTTGCTAAGCTCTTTTCTACAAAAAGTATCCCATATGTCTGAATCAATGGAATAGCAATTCTGCCAATTTAGTATCAACTTTTTAATCCCAAATGAATCAAGATAAAGTCTTTTGTTGAAGCTAGAAGTTGAATCATCGATTGAAATTTTTCAAAAGTTCTAGTTTTGCTTCATATCATGTAGGGATCCTCTGTTTAGTTCATCGATCACTTTAATCGGTCAAGCTTTCATTAGGATAATGTGTTTAATTTGGTAAATCTCTCTTGTGTGTCTTCGCTATGCAAAGCACTAATTCCATTTTTAAATACTTCTCAACGAATCTTTCGTATTGTATTTAGTAAATCAATTTTTTTGTTGAGTGTGGCTCATCCCCAGTAAACACTTATCTCAGTTTACAGGTAATGTTCTTGATAGTCCTTATTTGAAAAATAGAACTTCTTGTTCACAATAGTTTTTTAGTATGCCACGTGAAAAAGAACATCATAACAGATTCAGCACTGTTTGCCCATGTGTCAAAAACTGAAGTGAAGGAACTTTCCCTTTAATGAACATCAATTCACGAACATGCTTACAGAGTATATTCATATTCATATCCACCGAGATTATCCCAAAAACTCAAAATTACCAGTTTACCATCCAACTAGGTCGTTGACAAAAGTAACAATTCAAACAACTTGAATTTCAAAATTACAACTCCAAGCAGCAGATGAGATAATCTCTTTGACAACAATAAACCACCAAAACCTATAGAACCAGCAAAATTGTAAGCCACCACTTTAAATTACAACACTATGACTCTAGTTAGTCTCTCTCTCTCTCTCTCTCTCTCTCTCTCTCTCTCTCGTGACTGAAGGCTTATCATCCATAACACCATGAACTGGATGCTTCCAGTAGATAGAGAAAAGGTAAAACGTAGAGTCACCCAGATGTTTTTAATGCAAATTAGTGAAATCCATAATAAAAATATTACTAATCTAAGAATTTAGATCATTCTAGTAACCAAATAGACATGAGTTGCAGACCTAGTGCAGTGTTATGTCAATCATAAGTCAAATAAGAAACTAAAAAATTTTCATCATACAGCACTGACCAAGATGCAATAATCTTTGCAATACTTAATGTTAAAGTTCAACAAATAATGTGTTTCAATGTTACAAACGTCACCAAAAAGAAACAATGCATAGAGGTGTATTTATAGACATTCCACTCCCTCCTACGCTCCTCGTCCAATAAGAACCAAACTATGCAATGAGATTTTTTCACTTACAACCACTTTAAAGATGTCAGTACAGCAAGATAGTATAATGTATCATATTATTTATAGCATTACATACAAGAATTGAAGAAATTAACTACAATTCCACAATGTGAATCAACTAAAACTATGTTTCAACCTCAAAGCGTTATAAATGTCACAACAAACCATAAAAATAAAAAAGGAGCCAAAATATTCATACCAGAGACTCGAGAATTTTGCCGTATCGACTGAATACATCTTCGAGGTGCTTCCCACGCCAATCCACCTACAAATATTCGATTCTCGGCCCTTCTAGCCATCTTCTATACAAACCCTAAATTCCACAGTTCAGAGAACAATTAGTGTTATGGTAATGATCAATAAACCTAGAAATTGGAGACGCAATTGAATTGCTTACCGTTTTTTCTCTCCCTTCATTCTGTTTGTATTCTTGATTGGACAGGGAGACCTATTGAAAGCAATGAATGGCCTCCAGCAATTTGAGTGGGATTGAAAGATGAAAGAATAAACCCTACCCTAGGGAGGGAATAAATATTCGGTACAATGAACTAGGTCAGTATTATAATATATATAGTAGTGTGATGCTATGCACCGTAGCCTATTGAGTATTTTTTTTTTATGTAAACCATTAAATTACGATCTAACGATCTTCAAATAAAAATATTCAAAAGTAATTATCAAAACCTATTAAATTTCGTTCTTTCATAAATAGAAAAATGTCTGACATATTGAATGTAATCTAGTCCTATTAAAAAAGTCTTAAGGTTAATATAAGAAAAAAATATTGACTACTCTTAAATATTAATGAATCGACCCAATAACCCAAATAATTTTTATCTTTTTCCATCTAATTTATTATATCTATTTGGGTTAAAAAAAAAAACTAAAAATACCGCAGTCAAAACCATATTCTCTCATGTTTCTCTTCAATTGCTTCAGCTGCTTCATTGTTACTGCATGTTGATAAGGTTTTAGGTGTAATGCATCTCTATAAATAAAAGTAGGGGGTGAAATTCTTTTTAAAATTTCAACTTGATTATTGTTTCATATACAAATTATATAACAAGATAGTTCACAATTATTTTTTTTTTAGATTTTTTATGTGTTCAATTTGTAGTAGGAACAAATCATTTTTTTTTAATTATGAACTTAGCATAAACAAATCAATTTTTTGTTGGGTTTCATAATAAAAGGACGGTGGCAATGCATTCTGATAAGCAATCCTAATTTTAATTTAACTTTGTCACTTAGATACATTAACTTTATCAAGCCATCTAGTATAAGTTGGGTTGATTAGAAGTAGAAGATAGAAAAATAAAGAGGACAAACTGATAATTTGAGCAAAAAATAAGATGACAAAGTGATAATTTGGGCAAAGATTAAGTAAAACTCACCCAACAATGATGTACCCTAATTGAACCCACAAAATGGGTCAACCCGTGACATATGTAAAAAATGTCAAAAGATTTATTTATTAATGTTAAAATATAAAGTTTCACAAAACTAAATAGACTTTCCTAATATGACTAGATCACAATTTATATGTCATAGATATTTCCTATTTAGTTAAGAACTAATTTGGTAGGTTTAGATAATTAATTTTGAGTATTTTTGTTTGGTGATCGTTATATTATAATCTAACAGTCTACATAAAAAATACCCACTAGAGGTTATGGTGCGGAGTTTCTATAATCGCGCTACTCATATATATATATATATATATATATATATATTTCTGAGATTTTTTTTTATTGAGGCAATACCAACAACAAAATTGAAAGAATAGCCACAAGAAGAATGTTTCCATCACTTTTCTCTTCGTCTTTCTCTCTTCTATGTCACCCCTGATTGTAGCTATTTTAGCTACAATTGCATCATCAAACATGGCAATCTTGAGTCCCGATTTGCCTGTTACCTTGGCTTTCGATTTGAAACTATCACCGATGGCCTTGTTGGCGATCACCCTCGCACCAACAAGCGAGGCATATTCATTGTTCCTTTTTTAAACTCAAGCAAAAACCTTTAACAATAAATTATTTTCAAGAAATAATTGTACTATCAATACGTAATTCATTGCTATAAATGTACTTAAATATGAGGCTCCATTCATAAATAGTCTCAACTACAAAAAGAAAAATGAAGAATTTGAATATCACTTTCAGTTGAGCAAGTAAATCAAGGGCATTACACTACTCTTTTCAGATGCATAATACAGAAAAATAAATTCAAACTCAGTCAATACCGAGTATTAGGGATGGCAATAGGCTGGGGTGGAGCCAGGGAATAGTCTTCACCCCCGTACGAACTTCAAAAATTTTTGTCCAGCCCCGATCTGCCCCCGTTAGCAAGTGACATTTGAATTCTCGCCACATGGATAAATTTTGATCTCCGTCCCTACCCATAACAATTAATTTCTATGATTTTAAGGAAAAAAAAGAAAAAAAAATCATAAAACTCACAAATGGATCTACGAGGATAAAAACTCATTATATAGTTCTTTTAAAATAGATAAATCATAAAGCAAATATGGAAACAAAAATAGGTTTAAAGCAAAAAAACTGATTGATGAGTTGGGATTGGATGAAACAAAATGTATATCTCAATCCACAAAAACAATAACAAATAAGAAGTGTACATCAGTTCTATAGAGCTTATTAAGCAAATACTCTCTTCCTGCATCATTGTATAAAAGGCATAGAAATAATAGATTAATCCCAATTTGTACTACTTTTTATTTTGCATCACAACATCTAAAGCATGGCCTTAGAAAATACTTAAACATCTCGATTTTTTTATGCTCTACCCATGAATTGAAATGTAAGTACAACACTGCTAGTCAAAATGAATGGCCACTAGGATGTTTGACAAAATCGAATGCCTAAAGAAAAAACGTCGACAACAAAGAATATCACCCATAATTAGTATCTAAAACTCTAAAAGCATAAAAATATGATCCCAAAGAAATTCTATAATTTTTTCTTGTATATCCTATCTAGTGAAATGCTACAAATCATAAAATTAAATAAAAGTCATTTAGACTCAAGACATACAAGTATACAAAATGCAACCTAATACAAAATAGTTCAGATACCAAAACTAAACAAATGTGAACTCAATTCCTATTATCATACACCCAAACTCAGGTCAAATGAATCACAAAAGAACTTCAACATTAATAACCCAAACGCGAGAAAAAGAAAGAGCTCAAAAATTTTACCTTGTTGATCGCTAAACTTTTTGTTTAGACCAGGCTGCCCTATTTTGTAGGCCAATAGGAACCAAATTCTTTCTTCTTTTGCAAATGAAACATAAGAAACATAACCTAATGTCAAACTAATGAATCCAAGCTTCAAATTTACACGTTATCTTTATCTTTGGCCATGGTCGAACACAATGGAATGGAATTAATATTCCTAGTATAGTAGTCGTGAAAGACAAGCGTGTATATGAGCATGAGAGAAAGAGAAGGATACGTATATGAGAGAGCAAGAGAGATATAGATGTATGAGAAATGGAAGTCTAGAGTTATACATGAGGTGAAACTCTTAGTCCAAGAGTGGGAAAAAAAATTAGGGAGTAATTAGGATCATTGGATCAAAAGTCAAGAAACGATTTGAGCTGTGAAAAGCTCAAGGCAAACAAAACTAGCTCCTTTATTATATACTAATCATTACCTATGCCTGAAGGAACTATGTAACACAAAAGAATTTGTAATCAATTGCCTAGGTTTAAAAAAAATGGCTAAAACATTCATACTAATTTTTCTTTTAAAATGACCTGAAATATATTATCGACCATATCCTCCGTATTAATGGAACTATCATAAAAATGTACAAAAACAAACTCACCAAAATAACACCACATATACAAATACCTAAAAACAACATCACATGTAATTTATCACCACCATCACCATTCAACTCAATAATAACACAACATAATTATAAACTCAATTACTAAATTTTCAACTCGCTAAAAAAATAATGCATTACTTAATAAAAAACATGTGAGTTGAAAGAAAAATGAATAAAAGCACACGACTTCCATCTTTATCTATTTCAAAGAGAAAAATGAAGCCTCATAACACAACATTTAGGAATCCAAAGGTTGAGAACCTCCCAAAATTTGTCAACTCACCACAAATAAATAAATAAATAAAACACTATGAAGTATGAATTTGTACCAAAAAATGCGTAGAAAAACAAAGCGCACATATTGCTCAAGATAAAATTCCTGCTATGAAGCAACAAATAAAAAGAAACCCCTAAGAAGTAGTTTTTCCAAGAAAACAAAAGAGGTCAAAAATTATTGTTCATACAATTCATCTGAAGTCTTGGTACCAATTGATTTACAATTATTCTAGCAGGCATATCACCATCATAAAACACCACAAAGGGCAGTAACCACCAAAATAAGCACCACAACTCAGAGTTTCACCCTAAACTAAAATACCAACATCACAAAAATAATTATGACATTTAATTTAATCCTCTAAGCATAATTGATATCAAACACACAATTTAATTTCAACAATAGCAAACTTTGAAATAAGAGTTACACGCATCATGTAATTTCAATTTGAAATATAATTAAATTGATTTAATACAACTTAAGAAATTGATCCCAAATTAATAGAGCCCTAATACTATTCGAATAACAATCAGCATTTGATAAAACCTGAAACATAGTTTGACTCAAAAAAATTAAGGATTTAATTTCGATAGAAACAAACTTAGTTATGAGATGAAAAAATCACCAAAAAATTGTAGATGAATATCATGATAGCGCAAAAGGTTAATTAAAGACAACCTACAAAATTAAAACAAAATTTGAACGCATTAGACAAATAGTAGTAGATAGCATGGCTTTGAGAAATAGTAATAGACAACATGAATTAGACAAATGGAACATGTAAGACACCATGAGTTATAGAAATAGTAGTATGATGCGGTGAATTAGAGAAATAGTAGACACCATGACTTAAACAAATTGAACACATTAAACACCATGGCGAGAAGTTATCTCAATATAGAGATCCTACTTCCTCCAAAATCTATTGCCTAGTTGATTTTATTCATCAATTTAGCCCTATTCAAAGGATAGTCAACAACATAATTTGAATTCTCTATTTATTTTCTTAACATAGAAAAAATGCACTCCGCTAGTTATCTATGCTTTCTATTTCTAAGAAGTTAGCACCAAAAAATTACACATTCAACACACTTTATTTTATCCAAACTGCACACTAACAAAAATGGGTGGACCTTCTATGCAAAGTTACAGATGCAACACAAATTTTGCCCAAGTGCTGAAACCCACAAACAAAATTCAACTAGTTTTTTTTCAAAATTGAACAATGAACACAAAAAGGGATAAAGTATTTCAAAAATCTTAGTTCCAAGCTCTTGCTCAATCCTATACTATCAGAAAAGGCATAAAGTATGCTTGGATCACTTCAACATATTCAAGCAAACTCACAGTAGTTATAGTACTCCACTTTAACCAATTGTCGATACCAAAATAAATGAAAAAAATCAATGAATAAAGCAAGAAATTCCCTATCTAACCCTCAATAAATAAAGAAAGTAAAAAGGCAAGAGGAATTCTAAGTATTATACAATTGGAAGCAATCCAAACTTCAACACATTCGTTATCCTCTACAATTAGTACCTCTACTTGCAATAAAATGTAACTGTAATTACAACTGTTCAATTTAAAAAGTGAATACATGCCCGCATAAAAATTAAAAGAAGGGAGAAAAAAAATGGTCTAAGATGCTACTTAAGACAATTTAGTTTGTTAGAATCAAATCAACACTAAGTTTCTCTTCATTTGTCTTATTGAACTAATAAAAATCCAATGAATCACATCAGTTGTGTACGGACTTTGAGTTTATACAAATCATATGACAATTGAAAGTGAAACCAGGGAGGACATATTTCCATCAAGTTTGTAAATAGTGTGCCTAATTACGGTATACACTGTTAAGTTGAGAGAATTAACACAATATTAGATAGAAATAGAGAGGGGTCAAAACTCAACCTCTCATACATCACTTGTATTTATAATTAACTTACAATAATCAGAAAGACGAATACACCCTCTAATATTTACACATACTACCATAATACTCTTAACACTTTCCCTCAAACTGGACTATATATATCATATAATCCAAGTTTAGAATAAATTGTTGTAAGACGTGTACGACTCAATGCTTTGATAAGCGTACCTGCAAGCTGATCTTCAGATTTCACAATTGGAGTCATAATCTCTCTAGCTATTATCTTGTCTCGAATAAAGTGACAATCAACTTCAATATGTTTGGTTCTCTCATGAAACATTGGATTGACAATGATATGGATAGCTGACTGGTTGTCATAGAACAACTATAAAAGAGGTTGAACCGAAAATTCAGTTTCCTAAAGGAAATGTAGTAGTCAAGTCAACTCACTCGTCATATGCGTCATTGCCCTATACTTAACCTCAGCACTAGATCTTACTACCACAAATTATTTCTTATTTTTTCATAAGACAACGTTACCTCTTAAGAAAGTACAATAACCAGTAGTTGATCTCCGATCAAAAGGATAGTCAACCCAATCAGCATCTGAGGAACCTTCTACTCTAAGATGTCCATTAGCTCAATATAACAGTCCAAGGCTAGGGGCACGTTTGAGATATCGCAGAATACGAATAACTACCTTTCAATGGGGTACTCTAGGACATCTCATAAACTGACTTACTACACTAAATGCATAGGAAATACTCAACCGAGTAATAGTGAGATAATTGAGCTTCCCAACCAATTTGCAATACCGACCTAGATTTTCAAATAGTGCACCATCATCCATTAATAGTTTCTAATTTAGATCGATAGGAACATCAATTGGTCTGCCACCCAACAAACCTACTTTCTCTAGCATATCAAGTATATATTTTTTTTGAGATAAACAAATACCCTGTTTAGATCGATCCACCTCAATAACCAAGAAATACATAAATTTTCCCAAATTCTTATTTTAAAATCGATTTTGCAAAAAGATTTTTAACTTGACAGTCCCCTCGCAATCATTTTCAGTAATCACAATATAATCTACATAAACCACCAATAGAACGTATCCAACATCCGTCTGTCTATGAAACCCATAATGGTCTATTTGACATCGAAGAAAACCAAATTATAAAACTGCATCTGAAAACTTACCAAATCATGTCCTCGATGACTGCTTCAAATCATATAAAGATTTCTTTAACTGACATACACTCTTACTGTACTCCTCCTAAGCAGTAAATCTAGGTGGTTGCTCCATGTATACCACTCCAACCAAGTCACCGTATAGGAAGACATTTTTGACATCTACCTGAAACAAGGGCCAACAAGATTAGCAGCTAAAGAAATCAAGATACGAACAAATGAAATTTTGACAACAAGAAAGAAAGTCTTCTCATAATCAACATCATAGGTCTGAGTAAGCCCTTTGCAACAAGCCAGACTTTAAGACGCTCTACAGAACCATTCAGATGAAATTTAACAGTATACACCTAATGACAACTAACAGTTCGTTTACCAAGAAGTAAAGAAACAAGATCCCAAGTCACATTATAATGTAAGACAGTTATCTCCTCCTCCATAACTTTCCTCTAACCAGGGTTAGATAATGCATCTTGTAAATACTTAGGAATATATATATATATATATATATATATATATATATATATATATATGAGATAATTGAGAGGTAAAACAAGAGATGACAGGAGACAAAGCATCATATGAAATAAAATGAGCAATGAGATGATTAGTAACACACGAACGGGTACCTTTTCGAAGAACAAAAAGTAAAGAGTCTAAATTACCTGATGTACCAGGATCAGAAGGTGGCAAGGAAGACAGTACTAGCACCTTAGTCAATGGGTGAGGACGATGAGAATATACACGAAGAGGTAATGTAGATGATAACATAGTAGGCAGCGGAATATCAGAAGATGAAGGGAGAGATGGTGGTACAAGAAACAAACCAAAGTCCAAATCCAAAGGCTAAGTAGGTGCCAAAAAATATAGAACAGATTCCTCAAACGTGACATCAACACTAGTAAAGTATTATCATAGAGAAGGACTATAACAATGATACACCTTCTATGTGCAGGAGAATCCAAGAAATACACATTTGTTTGCTCGAGGGTCTAGTTTATCAAACTCAGGACCTAGATTGTAGACATAACAGACACATCCAAAACTCTTAGGTGTTACAGAAAATAAGGACTACCAGAAAATAGAATATAATATGGACTTTGTCCATTTAACACAAAGGATAGTATACGATTAATAAGGTGACAAGCAGTAAGAACACATCACTCCAAAAATATCAGAGAATATTTATCTAAAATAACAGGGCATGGGTGACTTCCAACAAATGACCGTTCTTGCGTTCAGCAACACCATTCTATGGAGAGGTGAAAACATAGAAAGTCTGATGAATAATGCTAGTTTTATTAAGATAAGCTAAAAAATGATCAGATTTATATTCCCGAACATTATCAGAACATAAAATACATATATGACAACTATACTGAGTTTTTATTTCCTTGCGAAATGTCTCAAATATTGAGAATAATTCAGAACAAGCTTTTATCATAAACAATCAGGTCACACAAGAATAATCATCTATAAATAACACAAAATAAGGATATTTATTAAATAAAATATTTTTATTGGACTCCATACATCAGAATGTACCAACTCAAATAGACTAGATACATGATTATTGACTCTAAACTGAAAGAACACATGGTGATGCTTACTAAGTTGACAAGTTTCACAAGATAAAGACGACACATAACTAAGAATGGGAACCTGACACTTCAGATTCTAGAGAGAGGAATGTTCAATACGACAATGTCATTAAAAAGGAGAAAATGATGTCTGTAGAGTCCGAGTAGGTGAATCAAAATCAAAATAATATAGGTCACCAACTTCATGCCCCGTATCAATCTTCCTCTTCGTCTTGAGATCCTGAAATACACAATAAGAGGGATAAAAAGTTACGGAATAATTAAGAGAACGGGTAATCTTGCTAATAGAAAGTAAACTAAAAGAAATTGAGGAACAAATAACTCGAAGGATAGGGACATATCAGGACTCAAGTGGGTAGTCCCCAAACCTGAAATTTTAGAACAAGTACCATTAGCAAGAGCAACACTATGTGCGAAAGTAGTAGGCTGATAAGTAGAAAAAATACGAGACGCACCAGTCATACGGTCAGAATTGCCAGAGTTTATGATCTAGGGACTGGGAGTGGAGGACAATAAACAAGTGGAAGTAGTACCTGACTAGGCAAAAGTAGTAGTGGAGGGAGATGGAACATCCTATTAGTGGGATAGGAATTGGGCATACTTCTTTCATGTAATAATAACCAATCCAATGTCTAGTGGAGCTAACTGAGGTATGGAAGCAACAACCGAGGTGTCATCCTGATAGGAAGCCTGATTAGCAGCAGCAGAAGGTTTTTCATATAAATCCCAATAGAAATCAACAGATTGCCCTCCACGACCACTGTGAGTACAAGAACAGGGTCTACTATGGCCCCCACGACCACCCATACGACTTCCTCGACCACCATTTCCACCTCGATAACCGTCACTGTGGCTACTAGGAATCACAAGAGCTAAGCAATTAGTGGAGAAACCATGATCAATACCTGAAGGAGTAGACAAAGTAGCACGCTGTAAATGAGAGAAAACCTCAAGCAACGAGGAAAGACTATAACCACCCAAAATCTGAGAACGAATAGCTTTATATTCAGGTTTAAATCCTACCAAAAATCTAACAACATTCAGATTCTCATGTTGCTTCTACCAAACTGTTGCATTAGTAGTAAACAGATGATAGATCTTCATTTGCTCACAGACTCCCCAAACGTGAGAGTAATAATTCTCAAGTCTCAGAGTACCCTGCTCTAACCCAAAATACTCCTTCCATACCTCATAAGCATAGGTAAAATTACCTGTACCAGAATACATAGTGACCAAGTGATCACATATCTTTTTGGCAGTGTCAAGATAGAGTAGAGAAGAGCTAATACTAGGCTCAATGATGTTTAACAATAAAGAGATAATTTGAGCGTCCTCTTATTCCCACTGATCATACCCAAGAGTGTCTTCCTTGGGTTTAGGATTAACCAAGTATTTCTTAAAACATTTACCTCGGAGGAAGACTTGAACAGAGCAAGACCATAAAGTATAGTTGGTCCCATTAAGTTTAACAGAAGTCATGGGACCGTTGAGAAGAGTTGGAGCAGTAGAGGTAGGTGGCAAAGATAGAGTAAGGGAGTTGGCATCTCGCTTGGGTTCTATAACAATGCAGCAAATAAGAAACAAGAGAGTCTTACTATGGGTAGATCGCTGAACATGACACATATCAGCTATTGGACCGTTGAACCAGAGATGGAGAGGCTACTGGAAGGCTGAACCGGGCTGGAGAATCAAGCTGGAACACTGAATCGGACAACCTGGGCTCACTGGACTAATGAACTGGAGTAGAAATTGATTGAAATGGTCTAAACCGGTGAAAAAATAGCTAAACCAGACTAAAGAAACTAGCTGGACTGCTAAATCGGAGCTGCACCTGACAGAACCAGTCTGAACTGATAAAAACTTGAATTGGGATCAAACCAGGACTGAATTAGTCTAGGTTGGACCGGGATTGAACCGGTCTAGGCAGGACTACAAGTTGGACCTAATCTGTTTAGGTTGGATCAGGTCTGGTCTGGGTAGGACCAGAGATTGAATTGGGTTGGATCATGTCTGGCTTTTAGGCTGGACCAAAGATTGAATTGGGCTGGACCAGGTCTGGCTCTTGGCCTGGACTTGAAATAATTTAAACCCGTGGACTTGGGTGTTAGTTCGGGTCTTGTATCCAAACCCATGGAGTCGGGTTTGGACCTTGTCTTCCTCGTTGATTAGGGTTTCAGAAGAACTGGTCTTCGACGGTGGCGCCTAACAGCTACACCACCACGAACGACAGCACCTCCACGATGACAAACGACAGTGCCACAATCGACGACAACGACAACAACTCCACAACTCACAATCAATAGTGCCACAATCGACACCACCATAATCGTCAACGCCATATAGGCCACCACAACAACAGCACCACCACGAACAACACCACTACACTAGACAACACAACAACCACCAACATCCACAAAGGCCACCACAAGGGTTTCCACCACCACGATGGCTTCGACGACAGCACCACAACCAAACTCGGTAGCCTTAAAAAAAATTAATTTATTTAGGATCATAATTACTCTGATATCATGTTAAGTTAAGAGAATTAACACAATATTATAAAGAAATAGAGATGGGTCAAAACTCAACCTACCTCTCATACGTCACTTGTGTTTATAGTTAACTTACAATAATCAGAAAGACAAACACACCCTCTAATATTTACATATACTACCCTAATACTCTTAATAGTTTACACATAATACTCTAATACTCTTAACATACACAAATTCAATACCACAGAGAATATTAACCACCCACTTAGACAGTGCAAGGCAAGAGCCCAAAGTTTTCCGATTAATGAAACCCTTACCTTCTAAAACTATCTGAGTAGGAGTATTAGCCTTTTCCCGATGCATAACTGAGCATTCTATTTTGCCAATATTTCTCCTTTCTCTAACGGATGTCTGGATGGTTTTAAGAATTAGAATTAGTAATTGAATATTGATCTACATGTGTAATTGGAATAGAAAGAAATATTTTCCTGTAATAACATAGTTCATATAAAAACAAATATTCATATGTAATGTGTCGCGTTTAAGAAATGAGCAAAACGCCTTTATTGATCCCAAAAGCAAATTTAATCAAGGTACAACAATAACATAAAATAAAATAATATAAAACCATGAAACAAATAGAAGATACTTGTTTTCGCTCTCTCGACTTGGTTGTTTCGTGACCTGAGTTCTGTTTCCACAAAAGAAAGGGAAGCATAGAAAAATATATTATCTCAAAAACCAAAATCTAACACTTGTTTCATTAGAATTAGAATTACAAAATAACCAACACTAACAACTACTTGCAGAATCATGGATTGACAACATCAAAATTAAAAAATCAAGAATACCAAATCAGAGGCAAATTCAATCCATGGCAACGTCAAATTCCATTATGCATTTGACAGATTTTGAGAAATCAATAATTGTAAAAATAATTTCCATATGTTCTTACCAGTTTTTATGACTAACAGTAGTGTTTTAAGATGTCATCGTCGTCATAGGAGCAGTGTCATCGCTAGCCAATGGAGTTGCGCCGTCGCTAGTCGTTGGAGATAAGATGTCGATGGCCACTACCCCATCGCAAAATTCAACCCAAAAATATAAATGTTGGCGTCAAAAAAAATAAGTTCACAAAAATAAAATCAAAAGAGAGCATTAGCCAACTCTTTGAAGCAATAATATAAACACCGAGTGTTCGGTGGACTGTCGTGGGTTTCATTGGCAGTGTGTGTGTGTTTGGGGGGGAGGCGTTGGTTAGCTAGGAGGTTTCGATGGCACTGGTGGA
Organism: Ilex paraguariensis; assembly: GCA_963454935.2. Lineage (NCBI taxonomy): Eukaryota > Viridiplantae > Streptophyta > Magnoliopsida > Aquifoliales > Aquifoliaceae > Ilex > Ilex paraguariensis. Next base: position 570,807 of record CAUOFW020003580.1, on the reverse strand, counting down.
AGGATAGTGGGTGGAGGTGTTCATTGGTTTCGAGGGGTTGTGGTGGGTTTTGGTAGCAGTGGAAGGTGGGGAGGAAGGGATGGTTTCAGTGGTTTTCTCTAAGTGTGTGTGAGAGAGAGTGAGAGAGAGGATGCCTGTGAGAGAGAGAGAGAGGCTAAACAAAGATACAAAAGGAAGGAGAGGAGTAGAGTAGGGGGTTTTCTGGGTTGGGGTTTTCGGGAGGGGGTTCTGGGTTGAAGTGAGAGAGAGAGAGAAATAGAGAACAAAAAAAGAGAGAGATAGAGAAAAAATTAAAAAACAGAGAGAGTAAGAAAATCGAACCTTGTAGCAGGGTTGATGGTAGCAACGCGAAAGGGAGAAACGTCTTCAAAGAGTCCTGAAATGATACGTAGAGTGAGGGATAGACATCTTTAGAGATCTAGAATGAGATGCCTCTAGAAATTTAGGGATCAATTAGAATCAATAATTGTTAAGAGATCTGAGTCGCAAAAAGTTAAAAAGACAAAGAAATCTAGCTACTTTATTTTTTATATATATACTAGTCATAACTCGTACCTAAATGCATGATATTACTCATAAATAAGTTACAAAAATTTGTCCATGCACAAATGCAAGGTATATCACAACATTTTAGCAAACGATGATGAAAATGAGCTCATTCACATCTCCTCACAATTTCGATAAAATACATTCTAAAAACATATTATTTGACTAACATCAACCTGCATGCATAACATATATAATCAAATCTTTATGCAACAAAAATCATGTTATAACTAATGAAACATAATAATTTAAATATCTGAAAAAATATGTCAATTGACAATGTTCATTTATGATTCAACATCCATCGAGCATACATGAGAAACAATATAACCAATGCGAAAATCAAATCTTGAGTAGAACCCAATGAACAATTCTGAGTGTAAATAGAAACAATATAACAAATGCAAAAAAAATTAAGCTTATATTAAAATTAAAACAAAACTAACCTTGCACATGCACAAAAGAAAATATTGAGTAGAACTCAATAAACAGTTCCAAGTCTTAATATTAACAATATAACCAATGTTCAAATTCCAAACCATATAACTAATGCAAAAAAAATTAAAACTTATATTAAAATTCAAGACAAAAAGTACCTTGCACTTGAACAAAATCAATACTTGAATAGCACCAAATCACCCGAATTCAGTGAATTTTCCGCAGCAAGAATCTAATTCGTCGAACTCTCGAACCTAAATTATAAAATACTTGTCCACCCAAAACCAATACTCCAAAAAAAAAATTATTAACCACCAAATGATTTTAATTGAAATGATTGACATTAGTTTAAAATTAACAGTCCCGTAATCGAAATTCTCACTTGATGATTTTTTTCAGTCACAAAATTTATCTATGATTGAATTCACACTAAAAATAAATATGTGAATTGAAGCATGAAATTGGACCATACTATAATCGAATAGCACAAAACTAAAATACTATAGGGTAAAAATCAGTAAGAATACAACGCCTACATACATAGTTCACATACATGAACAAAAACACAAGTGCATCTTTGCATATGGAACAAACTAATGAGGTTGTGCATCCATGCATTGCAACAACACATGTATATGTGCATGTGTGAAAAGAATTTCAATCCATGTATAGCATATAGCAGCAACATTCATGAACAAAAACACAATTTAAACATCCCACTAACTCAGTCGTATCACTCTCATAATCCAAGGGAGTAGAGATGGAGCAAAAGAAGACATCCCACCGCCTCAGCTGTATCATTCTCATAACCCATTCATCGCCTCAATCGTAATCAAAATCAGTTATGTGAATTAGTGTATTTGCTGCTCAAGTATTGAATTTTAGAATTTTTTTTGTTAATTATGTGTTATTTATTCCAAGTTGGTTTCTTATTTTTTAATGCTAATTATGTTGATTGTGATTTTGAGCTATCTCAATTGGTTACTTGTATGGATCTGCCCATGGGGTTGAACTCTGTAATGGGTGGACTAGAATTTCATATCAAACTCCTCTCAAGTCAAAGTGTACACATCTAAAGGCTAAAAAATAAGCAATTACCTTCATTTCTAACACTTTGTGCCATCAATTTTTTTTATTAGTTTTCAAAACTGACCATGAAATGTTTGTCTTTTGTACTTTGAATATTGGTTGGATTCTTTTTTTCTAGTTTTGTTATTAGGAAATAGGAATCAAATTTCTAGATTGAAAAACTTTAGAATATCTTCAGAAGGTTCCCTTATGGTTTCCACGAAATGATTTCTAGTAATCATTTGAGTTTGAGCAATTATTAGGTCACTTATGGTTTTTTTTTCAATATGATTTGTACAGAGCAAAATCATCTCTAATCCCTTGGGTTAATCTCACCGAAATCAATAAACTCCAATTCATAACCCATAAACTCAAGAAAATCAAAACCCCCAAATGGGTTAATCTCAACACCAAATTAAGAAATTTTAGATTCATAATCCACTAATTCAGAAAGTTTTAAGCTTATATTGAAATTAAAAAAAAAAAAAAAACTCAACTTACAAGAGTAGAAATTAAAATATTGAGTAGAACACAACTGGTAGATGCAATGTAGCTTGCTCTGCGGCCAAAATTTTGTTCAGACTACCAACTGATAAAAGCACAACCAAGCAAAATGCAATAAATTTCAAATCCAAGAAAGATATTTATATGAAGCATAAACCAAATTCGTAGCATTCAATCATTCAATTTTTACAATTTTTAAATACAAATACAAACAACCAAGCTTGTAGTCCTCTTCTTTGTTTTATGTTTATATGTTAGAATTGAAAATTAGAGTTTATAGTCCTCTTTTGTGGTTTATTTTTTAAATGTTGTATTGAAATTAGCGCCTGTAACTCCCTATTGTATTTTATTTGTTGCATGTTGAATTGAAAATATGAAATTGAGGCTTGTAATCATCTCTTATGTTTTATTTTTTATGTATTGAATTGAAACTAAAATTTGTAGTCTTGTATTTATTTTTCTATGGTGAAATAAATTTGGGGTTTGTAGTCCTCTTTTATGATTTATTTTTTTATATATTTAATTGATATTTGAGTTTGTAGTTCTCTCTAGTATTTTATTTTTATATGTTAAATTGGAATTAAGACTTGTAGTCGTCTCATTTGTTTTATTTTTATTTGTAGAATTGGAATTGAGATTTGTAGTCTTCCATTATAATTAGACTAAATTATTTTGATTTGGTAGTTTGAATAGTTTTATTGTAATGAGTTAAGTATTTCATATACCTAGGTTTAGTTTACTAGAACAATTATAGATTAAGTTAGTTTCGATTGTTTGTTAAAATTTAATGATGAATATTAAGTTTGTGATTGAACAAATTAATTTTTGAATTAGTTATGAAATTTTTTCTTAAAATTTAATATATGATTGAACCCAATTTTATAGTTCAAATTTTTTTTGTTAGGTTTTATAGATAAATCTTTAATGAGTTTTTTTTATTGGCTCATTTTTGTATATCGCTCATGTATATGAATTGCTTCTTTAATTGATGGTCTATTAATAAAATTATACTTTTGTGAATATTTTAAATTTTAATATTAATATAGTTTAGATTGCCCCAACTGGAGAAGATGTTTGGCTCCGTCCCTGATTGTATGAGTTAGTATGGGACATGAAAAAAGAGTTAAATAATAGATATGAGTCTTAGAATTAGAGAGAGAGAGCTGGATCAGTTAGTATGAGATAGAATAGAGATTTAGATGAGAGTTCTGAGTCTTATAAAAATTTTGCATAACGATCGTGGAACCAATAATCGTCAAATAATTTGAGCCGCAAAAAATTCAAGAAAATTTTTTTTAACTATTTTATTATATAACTTTTTTAATTCGTAAATCAGATTAGTTGGTGGTTGATTATTGCGAATGTTTGGATTGTTTTCTTAACCTGTGAATTAATAATTTTGATTGAGGGATAAGCATCGACCCATTTGATGCACATCATGAATTGATAACAAAGTGCCTTTTTTTTTTTATAACAAAGTGGCTTCAGTTATGAGCATTAGTTAGATAATATAATAAAGTATAAGACATTTTAAATCTATGGGCTCTTCCCACCCAAAACTTTTCTTACGCCTTAAGATTCACACATCTTCTCTCTCATGAGTTCCTCTCATGCGTATTCGATTTCCCCATCTCCTTTCTCTCTCTCTCTCTGTCTCTCCTCTCTCTCTCTCTCCTTTTATCATTCTCACTCATCGTTCTCTTGACGTCGACGACACTAAGAGCATCTCCAACGCCCCTCGCCATTTGAGTCTTTTAGCCATTTTAGCGAGCAAAATTCCAAATCGTGTGCTCCAATGCCCTAGCTATTCAGCTCGCCAAAATCTAGGCAGCCAAATTGCTCGCCATATCTGGAGAGGAGAATTTGCTCGCCACATCTCCCCCTCCTCTTGCTGCTGTGAAGCAGGTACACAGACTGAAGAGTTGTTCGTCCATTGGGTTCACTCGCAGTTGGAGAAGCACAAAAAGAAGATCGTCTAAATTTGTTCTTCTTCTCATTGCATACAGCCCAATTGGATGATTCTTCTCGTAACGGGTTTGCGCACCAAACTCTGTAATTTCTCTCTATCAGCTTCATGCGCACCCGTCTCCCCATTTCTGAAACCCCCCTCCCCCAAATTCTGAATACCCACCCCTCTAAAATCCCCCCCCTCCAAAAAAAAAATTTCTCAAAACTCTTTTTGACCCCCACAATTGGAAGTATAATAGAATATTTACATTTAGACCCTATGAAATATTAATGTAAGTATTTGAGAAAATTTTAGATTTATGAGACGTATTGTGTAATTGATTTTTGTTATTTAAAGTAGTTGAGTGTTAAATTGTCATTAAGTTGTATTATTTAAAATTTGATTAGAATTATTATTATAGTATGACTTTGGTTGTTGGGTCGATGATTATTCATATTTTAAGTTAAATTTTTGAATTATATTATTGAAAATTAGTTAAAGATAGTTGAAATAGTCAGTTAAAATAGAGAGTGCGGTTATAGTGAATTTTAAAATAAAGCTAACTAAAATAAAAAATTTAATATTTAAATATATTTTGAATAATTATTTTGTTGACTAAAGTTTGAGTTGCTCCAAACGTCTATTGACAACAAACAGAACATAAGTTGCTCCAAGCATCTATCAACGACAATGGAACATGCACTCTGTTAACCTCCTACTCCTTTTCCCTCGCGTTCTATTACCCCTCCCTTTCCTTTCCTCGAGAAAATATTCATTACAATGGTGATATCACGTGGCAAAGTGATGTGGTATCACCAACTAATAGTACTAAAACAAATAAGCACATAGACTTCACAAAAATCAATAGCTAACCTGCCATGTAAGTAAATAACTTCCCACCCTCCTGTCATGTAAGCCCAAGTGAAATTCACCTTTCCCATTTTGAGTTTTATTATTGGTAGATAATACCATGTCATCAATAGTGACATGGTATCACCGTTGCATTCAATATTTACTCTTCCCCCAAATATAACCCACCCTAAAAACCCTAGTTTATTCAAAACCAGACAAAAAAGGGTAACAAAGTGGGGTGGGGGATTTGGTGGTGGTTGGGGTGTCTCTATGAGACATTCATAAAACAAATGATGTGCACAGTGGCTGTAGACCGTGGTTGATGTAGCGACGGACTTTGGTTGCCAAAGGTAGAGGGTTTGCAATGGGGTGGATTGTCGTGGAAGCAGGGTATGAGGTGATAAGGTAGTGTAGGTTAGATGAAGTAGGTAGGGTTATGATGGTGGTGAGGTGGTCGTAGCAGTGGGGCGTTCGTGGTGGTTGTGGGGTGTGGGGGTTTGATGAGGGAGGTCTTCGATTTGGGTCTGTCGAGTGTGTTATTGGTGAGAGAGGATGAAGAAAGAGAAAGAGATACATACCTGAGAAATGGAAAGAGTGGTATGACAGTTATGGAGGGAGAGAGAGAAGGGAAGCCTCACTCCAAAAAACGCCCCCCAAATATAACCCACCCTAAATCCACCGCTTCCCTTCTCTCTCTTTCTCCATAACTGTCATACCACTCTTTCCATTTCTCAGGTCTGTATCTCTCTCTCTTTCTTCATCCTCTCTCACCAACAACACACTCGACAGACCCAAATCGAAGACCTCCCTCATCAAACCCCCACACCCCACAGCCACCACGAACGCCCCACTGCTAAGGCCACCTCACCACTATCATAACCCTACCTCCTTCATCTAACCCACACTACCTTATCACCTCATACCTTGCTTCCACAACAATCCACCCCATTGCAAACCCTATACCTTTGGCAACCGAAGTTCGTCGCTACATCAACCACGGTCCACAGCCACTGTGCACATCATTTGTTTTATGAATGTCTCATAGAGACACACGCCCAATTGCCCCCAACCACCACCAAATCCCCCACCCCACTTTGTTACCCTTTTTTGTCTGGTTTTGAATAAACTAGGGCTTTAGTGTAAAAAATATTGTTAGCCCTTAAACTATGTGTCAAATAAGCTCTAAAACAATTAATTGTGTTAATTTACCCCCTTCATCTTTCAAAATAGGTTCAATTCAGCCCTTCCGTTAAAATCCATCAATTATTCCGCGGCAAGAGGTCACATGAGCATCAAATGTCTTGGCAGACGAGTATTTCAGCGATTTCACCGAATTGGGTATACAAAATTGCCTCAACCAATCTGCATAAAAAACCCTAACCCCTAATCTGATGAAGATGCAAGAACAGGAACCCTAACCCTAACCTGATCACAAATTATTTTTTGTTGTCGACGTAAAAATTGGAATAGAATGGATTTTGAGGCCTTTGGGCGATATCTTGCACCCTGATCAGATGTATTGTAAGTCCCTTGTTGCCTGAATTTTTTTAATCGTTTGAAAATCTATGTTGTGCATGCGCATTTTGTTGTGGGTTTTACTTGGTTTCATGTGCTGTAGTTTTATATTTGGATACTCATATATGGTTTTACTTGGTTTGATGTGATGATGTTTTCTATTTGGATACTCATTATGTAGTGAAATTTTTTGAATCTTTTACAGAATCCAAAGTAAGAGATGTCATATTATATTAAGATGGTGTATATTTTTAATACATAAAGGTGTATATTATATTTGCATTGTGTTTTGGTGTCCAGTTGTAGACTCTACACTTGTTTGAAATACATCGTGGAGGTGAATTTGTACGCATTCCTTATGTGTGTTACATAGGTGGCTCAATGAATCACATAAATTAGGTTGACACGGATAAGTTATCCATTCATGAGATTCACTACATGTTAAAATAGATGGGATATGATCGCATAGTTAGCTGTTGGCTTAAAGCCCCTAGAATGGCCTTTAGTGATGGGTTGAAGATTTTGTAAAAGGATAACGATATTGTGAAAATGACTACATGTAATAAGGAGGCTGCTGGAAGTATATTCAGTTTCTGTCAGGGACGCTACTATGAACAAGCAACGTGTAGAAGCCCAGCCTGATGAAGCAGAGGGTGATGATGAGTTATATGAAGCCCATGTTGGAGGACCTAGTTTCAATAGAGAATCCGAATAAGAACAACAAAATAGTGAGTAGAAGTAATCAAGGAGATGGTGTATTTACATCTAATGCCCATCCTGATGAAGCAGAGGATCTTGCTGATGTACTTGGTACAAAGAGTTCATCAGATGAAGTCATCAATGGTGGTCATTTGTTTGATGAAGATGATGGCAACAATCACATGACTAGGTATCCTGTATTCAGGCCAGACAGAGATATGAGGCATCCAGAATTCCAAATAGGGATGTTATTTGCATCAGCAAAACAATTTAGAGAGGTTGTGAAGGATTACTCCATAGGAAGAGAGAAAGCGACCAAGTTTGTGAAGAATGAAAAATGGAGAGTTAGGGCCAAATGCTAACCACCATGTTCTTGGATGGTGTTTTCATAAAATTTGCAGGAGAAAAGCACAATGCAGCTGAAAACTCTAATTGATAAGCATACAAACTGCAGACCAACATTTCAAAACAAGCATGTTACTGCTAAATGGTTATTGGAAACATATATGGGCAACATTAGATCCAATCTACGTTGGCCTTTGTAAGCATTTAGAAAGGATTATGCTGTTGGGGTTAGTAAGAATAAAGTGTACAGAACTAAGAGTAATGCTTTAATTTTGATTGATGGGAATCGTACGGAGCAATTTAGCAGGTTGTGAGACTATTGTGCAGAGATTAGGGGGACACTTCATGTGTCAACTGATTTTGAAAGTTAAAAGAGAATAGCACTATAGGGCAAAATCCAAGATTCCAGAGACTGAATTGTTGCCTTGGTCCATTAAATATAAGCTTTCTTAGTGCATACAGACCAATAATCTGTGTAGATGGATGTCATTTGTCAGGTCCCTATCTAGGGCAGTTACTAAAAACAGTGGGTATTGATGGGAATAATGGAATGTACCCTTTTGCATGGGCAGTGGTAGAGATGGAGAATAGGCAATCATGGAGTTGTTTTTTTCAATTTGTGTGTGAAGATATTAACATGCAAAACCAGTTTGGTTGGAGTTTCATCTCTGATCAACAAAAGGTAAAACAATTTTTGATTTCATGTCATGATTCAGTTATGAAATTTACAAACTCTATGGCATTTTGACATACTGACTTTTACGAACACTATGACATGTTGACATCTATCAAATGGATTTGTGAGTATTCGGGATGGCCTAAGTATCATGCACCTGGTGCTTATGGGAAGCAATTTGCAGTGGACATAATGCAGAAGAGTTGTACATGCAGAAAACAGGATTTAAATGGTATTCCTTGTGAACATGCTATATCTGCTATTCTGTACCAAGGAGACACACTTGAAACTTTCGTCCATGACTATTATAAGAAGGAAATATTCTTAAAAGCCTATGAAAACATAATAAATTCAGTTAATGCTGCAGTTATGTGACCAGAAGCTGGGGGACATCCATTAGAGCCTCCATTGGTACAAGTTCAGCCTGGAAAACCCAGAAAAGCAAGGAGAAGAGAACCAGATGAACTAAGGAAAGATAGCAAGGTAAGTAAAAAAAATTAAAATGACTTGTAGCAAGTGTGGCAATAATGGACACAACCTAAGAACATGCAAAGGCTAGCGATTACAAACAGGAAAAAAAACAAAAAAGGCAAAGGAAAGGGGTCTACTGAACATTCTAGTGGTAGTCAAGAAACATCTACATCTCAACGACCATTAGCTTCCCAACAACAGTCTACTGGCAGTCAAGCACCATCCACATCTCAACAACAAACATCTGGATCTTAGCATAAATATTAGCCTATTAGATTCAAACTTACTGCTGGCAGAAGGCCCAAATGACTAGTAAGTTAGGATCGTGTTGATGTATTTCATGTTTCTTATAATTCATGTTCAATGAATCTAAACTATTATGTATTATTCAAATTAGAAGAAATTTTTAATTCCATAATTCAATCAATGTAAGAACTCAAGAAGCCATCCAAAGGTTAACAAGCACCGGGAGAGTATTCATTCCACCAAGGTCATCTTGTCCAGTACCACTAGTACCAAATCAGTGTTAGTCAAAAAATAGAAAACTGTTGGTTGAAATAACATAGTTTAGACTACTGAATCGGACTTCTTTTGTGGACTATGGATTTATTAGTCTCTATTGGTTATTCAAAGTCTATTAGGTTTATGTAATATCAGCTTTTGTGGATTTAACTGCTAGTATGTAGTCAGCTTTGGTGACTGTACAAAGTACTATGTACAAACTGGTGTGTAATCAACTTTTTGTGAATGATATGGAATCAGGTTTTATGACTTGTATGTAATCAGCTTCAAGTGTATGATATGTAATTAGGTTCTACAAGCAGCTAAAAGCATATGCTATTAAAGTCATACAAAATGCTATGTAATCAGGTTTTGCAAACTGGTGTGTAATCAGCTTCAAGCATATGCTATTAAGTACACAATCATCTGGATTAAACTTGTTTGCAACTGCCAACTAGGCTCAAAATATTACTTAGGAGTTAATTATTATATAGGCTGAAAAGTAAACATCATCTAGAGTTAATATTACATTGGCAACCAGATATCTTTGTCTGCAACTAACTGCAACTCGTGTCATTTACTGGTGTCGCGCATTCTAACTTCATATCCATTGAATTCTAGATCTTTGCATCCTTAGTATTTCTTCCCTCTTGAGCTGTTCACGGAGTTCCACTTTCAGAATTTTCTCTTCAAGTATATTATCAAGAGTGGGTTCTTCTTGCTGCAGTTCATCTATTCTGCTTCTCAAGACTTTTGCCTTTGTTGTGCAATTTCAAAACTGTTCCTTGTTCCACTTGCGCAGGGCTATTTTTGTTTCTTGAAGTTTCCTGCAAAATTTGAAAGCAATTGATCCTCTTTCCTTGTTTTGCCATGATCCTTTGATTATGTGATGACTGGTAGGGTCCCTTGTCCACATTGGTTCAAATTTGAAAGCCTTGGGGAATTGCAGCTGATCACCATAGGTGTTTAGTAGCAGGGGGCATGGTCTGACTCTATGGATGGGATATGCTTAATTGTTGCTCTAGGGAAGATAATTCTCCACTCTATTTTGACAATACCTCAGTCCAAACATTCTCTAATGTTGGCAAGACCTTCCCTTTTGTTTGTCCAGGTGTAGGTGTTACCCAAATCCACTAATCCTTTGATTATTTAGGATTGCTTCAAAACCTCCATTTGATGAAGTGGCAAAAGGTTTCCCTCCTCTTTTTTCAGCTTGTGAGGTGATATTTTTCAAGTCACCTATGTAAAGAATAGGACCAAGGAATTCATGGTTGATCTGCTGCATAGAATCCCATAATATGTGCTACTGGCTTTTCATAGCTTATGCCAACCACAAAACCAACTTGTCTTGCAGAAGATTGTGTATCAGAGTTGAAAGATCCTATACTTTAGGCCTAAGTTTGCTTTTTCACTCTTCTCTGCATTGTCATCAACGCTGAGTTTTCTTTGTTTTATTAAAAAATAAAGTATGTAGTGTCGAAGTAACTTTGGACGAAAGGCGGTCCCCTTAAAAAAATTTTGATTCTTGGTTTAGATGAGGATACATTGAGAAACCACCACTAAAAGTTGGAATCCTTGTAGTCCACACAGACTCCATCATCAATATATCATATATGACCTCTTGAAGATACACAACTAGTCGATGTTGAGGAAATGAATGTTGTAGTTGTTTTTGTTTTTTGAGGAGAACACATGAGAGGAAGATGAACACCAAGCCAATTCTAATGAAACAAATGAAAAAGATGATAGTAGGTTGATGTTTTTGTCAATTTGCACAATGATTGGTGTGGGAAATTGCATTTGGTATTCCCAATAAACGAAATGGTGGGCTTAAGGATCAAAATTTTATTTTTTTGCAGAGTTTTGATTAGCTCAAAAACATAAACGCTTAAAAAAACTTACAAAAATATTTCAAATAATAGACAAAAAAAATTAAATATTTCTTTCTCGAGACATTTTGAAATATTGATCGAAACATATTAAAAACACCTTGAATTATTCATATTAAAGTATAAATACTCAAACTTACATCCTCTCTAAGATTTTAAGCTTTTGAAGCGGAAACAATTTAACATGGTATCATAGTAGGAGTTTCTGTGTTTGAATCTCATCACCACCATGTTTATTAAAAGATTTTTCCATGCTAGGTTGAAAACCTAACCTGCATGTGAGGGGACGTGTTAAAGTATAAATACTTAAGTTACACCTTATCTATCAACTTAAGTTTTTAGAGTAAATGGTGTTTTAATAATTTTGAAATACCTTGAAACTTAAGAATTTTAATACATAACCATTGATTTGAATCAATTTTCATGAAAATCAAGACATTTTCATTGTTGCAGAGGAGACAAAAAAATTCGATCCTTAGATGGGCTTCCTTGTATTCTTCCTCTTGGTTCATCAGTGTTTTGTTTGGATGTCGATGCTTTAGAGGAGATACGTGAAAATTACTCTTTGGCAATGTGATTCTCTAGTCATTGTTTGGGTTGTTTATTTGAAAAGAAATTTGAGAATTTGTAAGTACAAGTGTGAGGTGCTAGAAGGATTGTCCGATCAGATCCATTTTTTAGCTTCATTCTGGACCTCCACATCTAAGGACTTTGATAATATTCTTTTTTTTTTGCATTATTGTGAGTTGGACAACATTGTTTAGATTAGAATGTGCTCATAAGTGTTTTGCACTATTTTCAGATTTTGTTTGTTTTTGTGTTGAACAACTTGTTTTCCTTTTCTCAGATAATGTACTTCTTTATTAAATTTTATTAAAATTTTAGTTTTTATCAAATATAAATTATGCTACAATGTTATGAAACTCAAGGTCGAGTGTTAACAGAAGTTGGGAGTCAGTTCAAAGAATCTGTCTTAAAAGTCAATCATGGGCCCAAAGGCCACATGGGTAGTAGTTTACTTGCACCAAGTTGTTCTGGTTTCTAAAGTGTTATTTTGTGTACATTTGCTTTTTAATAACTTGTTTAGTGGGCTGAATGACAATTCGAACTTTGATTTTCATTATGTAAACTTGGCGATCCCGTGCTAGGGTCTAACATCTCTTCTCCTATCGTACTTATTCTTCTTATCTTAAAGCGCATTATACATGTGTCCCAAACAAGCCCCATTACAGCTTCTAAACTTTTCATATCTAATCCAACTTTTTGTGACCTTTCCTCCAGTGTTTTGAAAAGCTCGCCTAGGCGAGAAGCGAGGCGAGACGAGCTTATCTCACCTGGAGGACCCCAGGCGAAGCGAACGTGAGCGAAACGAGAAAAAGCGAACGCTTTATTATAAGAGGCGATTTTGCTTCCCTTTTTTTTTTTTTTGATTACAGATTAGTAGTCTCTTTTATTTATGATTTTTTTTTAGACTATCGCAGGTCTATTTTTTTTTTCTAATAAACAATGTTTCGAACAAAACACATTCCTTTTTTTCCTTGTGTTGCTGAATTCATTTAGAATATTTGTAGGATGTGCGAGTCAGGCGACTGCATGACAAAGTTATGATAAAGAAAGGAAGCAGAAGTATCATGAATAGGGGTAAATAATAGAGTTTTCTACAAAGAAGTGTCTCTGATATATCTTGGTTATATTTTTCCCTTTTCTTATATATATACAAATGGTACCAAAAAGTGGTCTATGCTTATACCATGTTTAATTATTTTAGTACATGTGAAATGTGTCTCTGTTCTGTTTTTTTTATTCAGTGCATAATTACATATGAAATTGTTTACAATTGATTTTGCTCCTGTCATGATCATTGTGCTTCTTTTTTTTTTTTAGCTCATTCTGCTTCTATTTTTTTTTGTTGATTCTGTTGCTGCTTCGGTTTTGCTGTCCTGTGCTGCTTTTGTTTTTTTTTATCCTCATTCTGCCTTTTTTTTTTTGTTGCTGATTCTGCTACTGTTCTGATTCTGCTTCTTTTGTTGTCCTATCCTGTCAATATGAAAATATATACAAATGTTAGTATTTGTTTGAATTTAAATGTTTAAGTTATGACTGTTATTAAGATTTGAGATATTATTAATGTTTGTTTTAATTTAAATGTTTATGGTTTTACTTGCATTTAAATATTTAGTATATATAAAATTAGAACTTAGATTGTTTAGAAGTAATTAAACTAAAATATATATTTTTTTTAACTGTTCGTTTTGCTTCGATAAAACGTGTCGCTTCGCTTCTCGCTTCTCGCTTCTCGCCTTGGCGTTAGCAGCTTTGGTCGCTTTGGTTCGCTTTACGCCTTAAATAACACTGCTTTCCTCTATTGCTCACCTCTTAATTAGTCGAAAACATAAGCACACTTGCCACAAGAAAATCCAGCATTTAGTAGGTTTAGTGGACAATCTAGGCAATATTTTTGCAATGTCAGACCTACAGGTAGATTATTCATTAGACTACAACTAATATCCGAATATAGGTCATTGACCTGAAGCTTTACCTAATGCATTCGAGGTCTTCATCACCGACTCATTCCTAAATCTAGCAAAATTTCAACTTCTTCTTATCCCTAGAACCTACAACCACCTTCCACATGTTGCTAACATGGGTTGACAACCTTCGATAACTTAGGCCCGTAACTGACCTCACTTATCCTGTTTCACAGTCATGCTCCTCGAGATAAGTATATATATTTTTTGTCACTATTACCAGTAAAAATCCTGTAAGCCGTAAATGTGGATGTAACTGTAATGGTGGATGATTTTTATTGGTACATGTCATTCTCTTTTTGTTTTTTTCAAAACTTTGCTGCTAGATTCAAGTGTAATGGGCGAACTTTTTCTAATTAAACTAGTGGTCCAAATCTGAAAGGGGTGACAAATACACTGTGGATTTGCAAAGGTCTTGACCTTCAACAAACTGCTTCCCTCTCTTCTAGGGTCACTAACCATATTCTCTACTTGTTTGATGCAAGTTTTTCACTTTTGCTTTGTATTGCCTTTGACCTGTAAGATTCTTTTTCGCTTTCATTTAGTAGGCAACGCAATCAAACTCACCCCCGGAGATAGTTTATGCTGTAGACGAATTCCCTTGGGAAATCTTTTCAGATGATTCTTGTTTTTACTCACCCTCCCCCCCCCCCCCCCCCCCAAAAAACACACACACAAACTAACAACAAAACCCCCAATTACAACCAAACAACCTAAGTCTCTTCCCTCCCTAATCTCCTTTTCCCAGACAGCAAGTGTGAGCATCTTTAAAAAGTATTTTTGTATCTTTTATGCTTTTTGGATGGATTTCTTATCCGTCATTTATGTACATTTTCTCTCCCTGTGGAATGCAAGTTTTGTTTCCTATTGGAAAAAGATACGGCTGTTAACTCTGTTGAGTGGATGTTGAGGTAAGACGCTCTTACAAAAATGCAGATTTTAATTACACGAAAATGTCCAAGTGAACAGAAAGCCTCTCTTCCTTTATTCCCTTTTTAATAAAAAATTACAAATACATTCTTTTTTTCAATTTGAGGTTTGCCATTCGTTGTGTGTTACTTACTTTGACCTTCCTTTTGAGCTTCTCTTGTATCCTCCTAAAAGGTAAGTCCTCAAGTTCATTAAGTACCCTGATAGCAGCAGCATGAGAGGATTGAGATGATGGAGCAGGAAGTATAGCATGATTTCTGCGGGAATTGTGAGGGTCCTTGAGAAGTTGAGATAGCTCTTTCATAGTATCCAGGTGGTGCTTACCATGTTGGCTCCTCAGCAATTTTAGGAAGACATTCTTTAATGATCTGTTTCAGCTTCCAACGGGTTTTGTTGAACTTAGTCAAGCCATCTGTCAGTATCTCTGAAAAATGGCAAAGCCCTTTGTTGGTCATGTCATCAAGCAGGGAAAAAAGATTATGTAAATCCTTGTGCAAATCAGAGAGTTGCATATCATCTTGAACCATATCATGTTTCCTGTCAGCGTTACACTCTCCAAATCCCTTCTCAACAAAACTTTTGATGGTCTCATAGTTTTACCTGAAACAGATAAACAGAAAAATCATCAGCTGAAAATAAGGAAACAGTCCAAGGAAGAAAATAGGACTTCATTAGCAATCTGCAAGTGCAAACGGTGCAATCAAAAATGAAACCACATCAAACCCAAGCTTTTGGCATTTTCAAAAACCATACAAATAAACTGCAACCTATTACTTATATCTCACAAGAAAAGAATAAAAATTAGACTGCATGAGTGTTGGTGGCTCCTAAATGCCATCAAGAGATAACACAGCCATATATTATAATTTATACTACATAAGCACCATCACACTCCATACAAGAGCAAACTATGCAAGATATATAGGAGAATGGCCAGAAAGGATACCACATCTTTTGTCAACACATTTCATATTTATGAAACCTGTTAAGAATAATAAGGTAGTATGTGTAAATTGTTAATAGTAAGAGGGTGTATGTGTTATTATTATTATTGTAGGTTAACTATAAATACAAGTTATGTATGAGAGCTAGGTTATGTTTTTAACCTCTCTCTGTTTCTCCCAAAATATTGTCTCTAATATTATGTTAATCTTCCAAACTTGATATGGTATCAGAGCAAGGTTTACGATCATAAATATATATTCTGAATATGTTGTGGTGGTAATACTGTTGTGGGGGAGTTGTTGGTGGTGGTCTGTTGTGGTGGTACTATGTTTGGCGAAGTTCGGTTGTTCGTGGTGGCACTGTGTTGTCGGTGGTCTGTGTGGTGCCTCTGTGTTCGTCGAAGTTCGATTGTGGTCTGTGTGGTGCCTCTGTGTTCGCCAGAGTTCGATTGTGATCTGTTGTGGTGTCTCTATGTTCGTCGAAGTTCGGTTGTGGTCTGTTGTTTGTCGTAGTGAAGAGGCATAGTCGAAGAATCTTTGTGGTAGTGGTGCAACTGTGGTGGTGTGTCGCAGTTCTCGTCGTAGTGTGTGGCGTCGTCGAAGACCAGATTATTTTCTCTAGGAACCCTAATCTCAACGAAGGAGAAGAGGTCCAACGGGTTGGGTTGGATCGGGTCAAGTCCATCAACTTAAATTATTTTAAGCCAGTTCAACCCACGGTCCAACCCAGACTCAGTCCAACTTAAGACCGATTCAGTCTAGTTCAGCGGTTCAGGAGGTTAAACCGGCCAGGTTCTGTGATTCAGCAGGTAAAACTGGTCCGGTTCAGCAGTCTAGAGGGCTCAAACAACCCGGTTCAGTGGTCCAGGCCCTATTTCTAGCTTGGTTCAGCCCTCTAGCAAGTCCAACTAGCCCGGTTCAGTGATCCAACCCTTATTTCCAGCCCGGTTCAGTCCTCCAGCAGGTCCAATTGACCCGGATTCTTATTGCAACACTTCTTATTTGCTATTTATTGCACTATTATGGAACCCAAGAATACCACGTCCCTTACTCCATCTTTGCCTCCTCCTACTCTTATCAATGGTCCTATGACCTCTGTCAAACTCAATGGGACTAATTACACTTTATGGTCCCGATCTGTTCAAGTCTTTATTCGAGGCAAATGATTTAAGAAATATCTGGTGGGTTCTAAACCCAAGGAGGACACTCTTGGGTATGATCAGTGGGAACAAGAGGATGCTCAGATTATTTCTTTATTGTTGAATAGCATAGAGTCCAGTATTAGCTCTTCTCTGCTCTATCTTGATACTACTAAAGAGATATGGGATCACTTGGCCACTATGTATTCTGGCACAGGTAATTTTACCCGTGCGTATGAGGTGTGCAAGGAGTACTTCCGGTTGGAGCAGAGTACTTTGAGCCTTGCAGATTATTACTCTCATGTTCGGGGAGTCTGTGAGGAGATAAAAACTTACCATCCGTTTACTACTGATGCAGCAGTTTGGCAAAAAGCAATATGAGGACCTGAATGTTGTTCGATTTTTGGTAGGATTGAAACCTGAATATGAGGCTATTCGTTCTCAGATTTTGGGTGGATCTAGTCTTCCATCACTGTTGGAGGTTTTCTCTCGTTTACAGCGTGCTACAGTGTCTACTCCTTCAGTCATTGATCATGGTGTCTCCACTGATCGCTCCGCTCTTGTAGTTCCTAATAGTCATAGTGATGGTCATCGAGGTGGACGTGGTGGTCGTGGAGGTCGTAGTGGATCCCGTTCCTGTACTCACTGTGGCCGTGGAGGACACATTGTTGATTTCTGTTGGGATTTACATGAAAAACCTTCTGGTACGGCTAATCAGGCTTCTTATCAGGATGACACCTCTGTTGTTGCTTCCATACCTCGGTCAGCTCTACCTGGGTCGGTTACTATTACATTGGGTCGAGAGGAGTATGCTCAGTTCCTGTCCCAGCAACAAGCTGTTTCATCTCCCTCCACTACTACTTTTGCCCAGTCTGGTACTGCTTCCACCTGTTTATTGTCCTCCACTCGCAGTCCTTGGATCATAGATTTTGGCACCTTTGACCACATGACTGGTGCGTCTGACGTTTTCTCTACTTATTAGTCTGCTACTTCCACACGTAGTGTTACTCTTGCTAATGGTACTTGTTCTAAAGTTTCAGGTCTGGGGACTACTCACTTGAGTCCTGATATGTTCCTATCTTCCGTGTTATTTGTTTTTCAGTTTTCTTTTAGTTTACTTTTCATTAGTAAGATAACCTATTCTCTCAACTGTTATGTAATTTTTTATCCCTCTTATTGTGTCTTTCAGGATCTCAAGACGAAGAGGAAGATTGGTACGGGGCATGAAGCTGGTGGCTTATATTACCTTGACTTTGATTCATCTACCTGAGCTCTACAGATCTCGTTGTCTCCTTTTCAATGACATTGTCGTCTTGGACATCCTTCTCTCCAGAATCTGAAACGCCAAGTTCACAGTCTTAGTTATGTGTCGTCTTTGTCTTGTGAAGCTTGTCAACTTAGTAAACATCACCGTGTGTCATTTCAGTCTAGAGTCAATAATTGTGTGTCTAGTCCATTTGAATTAGTCCATTATGATGTATGGGGTTCAATAAAGAATATTTCATCTAATAAATATCCTTATTTTGTAACATTTGTGGATGACTATTCTCGTGTGACTTGATTATTTTTTATGAAAGCTTGGTCTGAATTATTCTCTATATTTGAGACTTTTCGTAAAGAAATAAAAACTCAATTTGGTTGTCGTATACATACTTTACGTTCCGATAATGCTCGGGAATATGAATCTGATCCTTTTTCAGCTTATCTTAGTAAAACTGATATTATTCATCAGACTTCTTGTGCTTACACCTCTCCACAAAATGGTGTTGCTGAATGCAAGAACCGTCATTTGTTGGAAGTCACCCGTGCCTTGTTATTTCAGATGAATGTTCCTCGATATCATTGGAGTGATATTGTTCTTACTACTTGTCATCTTATTAATCGTATGCCCTCCTCTGTGTTAAATGGACAAAGTTCATATTCTGTTCTGTTTCCTGGTAAGCCCTTATTTTTCTTGACTCCTAAGGTTTTTGGTTGTGTTTGTTATATTCACAATTTGGTTTCTGGATTTGACAAACTTGACCCTCGAGCTACCAAATGTGTATTTCTTGGTTACTCCCACACGCAGAAGGGGTATCGTTCCTACAGTCCTTCTCTGCACCGATACTTTACTAGTGCGGATGTCACATTTGAAGAATCTGCTCCATACTTTCCAGCACCTTCTCAGCCTTTGGATCTGGACTTTGGCTCCTCTCCTGTACCACCATCAGATATTCTGCTGCCCACTGTGTTATCATCTACTTTACCTCTCCGTGTCTATTCTCGCCGTCCTCGCCCATCGACTGAAGTGCCCGTACTGCCTTCCTTGCCGCCTTCTGATCCAGGAATATCAGGTAATTTAGATTCTCTACCCATTGCTCTTCGCAAAGGTACTCGTTCGTGTGTTACTAATCATCCTATTTCTCATTTTGTTTCATATGATGCCTTGTCTCCTGTCTTCTCTTGTTTTACTTCCCAATTATCTGCGATATCTATTCCTAAGCATTTACGTGATGCATTATCTGATCCGGGTTGGAGAAAAGTTATGGAGGAGATGGATGCTTTACATCATAATGAAACTTGGGATTTCGTTCCTTTACCCTCTGGTAAATGAACTGTTGGCTGTCGTTGGATGTATACTGTTAAATTTCATCCAGATGATTCTGTGGAGCATTTCAAAGTCCTGCTTGTTGCAAAGGGCTTTACTCAAACTTATGGTGTTGATTATGAAGAGACTTTTTCTCCTGTTGCCAAAATTTCATATGTTCATATCTTGATTTCTTTGACTGCTAATCTTAATTGGTCCTTGTTTCAGTTAGATGTCAAGAATGCCTTCTTACATGGTGATTTGGTTGAAGAGGTCTACATGGAGCAGCCACCTAGGTTTACTGCTCAGGGGGAGTATGGTAAGAGTGTATGTCGGTTAAAAAAATCTTTGTATGGTTTAAAGCAGTCACCGAGGACATGGTTTGATAAGTTTTCTGATGTAGTTTTAGAGTTTGGTCTTCTTCGATGTCAGACAGATCATTCTGTGTTTCATAGGCAGACAGATGCTGGGTATGTCCTGTTGGTGGTCTATGTAGATGATATTGTGATTACTGGAAATGATTCTGAGGAGATTGCCAAGTTAAAAATATTTTTACAGGATCGATTTCATACTAAGGATTTGAGAAAACTCAGGTGTTTCTTGGGTATTGAGGTGGTTCGATCTAAACAGGGTATTTGTTTATCTCAGAGGAAATATGTATTTGACATGCTTGAGGAAGCAGGTTTGCTGGGTGGTAGACCGATTGATGTCCCTATGGATCCGAATCAGAAATTATTGATGGATGATGGTGTATTGTTTGAGAATCCGGGTCGGTATCGCAGATTGGTTGGGAAGCTTAATTATCTCACTATTACTCGACCGGATATTTCCTATGCAGTCAGTTCATGGGATATCCTAGAGTACCACATTGGGAGACAGTTACTCGTATTCTGCGATATTTCAAACGAGCTCCTGTACTTGGACTGTTATATCGAGCTAATGGACATCTTAGAGTGGAAGGTTTCTTAGATGGTGATTGGGCTGGCTCGGAGATCAACCACTGGTTATTGTACTTTCCTAGGAGGTAATATTGTCTTATGGAAAAGTAAGAAACAACCCGTGGTAGCAAGATCCAGTGTTGAGGCTGAGTATAGGACAATGACACATACGACGAGTGAGTTGACTTGGCTACTACACTTCCTCCAGGAAATTGGGTTTCCAGTTCAACTTCCTTTACAATTGTTCTGTGACAACCAGACAGCTATCCATATCACTGCTAATCCTGTGTTTCATGTGAGAACCAAACATATTGAGGTTGACTGTCATTTTATTAGGGACAAGATAGTAGTTGGGGAGATTACAACTCCATTTGTGAAATCTAAAAATCAGCTTGCAGGTATGTTTACCAAAGTATTGAGTCGTACACGTTTTACAACTATTTGTTGCAAGCTTGAATTTTATGATATATATAGTCCAGCTTGAGGGGGAGTGTTAAGAATAATAGAGTAGTATGTGTAAATTGTTAATAGTAAGAGGGTGTATGTGTTATTATTATTATTGTAGGTTAATTATAAATACAAGTTATGTATGAGAGTTAGGTTATGTTTTTAACCTCTCTCTGTTTCTCCTAAAATATTGTCTCTAATATTATGTTAATCTTCCAAACTTGATAAAACCAAATAAAAACACCATCAAAATCAACAGAACTCAGCTTATGCCCATTACACAAACATTCACGCGTTCAATTATAGAAAAAATAATAGCAATATTCACTTATCTAGCAAATTAAACATGGTCCAAACCAATATTACCTGGATCGTGGATCGCTTTGGTACTTGGTATGTTTATAGGTACGCAGTACAACACTTTTTTAGGTGCATGATACGATGGGGGTAGGGTTAGTTGGTTTGGTATTTTGGGCTGCAATTCATTTTGGAACTCTTATCTAAATTGTTTTCTCTATTATGTAATATTACATAACATAAAACATCTATAAACACTAAGTCACTGTTCCAAAACGAATTATAAATATATATACACGCAGTTAATTAATATGAATTTTATATTTGTGGCACAAGTTCCAAAATGAATTATTTAGGGTTAGTATTATAATTTGAAGTAGTACATTTTTGTGAGCTGGATTGCAAACCTACGCCTCGAGGATCATCAGGGGTTTAATGAATTCTGGTAACTATGGTCCAAACTATGGCTAGTCTAGGTTTATTCATTGATTGAATGAGTTTGAACAAACCAATGAGCAAAGCCAACATGAAAAACTTGGTGCACTGACAACCCTAAAAACCACCTCACCCATTATAGAGATCATTGGAGAAATGGTTATGCATTTCCTCACATGTTCATTAAGCCAAACATATTTTGGCTACACTCGTGAGGGACCATCATTTTCAGGGAAATATTACAAATAAACAAGTTAAGAGAAAGAATCAGCCTGAGTGCAATGCACAGGAAGCTCAGATGTATTAAAGGTGCTGTGCCTCAAATACGGCCCTGCAAAAAATCTGCGTGGGCACAAACCCCTTTAATAGATCAAGTGAATTATCTGTCAGTTATCATATAATGTTCTGGAAAGCAAATGTGTTAGAGAGGGCACACTCATACTCACACTCACATAGAGACAGTGGAAATTTATAGTTCCTCTTTCTCTACTTTCTCAATCCCTACTCACTATGAGGAAACATCATATCTAATGTACAATTAATGGCATGGCATTCGGCCTTTGATGGGGCAAAATGTTACAAATACAGATGATATAATTTTCTTGATTCTAGCTCTGGGCACTCAATTGAAACAACAATTCACATTGCACACTACATTGAAGTCCATTTATCAAAACATAACAATTAGGTATAATCCAGTATTAGCTCTAAAAAGATTTAAATTACCCTTTATGAAGGTCATGGGTCCAAGAAGTTGTGATTTATTTAGAAGTATGAATTTTGATGGCTTTGGTTCATGTCATAAGGCCAAACTTCTTTGGAATTGCGTGGTATTGCCCTTGTTTTGGGTGGTTTGGTTGGAAAGAAGTAGAAAGATTTTTTTTTTTAGGATAAGGAGGCTCTTGGGAAGATCTTTCGGACAAGATTTCCTTAATGACATCTTTGTGCTTGTCGTCGTCGAAAGATTTTGAAGGGATTCCGTTATTTTTAATTAAGGACCATTGGGTTCAAGTGTGTAAATACTGGAGTCTTACAAGCACTCCATTGCATTATGCTTTCTTGCTTTATTGTTATTTATTTTTGAATGTTTTTATGCTTCTCCTTGTATTCCTTTATCTTTGTACCTTAAGTGACAACTTGTCCTCCAGTGTACAATTCTCTTTTATTTTAAGTTAATAATACTTTATCGTCTCCTATCAAATTAAAAAAAGTTATGGAAACTTTCATATGCAGCAAAATAAATATATTTGACTGAAAATTTTAGAAGAAATTCTGATGGTTTGTTTTTTCTTCTTTGAAATTGTTAACACGGCAATAAGTGCAAATACATTGGGCTGGAAATAAAAAAGGACCGTACTGAGCTTTAGCTTGTATATTACTAGCTCATATTAGATGATATAAGGGAAAAAAAGGAGATACAATACTATTAAAATTTGGAATCAGAGGCAATCAATGTGTGACATATCCTTTAGTTCATGTAGAGTTGAGTTGAGCTCCCCTACTAGGGGGAAGGAAAAATGCAACAAAAATTATAATTGTTGTTCTGCGGAATGAAGTATATGGATAATGTTCGTTTATTTAAAATTTCATCAATTGAAAGAAGGTTGGGCGGTTCCGGAGATGCTTGACTGGTGCCGGTTGCACTCTCATCTTATTAAACAACTGAATGTGTAACATGGATAGGAAGGAGCTTCTTCATTAGGCCAACTCTCACTGATATTTCTTAACCTGGTAAATATTTGCTGGATCTGCTTGCGTGATTCTTAGCCTGTGACTTCTGTGGTCTTGTGGCTAACATATTAAGTGTTCATAGTTTTCTATTTAAATAATATTTCACCAAGTCAATTATGTTCGTTTGATAAGTTCTCATACATAAAACCAATGGACCAAGGAATCAGCCTGCTTCCATTTTCATTCCATTCCAATCATTTATATTTCATTCCTTTTTTTTTTTTTTTTGGTGTTATTCAAAAAGGATTGCAATGTGATGTTTCCTATCATGTACAGTTGCAAAAGATGAGCCAACTTTCTGGGAGAAAGATGTGTGTGGTTCAATCATTCTTCAAGTGCTTGAAGAGCAATTACCTTCTTTTCCCAAGAGGTATGTTTGCATTTTTCAGTTATTTATTCTTGCATTGTTACTTGTTATATATGATTAGCTACTTGGATCATTAGAATATAAACTAGTAAAGAAATAGAGCAAGTAGAGATTGGTCATTAGGAGAGATTTCATAGTGTTCTTACAGAAAACACAGTGGATGGAAAAGAAAGTAAAGGAATTAGAAAATACGGAAGCCTATCGGAAAAGAGAAAAAGAAGATTATCATCTATTATACTCAATTCAGTATGATCCGTCCTTGTCTGGTTATTTGAAATCTCATTCTCTTGAATCGGACGAGCTAACCACTTGCTCTTCCAAGAGATCCAACCTTTCACTTTGCTCACTTAAGTGTGAAATGATTCAGCCAAGTACATTTAATCAATCAATCATTGCGTAACCCATGTACAATGATTCTTCATTGGTGAAGTGAAGGGATATAGACAGAAATTATGTACAGATCAGTGTTGTTTAAAATCTTAAAGAGGATTTAGTAATTATTATGGGAAAAGGATTAGATAGATACTAGTTAAACTTGTATGCGGAGAAAATATAACTGATGCAAGAACTACCCTTGTTAGAGAATATAATAATATTTGAATATTTTCTAAATAGAGGTGAAATTTTGCTACTTCCGTGTGGATGTTCATGCGAGTTTTGGATATTCCTATCATGAGCACTTTTTTTCTGATTATGAATGTTATAAGGTTGGACGAATTGTCCGCCTTCACTTGGATGATGTGATATGTATTAAGTGACAATTAAAAGTCAAAAAGAAGGTAAGGAATTCAAGAACTAGGCTGCAGTATTGGAAAGGAGGGAAATATGGGATAGAATAGATGAATGTACGTGGAGAATCCAAAGGAAGGGTGTCAATATCTAATGACACTTGATGGTGGAAATAAAAGTACAATATCTAGCTGGAACGAGAAAGGAATGCTTTTGAAATCGACAAAAAGATATAAATAAATGTGCTAAAAAGGTTGTTAGAAATGTTCAGTTTAAATTTTTGCACTAGAATAGATACTAGAGAAGAGGAGAATCTACACAAAAAAGATGACGAGATGAATATTTGCACACTTGTTACGTAAGAGAAAAGAAAGCAAGAGATTTTAATCATAGTCAGTGTAGTAAGAGTGAAACTTGAGGGTTTTTGTTGCAGACAGGGAATGTAAAAAAACTATATTGATAAAATATTAACGAGGCCATATTGGAAGTTTAGAGGTCAAGAATATGGTTATCTTGAGAGAACGTAAAAATGTTCTTTTTTTTTTTCCTAACATAATCGAAGATGGAATTTGCAAGAAATGAATTAAAGCGGGGGTTTAGGACCTAATCGTATTCCACGTTGGGCTTGCGAGTGCTTAGGTGATGAATAAGTCTCTTGGTGGACGAGCTGAGAAACATGAATATAGGTGCAAGGCACAAGAAGTCAGGAACATGTTGAATGATACTTATACCATGAAATTTTAGCATGAATGCATGGGTTGCTAGAGATCTCATGCTTGTTGTAGCGTGGGCATTTTGGCAATGGTACTAGCAGAATTTTCGAATTCCACACATGGTCACAACAAATTCCAAATAACACTTAGCAGCTCATGGGCTTCTCACATTAAAAAAAATAGCAATTATTTCTGCCATTCAAATTCAATACAGGAAAAGGCCACATGTTATGTAATTCTGTGAGAGGGATCTGATGTAATTAAGAGTTGACTTCATTTGTTGCAAGCAAGGAAACCAAACGGCTAGTGTCCAATTCCATTGGCCCTCTTGAGGGATGTCTATTTCTCTGCCATGACGCCACATGCCATTCACCCTTGGTTTCCTTTATCTCTCTCTCTCTGCAACTTCTTCCATTTCCTTTAACTCTCATTTATGTCTCTAAAACCTCTTGGTTGTGCAACTCCATGTCTTTCTCTCTCTCTCTTAGTTGTCTCTTCCCCTGAAAGCCTATATAACAAAACAATAGGCTTGGCTTTCTACCAAATTGGAGTCTTTGCAATCACCGACTCGAGAGATCAAGAAAGACTAAGTAGGTTGTCAAAAAATCAAACTGTAAGATCTAAAAAGCGTAACATTTATGAGCGCCCTTAGTAGGAGACAGCTAGAGCCGAATCCCGTGGGCCACTTTAGGGATTTCTGTTCCTCTGCCATAAGCTCCACACTTGTCATTCACCCTTGTCTTTTCTTTCTATCTTTAAAGCGTCCATTTACAACTCGTCATTCTCATCTCCAACTATTATTTCTCTCTCTCCAAATCCTCTTGCCCTTTTGCAACTCTCTCTCTTTCAATTCTCTCCCTATCGAAATCCTGTTCAACAAAACAGTAGGCGGTTGGCTTTCTCTAAAAATGAGGCTTTGCGTTCTTCAACTCACTAGAGTTCAAAAAAGACCCAGCATAGCTTGTTGAAGGACAGTCAAGCCGGCAAAGGCGCTCCAGTTTCTTCTTTTGTGTAGGTTTTTCTGTCTCACTTAATTGAGTCAATCTTGTTTTATGAGAGAACTATTTTGTCATCAGATATAGAAATATTTTGAGTCAATTTTTTTTATATTCTACACCGTGTTCAGTGAAGCAATTATGGAAATTCCCACCTTCTTTGAAAATCACAAAATGACCACTGTGTCTAAAAGGTATTAGTGTTGGGATTTCTCACGATTTAAATCCACTAACAAACACACACAATCGAAGAACAAATCAAGAATATAAAGCAATAAGAAACAAGAAAGAACAAGACACAGATTTTACGTGGTTCGGCAATTTGCCTACGTCCACGAAGCTGCAGGGATTTCACTATTGAGAGAGTTGAATACAGAGAGCGGCTGTACATCCACAATTAACCCTAATCACCAAAACAACAGGGTTTATATGTCCTACGCACTGGGCTGTATAACGGGCCCAAAAAAATTTTCCTCGGGGGCGTTGCCCCCGAACCCCCACGAGGCTTGTCCATGAGCGCTACGGCTTGGGCCTATCGGCCCAAGCCTTCGCTCCATGGACTAAGCCTCAGAAAATTTTCCATTAAAAACCACACAACATTATTTCGGGTCGGGTCATCATCCGGATCACATATACAAACTAGACTCCATAAAAAAAAAACCAACAATTAGTATGTGTCCCCAACAAATTTGGACCTTGTCCAGTACGTGAGCTTGAATAGAGTGTCCATACTTCATAAAACAATTGAACCCTGTGGAGGCGTAGAAGATGGTGGTGACAAAGAGTTTCAAATATCTCATAAATGAGACAGAGATTTATCAAAATGTTTTCTTAGTCGAGTTGAAGAAGAATCACGGGGGATATTGTCAAGATTACGAAGAGAACTCATTTTGCTAGCTTTTATAGTATTGTGGGATTGGGGTTGTTTCATGGTTTTGCAATGTAATCAGTGAGGCATGTGAATGAAGGGGCTCTGAGGTGTTCTCCATAAAGTTAAGTCGTAAATCATATCCACTTTCAATTGAAATTAATTCCAACGGGTATGGGAAGTGTATTACTATTTTAAGGAACACTTTTTGTCTCTGAAATTCAAAACTCCATGTGCTTTATTATATAGATTTGAAAGGGATTGGACGACATGATAAAGGTATGACTTTTTGGAATTGTGCTATGATTGCCACGTTTTGAGTTATTTGGAAGGAAATAAATGCAAGAATATTGGATGATAAATGGGAGATAAAGGACAAGAAGAGGACGAGAGTGGAAATTGGTTGTGGGTTGATTTCATAAGTTTGTCGTCAGTTCACCCTTGTTTTTGTTGTTCTTCAATTTCTCCTCCTTCTTTGTTGTTTTTTTCATTAGTTTTTTGCGATTTCATCATGAATCGGCCGACTCGATGATCAATTTGTTCGAGTCAAACTCTGAGTTTCACTTATTTCATCAAGTTGTATTCGTGTCAAGAACGATTCACATGTGACTCGTAGATTTGATGTAATGAGTATCAATATCGTTTGATAGAAGTCGATCTGGATACAGGTCAACATAGTAGTACTGGACTTAGCTAATACTTTGAACCCTGATTGGCTTGTCTTAAGAATTTTCCTTTTTCCCTTAGTAACCAACATAGTGACTAGATACTTGCTCTTTTTTTTTTTTTTTTTTTTTTTTGGGGGGGGGGGGAAGTAGTTCATGAGACATATTCAGGCTAATGTTTTAGGAGGGTATAGGCTATTTGTGGATAATATAGTTTTAGTTCATGAAGCTGAAATGCAAAACAACACTAGACAAGGATCAAATTTCATTTGTTGGCACCAAAATGACCAAAATATTTTCGTTTCGATGAAAAACCCAAAAGAATTAGTGATGCAAAATCAGCATTTTAATGTTTTCAGAGTTTTGAAAATGACTCCAAATCAAAATTACAATTTTTTCTTGATTAAAAAGCATAGTGTTCATTAATTACTATGCTAATTGAAACTATGGACCGATGCGAAACTTCGATTCTTGACTCTAGATTTAGGATTTGAAGGTAAACACTAGCACCGCGAGGGTTTACAATAAGTAGAACTAAAATTGGGTAAAATGTGCGCGCACGCGTGTGTGCGTGTATTGTTTGGAAGAGCAGAAAAATCAATGGAGGGGTAGAAAAGATTAAAAACCCAGAGATATGTTTCATTATCCAGGTTTGATTAAGGAGACGTTGCAGATGATTTAGCTTGTAGAACAATAGTAGATTGGCTCAAGAGGAAAAGTGCTTTTGGTATATTGTGTGACGGATACAAATGAATCTACAATTACAGTTTTATGGAACTATAAAGGTAGCTATGCTTTATGGGGAAAAAGGCTAGAACTAAGAAAAAAATGTTAATAAAAGAGGTGTAGGTGAAATGATTCTATTCAGAGATGTGTGGTAAGAGTAATGAACGCATTTGTGAGATTGGAGTAGCATTACTATTAAAGAGAAATTGAGAGAGCATTGACTATGATGGTTTGAGTATGTACAACGAAGATCAATAGGTGCACTAGTGATTAAGAGCAGTGTGGTCATCATCAGTGGAAATGCTTTGGGAAGAGAAAAAACATATGGAGAAAAAAAAAAAAAAGGTTCAAATTATTACTTTCTTAGTGCTTTATAGTTTCAAAATCCCTGGTCTTATCAAGTCGACATGTGTTTTTGCAAATGAACATGTCTAGGTAGATGAAATCCACAGATAATCATATTCTTGTTGATGGGTTACTAATAACTGCATTTCTGCTTGCAGTGAAAAGAAAGAGTGAAGGAGTTGATGGGCTTGAAGTAGCTTGCGTTGGCACTAATTACCAGAATCCTAGAAGAATATTAACAGCTTCCTTTTGGTCATGAATCAAGTTATACATCATCTGTGTCTAGATTTGATTGGTGTTGCGAGTGCTGTTGGGCGAGGAATGTGTCTTCCTGAGTGTGAATATGATAAATTGGTTTTTGACCATTTTTCTGCTCCCATGACATTTTTCATCGATCTTTTATGTTTATTGAGAATATCACGGTGCTAGAGAATTCGACTGAACTTCTTGTGGACAATAATGTGCACGGTTAAAATGCCGTCACTTTTTGTTGGAGCAGCTATGACTTGAGGAAATCATCAGTTCACAAAGAGAATGTGCTAATTTGTTTTATTTGTTTTATTCGTTAATTGGAAGGAAATGAGCTGGTCACAAAACAAGTAGTGAACTGCCACATCTTATACATTTGAAGCAAGCTAACCAATAAGGAATCATAGAGAATACCAAATGTCTAATTCTGTTTATTTGTTTGTGAAAGTACAATGTAAATATGACTCTCTTCTGAATGCAAGTAGAACTGTTCCTTGTCTAACTCCTGGAGCTTTTCCATCGCTTATATGCAATCTTTTGCATGCTATTTATTTTTTGTTTTGTAGTTAGGCTTCCAGATTTTTAGCCTTGCTCTCGTTATTGGGGCTTCTAGCATTTATTCGGAGGTTCGATTTGCTAGGTTTCCAATTCTAGTAGTGTTCATTTGTACTCTTACTTTTAATTATAAGAGTATTTCGTTGATTTTTTTGGTAATGTTCATTGTGTTTTTGGTGGTTAGCCAAGTTGATTCCCAATGAGCCTAGACATGTCTCTCTTGCTTTTCATTGAGCTAGGTCCTTAATTTTTGGGATACCCTTCGTTACTCAACCTTATGGTAGGGGTGTTTTTTTTGAAAGTCTGGTCATCTCGAGCTGAGCTAACTCGAGGTTCAAAGTTGTTAGCTAATTGTAAAACTTAATAAATGACATTTTATTAAATTTTCCTTAAGAAGGGAAAAATTACATAGAACAAGTAACCAAATAATGGAACCTCGAGAGGTGTACTGTTGTCCTTATCGAGCTCTAAGCGAGCTGAAGTTTATTGGTAATATTTCTTGAGGTGCTCCACTTTCCAAGTGTGTGTCAGAAATCTTCCTTCCAAAGTTTGAAGTTCATAAGTCCTAGGCCCCACCATTCTGTTGACCTAGTATGATTCTTCCCAATATGGCCCAACCTTTACTTCCTTACTCGAGTGTGACATCAACTCGAAGTGGTCACATTCACTCTTTAGTGAAGAACAATCGAAACTTTCCACCTATAAATTCTATGTGGCGCTTTAGCGTTCGCACTAAACACTTTACAAGACAAGTGAAACTAACCCAACTAAGTTAACCAAACAAAGACTCGTGAACAAAGGCCCTTGGTCCTACGGAAAAAGGGGTCTTTGTTAGCTGGAGTACCTTTTTAAGAACTAGATCGCCTGGAGAGAATTCTCAAACCTTAACTCTAGAAGATACAGGTTGAACTTGAGTTGTTTTCCATTGCTTTTCTCATCGAAGTGTTGGATCCTATTGATTTCCAATCCCACCTCAGTTGGGATCACTACTTCTATTCCAAAGGCCAAGGAAAATGGGGTTTATCCTATTGGAGATCTTGTCGTGGTCCTATACGCCCACAAGATGCTCAGAAGCTCTTCTCCCCATAACCCATTCGAGGATTCAAGCCTTGTTTCAAGGCTTTTAAGCAGTCAACTTCCTAGCTAAGAGTAGAACTCTCTAAAGGCATCATTATCAGTTGCTAAGACTCTAGGAAAACCAAACTGACAAATGATGTATTTCCAAATAATGCCTCTTAGCTTTTGCTGTGTAATGCTGGCAAGCGGCTCTATTTCAGACCACTTGGTGAAGTAGTCAATAAGCATGGTTGTAAACTTGTGCTGCCCCTTTCCTACAGGCAGAGTTTCAACTATGTCAATCCCCCACTATGCAAAAGGCCAGAGGTTAGTAATGTAGGTGAGCTCCTGAGGAGGGTTCTTGGATATGTTACCTAAGAAATGAATTGCAAAATATTGGATCAATAATTGATGAAGCAATCAATTCAAAGCCAACACAGAACACTACATACTATTCCATTGAATATATCATCTTAAAAGCATGAATTTGATAACAAGATATGGATATCATTCTTCTCCTCTTTGTTGAATAGTATTTATTTTATGTTCACTCTGGATGAGTTCAAGAATTCAGCAAAAACCAGAATTTCACAGATGATATTTAAATTCTGAACATCTAACTACAATGTAAGCAATTTCTAACCAATTCACCATCTACATAGCGGTATGCATTACCAGAACTATGACCTAGAGGCCTAGTTCCTATTTCCTCCATTCTTAAAAGCTTCTTGGTTATTCATCTTTTGACTGATCAAACCCCAAAATTGATCTCACCATCATTCATCAGCTCTTCAAATTATATTTAGAATTAACAGTTGTTTGCTATTTTTACTATTTGGAGCAATCTATCTGAACAACAACACAATTTCAAGCAGCCATGCTACATAAAAACAAACTAGCAATTATTGTCCATAAGTATTTTCATTCTCATTCTTAATTGCTCAATATGAAAACTTTCGTAAGACAAATTATTTTTTAAAGGGACATCGCTATCTTATTTAATTTGAAAATGTTCATGAAAGACAATAACCTCTTAAGTTTTACACTTCACATATCACTCAAGTATGGTTACACAAACTAAAATCATCAGGTATAATAGTGTCCTTTCTTTATGACTCTGTAATTGACAAGTTTTGATTTATCAAACTTATTCCATACAAACCAACTAAGCACGGACACTCTAAAAAAGTAATGTATCCATATCAAACACCGACACTCTCCGGACACTTTCGATACGTGTCTGATATTCTTTTATTCATGTCCATAATTAAATGATAAAATTTTAATTTTGGACACGTGTTTGACACTTCTTTAGACTTTGTCTACTACTAAATAATAAATATGTGTTGACATATGATTAACAAAAGTTAAAAATTTGAGTACTAAATATCTTATACTATGAAAGAACATAAAATTACCAAGGCTAGACATATTAAAGTTTAAAATATAATAACAATAGCAAAAGATACATTAACTATTTAGAAAATAACAATTAAGAAAATGAGAGCAATCATTTAAATTATATATGTTTAGTACACTTCTACGAAAAAATTGATTATTATTGACAATTATGATGTTAGTCTAAAAATTTACATTAGATAGCTAGACACAACATTTATTTATCATGAAATACTGAATTTTTTGTGAATAATATATCATTATCATTATATTTGCGATATATTATATGATAGTATATATAAAATATAATTATCTATAACGTGTCCCCAATGCATCCGTATCCTAATTTTTTGAGAAATATCATATCTGCATATTCGTGTCATATCCACTTCTGTGCTTCTTAGCAACCAAAATTAATATCCAAATCACAAGTTGTCGACATCCCTGGAACGTACCCATAGGAAGAAACCTACAGCTTTATATGATTATGTCAATGACAGCCATTCAACTGTTAATATATTATTCAACATCAAATAGGATGTGATAGGAGACAAGCTTACTGGCCAGAGTCAGTGTACTAAACTAACACATCTACCAATATATCAATCTGAACTATATCTGAATGAAGTTACCTACATAGGTACATGTTTTTCCACACCTCCCTTATCCATATTTCATCAGTTCTTAACCCTAGAGAACTTTAGAGAAGAAGAGAAATACAAGATTGAAGGGAGATTCTCAAGTTAGAATGGATCAAACACGCTCAGTTTACTCACAAACTACAGAATCAAGGTATGAGATTATTCTTGAGTTCTTTCATTAATCTTCTTGATAACTATATGATTATACTTATGACTTCTTGGTTTCTTTATCATTGCGACATTGTTTTGAACAAAATAAATATTTGGGTTCAAAGAATACTTGCTCTTAAATTTCTAAAACTCTAATTTGCTAAATACATGTTTGATTGTGAAAAATACATGGATTCTTGATTTCTAAAGTCATATACTTTACTAAATTATCTTTTCATCTAAAATGTGATCTTGTTCCAAGAAATTTTGATTTTTTACAAGATCCTAGAATTTTGATATCGAAATTGTGTTGGTTTTCTTAATATGATCTCTTGTATATTTTAAATCATTTATTACGGTAGGATATTGAGAATTGTGAAATTGTGATACTTGAGATCTTAAGAAAATTATGATTGATTAAGATTGTGGTTATTGAGAAAATTATGATTTCATCTCTTGTATGGTTTGGGTGTGATGACTTTGAATTATCTTCGAGAGCTGTGATAGAATGTTAAAGGTTAGTCTATCCCAGTGGGGGTGAGATAGTTGCCTAACACTTATAGTTAATTATTGTTTGTGAGAGCAACCATTATTGTTCACGTAGGTTCGAGGCTGAGAGATGGTATACCTTTCCTAGGAAGGATTTATCAATGTCGTGGGAGATAGTATACGCCTTTCCAAAAGTGATTTGTGATTTGGCTCTGCGATGAATGTTTGAGATTGTATGGTTGTGGTGTGTGAACGAGGTAGAATCATTGTGTAGATTCCTGAGAAACAACCAACATACATGAAAATATGGGATGATCCTACTGAGTTATTTATTCATTGCTTTGATTTCTTGCATGTTTATTCCTGCCATTAATTTACTGTATTATGTACATTTGAGATCATTACAACGGCCATGGTTTTACTCTCAAAATCCATATATGTTATTTTTCAAAAGAGATTTGCCTTCTTTATGTTGTTTTAAAACCTTGTTGAGATTTGAGAGGGATTTTCTACGAGCTTTTGTTCACCCCCCACAACGCATTTATAGATTTTGGCATAGGAGAGGTTCTCAATGTGAATGAGCTGGTTGATTACGAGTCGTTGGAGGATCAAGATGTGGACCCAGTCTTAAAGGAATAGAGTTGTTTTATTTTTGATTTTGAATTATAAGTTGGAGAAGTTATAATGTTTTATTGACTTTAGTTTTTATTCTTTTTTAGATAGATGAATGGTTTACTATTTAATGGTTATTGTAGTTGCTCGTATGATTGGATTGTTTTTAGATAGTAATGTATTTCAGGGTGAATTTTGGGGCGTTACAAGTTTAGTATAAGAGCCAAGACTTTAGGTCTTACATGGGAGTTATAGGTTGTAGATTACCACATAAGAGTTAGGATTAGGGATAATGAAATTTTAGAATTGAATCTGATAACAGGCTTTAGGCTTTAGACTCTAGTGTGAGTTAGGGTTTTTTGTATTTTAAGAAAACTAAACTGTAATTTGCTATGTAGAATGGATGGCAGACGAGGACGATGACGATGACGATGACAAGGACGAGGACGAGGACGATGATGTGAAGGTTTCACAAAACCACCACCACCACCTCCTTCGGATACTATGAATGGTATTTACCAATGCTTATGTAAGTTGACCACTCTGGTACAAAACCATAATAAAAACCATAACTAGAATGGGGCTGACAAAGAGATGTTAATGAAAATAGTAGGATGATGGTGTTCCGAGAATTCTTACGATAGCGCCCACCCACTTTCCAAGGAAGCTCTAATCCAATGGAGGCGGATAAGTGGATTAGGAGAGTGAGGAAAATGTGTGATAACATGGGGATTGCTTCTGATCTCTAGGTGGGGCTAGCGACCTATTTGTTCGAAGGAGAATCGAATCACGGGTGGGATTTAGTGAAGTGGATGCATGTAGTGGATACCATGACTTAGGAGATGTTTGATCAGATCTTTCAAGATAAATACTTCCCTAAGTCCGTGAAGAATAGGATGAATGCGGACCAAGGCTTTGAAGTAGGGCAGTATGACATTGACTGAATGTGAAGTAAAATTTGGTGAGCTATCTAGCTACGCGACTAAGTTTGTGGCTATGGATCCAAAGATGGCTAAACGGTTTGAGCAAGGTTTGAGGTCTTCCATCCATGAGAAGCTAGTTACACTCAGGATCCGATAATACAAGGATCTAGTGGAATGGATAAACTTGGTGGAGAGAGACGCATAGGAGGATAGACGAAGATAAATTTTTGCTAGAGGAAGTCCCTTGAGAGCAAGTAGTGGCAGTGAAGTCACACAAAGGGAAGCTCTATATCGCTAACCGGATCAAGCTTCGAGGTAAAGGAATCAAGCAGTTCGAGGAGTTGGGGTTACTCAGAATAGAGCAGTCACTGACCTGCATCAATGCTTCACATGTGGAGGTTTTGGACACTTTAAAAATAACTATCCATTGTTTCCACCAAAGACCAACCAACCAGCTGGACAACAGAATATGAACAAGCCCCCACTTCAAAGGCAGCTACCACAGAAGAACCCTAGTGCAGTTATACCAATTGGTACCACTCAAGGCCGAGTTATTGCAATGACTCAAAAGGAGGATGATCTCGTCAATGCTATGGTTGAAAGTATCATTTTACTGTATAATTCTTAGGCACACATATTATTTGCTCACTTGTTTATACGCTTGGCATATGTTAAAACACTAAGATTGAAATGTGAAAACTTAGACAAGGAGTTGAATGTTGCCTTACCCACTGGTGAACAATTGAAAATCTTTAGGGTGTGTCGAGGTTGCATACATTAGATAGGGAAACAAGAGCTGATGGTAGAATTGGTAGTGTTGGACATGCAGAGGTATGACATGATCTATGGAATGGACTTGTTGTCTGCATACATGTGGTGATGGACTGTTTCCAAAAAAAGGAAGTGTTCCAGTCACCAGGAGAAGTATTATTTAGCTTCACAAATGAGCGAAATGCTTTTCACCCTTTTTCCATGACTGGTAAATGGTTCTTACTGGCTAAGTCATGAAGTATTCTAAGCTTTCTTCCTAGCTTAATGAGAAAGAAACGAGTTGATTCCCCGCGAGAGTTGGTATCTGTTGTGCCAGGCTTTCCAGATGTATTTCTAGATGAGCTCCTGGCTTACCACCTCAAAGAGGGATTGAGATGACGATCGACTTGTATCCTAAAACAGAACCCATTTTTATTGTACCTTATCGGATGACACCTTTGGAGTTAAAGGAGCTAAAGAAGTAGTTAGACTAGTTACTAGCAATTGAGTTTGTTTGCTTAAACAATTTACCTTGGCGAGCCCAGTCCTCTTTGTGAAGAAGCGTGATGAAACACTTCGGTTATGCATAGACTATTGGAGGTTGAACCTAATAGAGTTATATACTAAAATCTTACTTTTTGTAGTGAAACTCGTTTTATTAATTAATATGAGTTATTTTATTTTATTTTATTGAAAATCTAAGTGGGCAAAATATTTGCATTATATTTGATATGTGGTATATATGTGTGTCTTATATTTTAAGTTGTAGATATCTAGTATGTAAAATTCGGTTTATGCACAGAAGACTAGATTATAGGATTCTTGTATAATATGAATATAAGTTCACAATTCTATATAGAATTGGACACACCATCAGTATGATTGTAGTATAATATTCTGATATAGTCTGCATTGACTATAGAAACAAACTTCAGTGGGTAGCATGCTCTGCAGAGTCACACATATTCACAGACCCCCAGATTCATTTACAATTACTAATATCAAAATGCTACAGCCAAAGGGTAATACAAAAGACTTCAAGGTGACATCCCCCACAACCTCCTAGACTCAACAATGGACTCCACTTATGGCATTGGATTCATGAAACATTACCCCACAAGAGTGAGCATGGAAAGCTCAAAGAAAGAACATGCACATTTAAAATGATGAAATACCATTCTACTAATTTAAATATCAATTAACTTTGTAAAAGAGTAACCACCAAATAAACACCCTACTTGAGCCACTAACATCAACATATATATAGGTTACTGACAAAGCCATCTTTTCCATAAGGCATATCCCATCACACAAAAAATATCTAACATTCAACTGTATTATCTACTTAGGCATTTTCTCGTCACACAAACAATAATCACCACACAAGTATAATCCGTCACATAGACCATACTCGCCACACATGCATAATTCATCGCACAGGCAATAATCACCACAGACATAATTCGTGACATAGACAATAACTACCATACAAGCATTATCCGTCACACAAACAATAATTGCCACACATACATAACCCTTCACGCAAACAATATTTTTCCTTTTTTCTCCAACACTTCTTCCCATAGTAATAATTTGATAACACATAATCTTACTATACAGACTAGATATGTGAGATAGTGCACTCACCTCAAGTCCAACAGTAACATAACTCAATCTATCAATGAGACTTTAGGCCTACATGACATAGATGTTGACGCCTTCGTTCCTACCACACATTATCATAACCCACATATAAACATTCTCTACATAGCGTTACATTATAAATATGTATGAATGAGTGCTTAAATGTGCGTGTATTAATATATTTTCAAATCTTTCCCAAGTGATCTAATTTATACCACTTCAACCATTCCTTGCTATTTGCTTATTATACATAAGCTAGGTTGAAATTTACTCCATAATGATGTATTTATGAACAATTTAATCCATAAAGAGTTGATTTAAATTCAATTGGATGTCCCGAAAAAATTTGGAGTTGATTGGACAAAAGCTTAGAACACCAAAGCAAAATAGCCCAAGCTTACCTTGATGAAACGGTTCATCATATGTTTTACCAGTTCGTAGCAAGGCAGAGTCCCTTGTACCGATTCAACACCTCTTGAACCAGTTTTTGTACCAGTTCTACCCTGTATAAACCTATTCATCTCTGAGCCGAAATTCTCTTCTTCATTCTAAGTCCCTCTTCCACCATCAAAACTCAATCCTAACCCTTCTAAACTATCAACCATACTACTCTTATGCATTTAAAAGCTTTAAAGCCTAACAATTTCAAATAAATAGCTTAACTTTTGTTTGACCCGATTCCTTCGAAATTCTCTACAACTTCCCCACTTGAAGAACCTAGGGTTCTTTGTTTCCCAACACAACACCCAAACACTTATAAATATTACACCACCCTTACTCTGGAATCTAGTGACCTAAAACACATGAATCGTAGGGTTAGAGAGATACCCACTTAAAGATTCTTTACCAAAATTTTGCTGGAACCATCAAGTGGCCCAATTGGGTACTCTAAGACTTCAACACCCCCCCCCCCCCAATACCACTCAACATCTTCAAAGTGCTCGTGTTTAGTTAACATCCATAAAGATCATGAGGAGTAGAAGAGGTTAGAGAAGATGATCCTTACCTTAGTGAAGCCAAACTCGCTCACCAACGCCAAAAACTCTTCACCGATTGAAGCTTCAATCGAAATTCATAATTTACACCCCCTGCACTTTCAGAAATTCTTTATTTTTGTCCCATGACTAACTTCAACCTTTTTTTTTAACATTTAAATATTCCAAACTACATGGATGCCCATTATATAGCTAAGTCCCAAAAGATAATTTTCAGGATTCATATTTTTCCTTCCAGATTCTCTATAATTTTTTGATTTTACCCTATAGTTAATATTATAAATGTTCACTTTAGGGCCAAACATTTTATGAAATGCCATATAATGTATTTTTGGGTCTCACACTACCGGCCATTGAGTGAGTTTTGGACTTCCACCTACTCAATTTTCTTTAGAGGATCTTGTGTGAAGAAGTGGAATACCTAGATATTTGCCTAATTTTTCTATGAGGGGGACCCCACAGATCCTACCTAAACTAAGAGCTTGGTTCCTGCTCACATTAGGTGAGATGAAGTTTTTCGATTGAGGGGGATCCCACAAATAAATTTTGTTCATGGGGCAGAGATATAGAAAACATAGAATCCATTTTGATTCAATCATTTGCCTAGTAGAGGTCAAATATACATGCATGAAAAAGTGATGCTTAATGTGTTACTGGCTGAATTCATCCAATTCTAATTTATATGTTTCATGTCTTAATATGGTGTAGATCATGCATTTAGCATAACTTTTACCATTCATTGATTTAGATTTAAAGTTTGAGTAATATTATGCTTAACAAGTTTTTCATCTCAAATAATATAGCATAATCTTCATCATTAAATATTAATGGGACCCACTTATTTGATAGTAAAAATTATGTCATATCACTTGAGATGAAAAAATTAATAAAAAATCTTAGTCAGCGTAACAGTGTTGTTAGTTTTAAAAGAGTATTTGTCTGGGAATATTTTTTGAAAATAGTACTAGTTTGGAGAAAACTCCTTTTATGGTACACAGTTCAGTCAAGTTTCACAGCAGTTCAATTAAGTTTTGCATTAGTCTAGCACACAACATGTTTGCTAAAATGGGTTGATGGGTCTATCATTGTGTTGATATACTGGAACTAGGAAGATTGATTCTTTTAAAATTGTAACTCCGACTACTTTATTTGCGTAGCTTTAATGATCATAAAATATAGTGTGGTTGATTTAAATTGTGTTTCTTTAAATAAAAGTTTGATTATATATATTTTGAATTCAAGTTGATATTATTTAAAGGTGAAGAAATTTTGTTGAAGTATTTTAAAAATATTAGTGGATTCATATTGATTGGCGATTTTAGAAATTGAAGACTAAAACTATGGAGGAATCCTGACTCAATTCATTCTGTGATTCATCTTATTTGAATAATGAAAGAAAGCATAAATAAATAGCTTACAGATGTGAGACAATTCCGGAATAGGACACTATCACCGGACGAAATTTCTCTTACATGGAAAGTGAATAAACTACCTTGTGGGAATTGGGTAATCATACAGCTGGTATGATTATATTTATCCTAAAAAATACTCCTAAATCAATAATAATAAAGGTTGTACATTACACTAATTCAGGAAAGTCAATAGAGGATGCTAAATATGGAAAGAAACATGCACAGGCATGTGGCGACGTGGGCTTCATTTCCAACAGCAATTATCTAAAATCTATGTCATACATTGACTTTGTGCATAGGTAAATGCTTGCAATTGTTTTGTGAGTTACATAGTAGTGCCTCAAGGATGGACAATTTCTGGTTTAATGAAATGTGCTTTCGTCAATGTCCTCAACTCTCGTTCTTTTATTTGGAATGCCTTTTAATTAACAACAATTTTTGCATGAGCAATTACTAGTTTGATAATAAAACATCAGTGAGGTGAACTTTACTTTACTGTATGTGGGTAGTTATTAACTACTTCAAATAAATATCATCTATGTAAAATATTAATTATTTTATGTAAAAATAAAGTGAGATTCATTTTGTCTATGTGCTGCTTATTTATTATTAGATAATTATATCACTTGATGACGCTACATTAAATATTTACTCGATCTTCATGCGTCTGTGTGGATTTTGTTTTCTTTTTTTGAGTAAATATCTGAAGGCTTGTTTGAATTTTATGCTTTTGTTTTGTGTGCAATTACGACTAACATATGGGGCCTTTTTAATTATTTTCATAAATTGACCTTCAATAGGTTCAGGCAAAAAAAAAAAGGGGGGGATTTTGGGAGGCCAGTCTCTTTTTGGAGATCTTTTTCGGCTTTAAGTCCATTAGAAAACATATATTAGGTATAAGGACACTTTATTTTAAATTGTCTAAACCAACCCTAGCTCCCATTTTAACTCACAGGAAAGTGAAATTTTGGAAACCGATGAAGACTCCTTTAAATACGGATGTTAATGCTCATTTGAAATTTGAACTATTAATCCCATAAAAATATATTAAAAAATAAATAAAACTCCTAAATTTTAGAGTTCTCTCATATTAGAACTCTCTCCCTCTCTCATATCTATTTACTAGTAATAACATGTGTCTGAAGGCACTAAACAACTAAAAAACCTCGATCACCGGTTATGCAATATAAATATTGCAAACAATACTTTATTTTTTTATGATTTTCTTTGGTTACACAATTCAAAATTAATTTGAAAACACTATTTTTTTTTAAAAAGTTAACAAAACTTTTCTAAAAACACGACTTCTAAAAAATATCAACATGTACATAATTTTTATATTTAATCATTATACCTAAAAAAATATCTTTTTTTTTTGTAGGAGTCGATATTGACATGTGTGTGTTGGTGGCTGTATAGAGAGAGAGTTATATGAGAGATGTAATAAAATTATGAGAGATGAAAATATGATATATAGAGAGAGATTAGGGTATTATTGGGTATTAGATGTATTATGTTATTATCAGATATATATATATATATAGTCGTCCAAGCCAAACTCTCAGAAGATAGATTTATATAAAAGATAAGAGTGTGTGAAAGAGAAAGAGATGTAAAAGAAATAAAAATTCAATTAGGATCATATAGATATAGATAGATAGATATAGGATAACATACATGATCAGAACTACACAGAGATGAGGGTGGACACGAACCCATCCTCAATTTTTTTTTTTTAAAATATGATATATATATATATATATATATATATATATATTTTGTACTCACTTTATAATTTTCTTATTTTAATTATTTAGTCTTTTTATTATAATAATATGATTTTCTTCAGATGACCTTCATTTTATTATGAATTTTTGTAAGCAAAAGTTCTTTCAATTGATCTTCATTTGATTTTGTGTTTTCTACG
Source organism: Ilex paraguariensis (assembly GCA_963454935.2). Classification (NCBI taxonomy): domain Eukaryota; kingdom Viridiplantae; phylum Streptophyta; class Magnoliopsida; order Aquifoliales; family Aquifoliaceae; genus Ilex; species Ilex paraguariensis. The sequence continues at coordinate 529,191 of CAUOFW020003580.1, read as the reverse complement.
AAAAATTATTTTTTATTTTTATTCGAGTATTGATTATAACCTTTATTATGTGCCAATTAATTTTTAATTTTTTTACTATGTCTCTTAGATTTTAGTTTAATAGTTTTATTTTACTAATATATTAGTGATAATGTTTAAAATATCGTTTATTGAATAAATTTAATAGATTGTTTGTGAATAATTGATATTTTTTAATTATAAACATGACAATTAGCTTCACTTTTTACATTAGTGATAATTAGTCAATTTTTTATACATTATATATTATTTGTTGGCCTTTTTTATGTTAAATGGACTTCATGTATCAAATATGATATAATAAATATAAATATATTATACAATGTTATTGGTTAAGTGGAAAAAAATTAGAGTGTATAAAGAGTTAATGAACCTATAATTTATTAGAAATAATTCTTGTTATTGTATTTTGTTATATATATATATAAAGAGTTATATGAGAGATGGATGAGTGTGTATTTAAACCGTGTGAGAGATAGCAAAGAGAGTATGAGATAGAGGGAGAGAGAGAGAAGATGAGATAGTGTGTTTAAGATGTCTAAGAGATAAGGTAGAGAGTGTTATATGAGACATAAGAGAGATGTGAGACAGAGGCATGTGTTGGACGGGAAAGGAAAATATATGACTTTTTGTTGACCATTAGATCATAATTTTTGAGATGATCTGAACCGTATTTTATGTTGGGATTAAATTGTCCATTGGATGTGTTTATGTTTTGTCTCAAAACAATCTAGACCTCTCTTTATCTTTTAGATTCAAACTTCGTTCTACTTTATTATATAGATATATACATATACAAACGTAACCAAATTTAACTAAATTAAATTCAAAATTCCTTAATTTTAGAACTTTAATAAATTATAAATATTTCTCTCTCATATTACATATACATATACGTGTTTAACATAATTGACAGTAACAAAACAATAACATATAATAACATAATAATATAAGACAATATCATTGAATAGTAACAAAAGACAATAACATGAACACAATGGTAATAAAAATAGTAGCATTAAACATAATGGGGAACATAAATAGTAACATGAACACAAAATGATGACTAATAACAATAACATTTAAACCTTACTAAACATAATAGAGACGTAAACAATAATATGAACACAATAGTGATAAAAAAAAGTAACATTTAAAACCAAAGACAATAACGTTGAACATAAATAGAGACATAAACAAAACCAATTCACATTGGGCTCATTTGGTTGCCATATTAGAAATATATGGATTGAATAAAGTAATTCACTCTAATATAATATAGATTGATAATAGACAAAATTAAATAGGATATTAGAATAATACGTAATTTTATTTATTGTTTAACAATATACAACATAAGCGTTGAATAGTTTTTATTTAATTCAATTGTTTGTTTAGTTAGGACATTATTTCATGGTATTAATGTTGAATAAACAAAAATACTCTTAATCAGTGTTTGTTATGTTGATGACAACTTGATTTTATCAGATGTGGGGTTACAATAGTAAATGTGTATAATAATATATTTGAGATAGATTATAATATCACTTCTCTTAGTGATATTAAAATACCTTCATAATACAGATCTATGGTACTAAAAATATACGATTAATATATGTTTTTGAAATTAATGTAAGAATAAAAATTAAGTTTTTAAAACTTTTATTGATTTTTGATTTTAATTATATTTAAATTGAAAATTTCAGTTGCAAATTTTTTTGATCCTATTTAGTGTGTATATTCAGGAATAATAATTATTGACCTTAAATTTGGTTTTATGGCTATTCAAGCCAAATAGTCAAATCCATTGAAAATATATTATTTGTATGTTAAACAAGTGTAGGCCAACGGTCAAAAAAAAATTGAATAGTCATCAGGTGTTCTTGAGAAGAATGTGCCAAACGTTTAATAAAAAAAATTGAATAGTCATTGTGTGTACGACACACAATGGCTATATAAAGTGACTTTAAGAAAAAAAAATTGACTACAACGAAATCAACACTCTATCTTTCTTCCAATTGCTTGTTTCAATTCTTATATACTTGGCCTAATTTTCTATTTTCATCAATTATTTAGTTTTTGGGCAACTTAATTCGAGTCAGATTCACTTCAACCTTGAAGATTTTAAAGTTTCAAGTTTAATTGACAAGCTTCCACCTTCTTGGGATAATTTTGTTAAGACCCTTAGATATAAGCAAAGAGAGTTAACCTTAACCCAAACTATAAACACACTTAGGGTTGAAGAGAAGCATAGTCAGTACAAAACTCACAAAATGAGAGACCTATTAAGATAAACCTAGTGGAAAATAGTAATAACAACCATAACAATTTCTGACCTATAGGAAAAAAATTTAAGAATAAGAGGTTTAATGGTCGTCCTAATAATGGTAAAAAATAAAACTATGTAAATAATAATAATAATAAGTTCAAGAGCTTAGGAAGAGAGAGGACGTCTTGCTTTGTTTGTGGACAAACCAATCACTTGGCTAAGAATTGGTATTACAAGAAGACTGAGTCATATAAGTCAAAGCCCAAGTCAAATCAAAGAGATCTAAGAGCCCAAGTCAATGTTCTAGTGGATGGAGATAATTCTGTCAAACCCTCATTTAGGTTTAATCGTTTCCTAGTTAATTTTACTTATCAAGATAAAGATTGGTGGTTAGACTCTAGGGTTAATATACATGTTTGCTTTGATCGTAATTTATTTAAATCTTATCAGAAATTAAGTGGAGGAAGTGTAACGCTAGGAAATGATTCTGTTGCACAAGTACTTGGAATTGGAGACATAGAGTTAAAGATGACATTTGGGAAAATATTGATCTTGAAAGGAGTGCGACATTTTCCTAAAGTTAGAAAAAATTTAGTCAGTGGGTCGTCCTTAGTCCAACAAGGTTATAAGGTTGTAATGGAGTCAAATAAAGTTGTATCACTAGGAATGATATATTTGTTGGCAAAGGATATGTTTGTGACGGTTTATTTAAATTGAATGTACTTTCAGAAGTTAATGAAATTTCTCATCAAGTTTTCAATGTTGAATCTTGCAATGTATGGCATGGAAGATTAGGACACATAAGTCTAAAGAAAATCAAAAGGATGATGGATCTCAATCTTATTCCCAAATCTCATGTAGATTTTAAACATAAGTGTGAAATTTGTGTACAAGCCAAACAAACTAAAAAACCTCATAAAAGCGTAGAAAGAAATACCCAACTTCTAGAACTTATACATAGTGATGTATGTGATTCTGGTAGACCGCCAACAAGAGCCGAAAATAAATATTTTGTGACTTTTATAGATGATTATTCTAAATATTGTTATATTTATCTTATCAAGAACAAAGATGAAGTATTCAATAAGTTTAAGATATATAAAAATAAGGTTGAAAATCAATTAGAGAGAAAAGTGAAAAGATTAAAGTTCGATAGAGGGGGTGAATATACTTTAATTGACCTTAATACATTTTGTAAAGAACATGGAATAACACATGAAGTGACTCCTCCTTATTCTCCTGAATCAAATGGAGTAGCCGAAAGAAAGAATAGAACCTTAATGGATATGGTAAATTCAATGTTAACTAGTTCCAACTTATCTGATAATTTGTGGGGGGAAGCTATACTTAGTGCTTGTTTTATATTGAATAGAGTATATGTTAAAGATAATGAGATATGGAAGAGACGAGTTCCTAACCTTAGTATCATGAAAATGTGGGAGTGTTTAGCTAAGGTAGCTATTTTCGAACCAAAGAGAAAGAAAATAGGTCGTAAGACAGTAGACACTATCTTTATAGAATATGTCCAAAATAATGGCGCTAATAGATTCTTAGTTATTAACTCAGAAATTAGTGAAATTTCAAACAATACTATAATTAAATCTAGAGATTCTACATTTTTTGAAGATATTTTTCCTTCTAAAAATACAATGTCTAGTCAAGTAAGAGAAACACCTTCAACTAGTGATCAACCTTCTACTAGTTTTATTGTTCCTATAGAGAAAAATATAGAACAACATGTAGAACTAAGGAGAAGTAAAAGACCAAGAATAGAGAAGGACGTAGGAGAAGGATTTTTTATTTTTCTAGTAGAAGGAGAGCCAATGACATATAAAGAAGTTATGTCCTCTATAGATACACCTTTTTGGAATGAGGCTATTAATAGTGAAATTGAATTTATATTGCTTAATAATACTTGAGAGATAGTAGAATTGCCTCCTGGAAGAAAAATTATTGGGTGTAAGTGGATATTTAAGAAGAAACTAAAACCTGATGGGAGTATAGATAAATATAAAACTAGATTGGTGGATAAAGAATTTACTTAAAAGAAAGGGATAGATTATTTTGATACATATTTGCCTGTGACTAGTATTACTACCATTAGAATACTAGTAACCCTACTATCTATTCATAATTTAGTAATACATCAAATAGATGTCAAGACCGCTTTTTAAAATGGGGATTTAGATGAAGAAATATATATGGAACAACCTGAGGGGTTTATGGTAAAAGGACAAGAACAAAAGGTTTGCAAGTTAGTGGAGTCTTTATATGACCTTAAGCAAGCTCCCAAAAAGTGGCATGTGAAGTTTGATAAAATAATTCTAGAATATGGTTTTCAAATTAATGAAAGTGATAAATGTTTATACTACAAGGATTGTGATGTTGGTTGTGCAATTTTATATCTCTTTGTAAATGATATACTAATTTTTGGGACAAACTTGGAGGTCGTTAATGATGTTAAATCTTATTTATCTACTAAATTTGATATGAAAGATTAGGGAGAAGCCTATGTAGTCTTGGGAATGAAAATAGAGAGAATATCTAATGGAATATCTCTAAGTCAGTCTAGCACCATAGAAAAAATGTTGAAAAAGTTTGATTTTTATGATAGTAAGTCTATATCAACACCATATGATCCTCATGTACATTTGAAGAAAAATAAAGGAGAACCGATTTCACAATTGAAGTACTCACAAATGATTGGATCTTTATTATACATAGCAAATAAGTCTAGATTTGATATTTCGTATGTCGTAGGGAGACTAAGTAGATATACACATAGTCCTAGTAAAGAGTATTGGGTTGCCTTAGAGAGAGTCTTTAAGTATCCTAAAGAAACCTTTGACTACTCTTTATGTTATAGTGGATTTCCTAGTGTAGTTGAGAGCTTTAGTGATGCAAATTGGATCACCGATAGTTTAGATATAAAATCCACTACTGACTATGTCTTTTTGTTAGGAAGGGCAGCCATATCTTGGGAATCCAAAAACAAACTCTAATTTCAAAAAGTACTATAGAGTCAGAACTTATAGCCTTAGATACCACATGTACTGAGACTGAGTAGATAAAGAATTTATTACTAGAGATACCTCTAGTGAAAAAACTCATGCCTGTCATTTCATTACACTGTGATTGAGCTTGTGAAACAAAATCATAATAATAAAAAGATGAATAGACCTATACAAGTGAGATATAAATCAATAAAGAAAATGATGAGTAAAAACATAATCTCACTAGACTTTGTAAAGTTTGAGCTAAATATAGCTGATTAGCTAACTAAAGGATTTTCAAGGAAAGCTATCTCAGAACTGTCGAGTGGGATGGGCTTAAGCCCACAAGGGAGTCACCTAGGGAGGTTACCCAACTTCTGTGATTGGGGACTCCATGAAAGAAGTTCAATAGGTAGAAACAATTCATACTGCGTAACTTATTAGCATTGTTATTTAGGAAATATCCAAGAAGAGATATTTTCCTTCTCATCCCTATGGCATAAGTGTATATGTAGTGTGGCGATAAGGAAGGGTTTTACCCTGAATGACACCGATGCAAGAACACTCTTGCAGTGTATTATGCATATGTACTCTTGGAGGGCTCACCAAAGTGAGAGTAGTCGTGAGACTGCGACTATGAGAATTGAGTTATTCTCTAGAAACTCTCATGAGAATCAAGATCAAGTGCATGACCATTAATAGCACTAACCCGCGAATCTTGACCAATATCGGTACTGTATGTGTGACATGTTAAACTCTAGTTCAGATGATCTAGTTCAAGCCTTTGGTCACAATGATTCTTCAGAAAAAAACTGTCAACACTAAGTGAGATTCAAGTCCGAAAGACACCTACACCTATTGCACAATATAATAGTTGCCCATATTTTTTATATTAAAGTATAAAATGTTTGAAATATTTTGAAGTTTCAAAAACTGGTGGGGGATTGTAAGAATAAAAATTAAGTTTTTAAAACTTTTATTAATTTTTCATTTTAATTATATTTAAATTGTGAATTTCAATTGCAAATTTTTTTGATCCTATTTAGTGTGTATATTCTAGAATAATAACTATTGACCTTAAATTTGGTTTTATGGCTATTCAAGCCAAACAGTCAAATTCATTGAAAATATATTATTTGTATGTTACACAAGTATAGGCCGACGGTAAAAAAGAAATTGAATAGTCATCATGTGTTCTTGAGAAGCATGTGTCAAACAGTTAATAAAAAAAAATTGAATAGTCATTGTGTGTATGTTAAAGTGACTTTGAGAAAAAAAAAATTTGACTACAACGAAATCAACACTCCAGCTTTCTTCCAATTGCTTGTTTCAATTTTTATATATTTGGCCTACTTTTCTATTATCATCTATTATTTTGTTTTTGGGCAACTCGATTCGACTCAAGTTCACTTCAATTTTTTAGTGGAAGTAACCATTGAAAAGGTATTGCTGCAAGCGTCTGGTTGGATCTTAGAGTAGCTGGTGTCTGTCAGTACCCTCACGTGGAGAGGCTCATTTAAGACAGTGATCACACGTCTCTTGGACTCGCATGCCAACTCTTTCTAAATAAATTTTTTTGGTTTATATAAATTACATGTTTATACATTTTCTGTATTTATTTAAATTGCATGTTATATTTTTAATGATCTAACTACTATTTGCATGTTTTATTTCTAATTTTAAATTACAGCATTCATAGTTATTTTACTCACTTCGTAATTCTAATATTTATTGTTATGATCAAAAATTCAATAGCCGGTTTTTCTAATTTCAACCATAAATTTACAAATAAAATATATTATTTATTTTTACACTTGACATCAATGAATGGGTTCGCAGTGCACTCTACTGCCGATTTGACGTCCTTACCATGAACAGAGCCGACAAGGTGTTGGGACACCACGGATCTTTCCAACAATAAATTCAAGGAGAAGGCTACGGTACATCCAAGGACATTTTTAATACCATACCAAAAATTTTAAATTATAATATTAATGGTATTTTTATTAAATTTATGGTATCTTTACACCGATTGATAAACAAGATAAGACATTAAAATGATAAGACAAGACAAGACATATTTTTGAGCTGCCATTAAGTAAATTGAGAGCAAAATTACAACATTAGTGGGAAGTTTATGACTATAGTGAACAAAATTATAACATTAGTAAAAATTTTACAACAGTAGTGAATAAAATTATAAAATTTGTGGAAATATTTATCAAATTTGTGGAAATATTTATAATTTCAGTGATTTATTTACCAAATTTGTGAAAATATTTATAACTTTAGTGGTATGTTTACCAAATTTGGAATAATCTTTACAACTTCAATGGATTCATTACTACTCCATGATCGATCAAATATATGTTTGATCGATCATGGATTTTCTGTTTCTCTCTCTTTATGATTGTTCTGTTACAACATTAATGAAAAATTTATAAGAGTAGTGGAAAAATTACCACAATAATGGACCAAATTACAATATTAGTGAAAAATTTACAACAATAGTGAAAAAAAATTTATGAATGTTTATGATCTATCACAAGAATTTGACAGATAATACAAAAATTTGATCGATTTTTCAAAATTCAATTTTAAAATATGTTTAATAAAAATTTAATTTTAATTTTTTTTTAAAAAAAAATTAAAATTGAATTTTTATTAAACATATTTTTGATAGATCAATTAAACAAATAAATTTGGTAACACATACCACTAAGGTTGTAATTATTCCTATAAAGAATTCATTCAAATTATAAATATTCTTATAAAAGTGGTAAATAAAAGTGGCAATTATTATTATTTTTTAGAATATATCAAAATTATTATTCGGAATATATCGAAATTATTATTTTTTTTTATCTCCAAAATATTTGCGATCTATCCTAAGATCTTGTGATCTATCGCAAGGTTGAAGTAGTCTCCCCCAAATTTTTTTGAAAAACAGTAAGTTTGTGATCGATCAAATCTCCCCATTAAGTTGTAAATATTTGAATCCATTGAAGTTGCAAAGATTTTCACAAATTTGGTAAACATACCATTGAAGTTGTAAATATTCTCACAAATTTGATAAATATTCCCACTGAAGTTATAAATATTCCCAATATTCTACATCTGCAACAATTTGATCGATCAATATAAATTTTTGATCGATCAAATTAATTTACTACATATTGATCTATCAAATTTATATTAATTATTATAAATTGATCTATCAAATTTTCCCACGATCGATCAAATCTCCTTATGAAGTTATAAATATTCCCATAAAGAATCTATTAAAGTTATAAATATTCTCATAAAAGTGGTAACTGATCCATTGAAGTTATATATCTTCTTGGATTAGTTGTAAAATATTTATAAATTAAGCCCACACAAGTGTGTATTGATCAAATCTCCCCATGATCGATCAAATCTCCCCATGAAGTTGTAAATATTTGAATCCATTGAAGTTGTAAAGATTTCCACAAATTTGGTAAACATATCACTGAAGTTGTAAATATTCTCATAAATTTAATAAATATATTACTGAAGTTGTAAATATTTTCACAAATTTAGTAAATATTGTCACAAACTTTGTAATTTTATTCACTACTATTGTAAAATTTTCACTAATGTTGTAATTTTGTTCACTATAGTCATAAACTTCTCATTAATGTTGTAATTTTGCCTTCAAATTGACTTAATGACGGCTAAAAAATATGTCTTGTATTGTCATTTCAATGTCTTGTCTTGTCTATCAATCGGTGTAAATATATCATATATTTAGCAAACATACTATTAATGTTGTAATTTAAAATTTTTGGTATGGTACCAAAAATGTCCTTGAATATACCGTAGTCTTCTCCTAAATCCAAAGGTCTTGTTTGTGAGCACTCATTGTCCAATGGAGTTTTTGAGTTTTCCAAGGAATCTAAACTGGTGAAATCGAAAGGCTAAGCTTGAATTTTATGTTTTATTTGGTATGATGGAAAAATAAAAAGATAGAAAGTTGAAAGGATAGAAAGTTGGAGAGATAAATAAAATATCATATTTGGTAAGGAAAGAAAATAGGAAGGATGAAAAAGTTGATGAATTAACTTTTTTTTCAACTCACCAAAAATCAATCCCTCCGAAATCGGAAAGAAAGTAGATGAAAAATTAATTATTTGTGCTAAGATGTATCTTATTTGTATATATATTATGTATACATTAATTTCATATAAAAATTCAATGATAAAATATGTATTTATATATAATTTAAAAAAATTAAATTAAAAAAAAATTTCATCTTAACTAGGAATGAAAATTTTCAACTCAACATGATGACATAACTCGAACTCGACACGAATTTTATGACACAGACTTAATTATAACTCGACACGAACTTGAAAATGACCTGATACGCGAACAAGAAATATAAAATACTCATAATTTTATGACTCAATACAAATCTGACATGACATGACTTGATTGTCATCCCTAATCTATGCTAGCACAAAAAAAAATTTAAAAAAAATTAGTCATTTACATTTTTCATTCATCCAACTAAACACAAAAGAAAGAAAGTGTAGCATTCCTACTTTCCATCCTTGAAGGATAGAAAGTGTATCCCTCCTACTTTCTATCCTTCCTAGTTTTCATCCTTCTTACCAAATAGAGCATTGTATAGTGTGTCTGGTATGATGGAAAAATGGGTGAAAGGAAAGTGAGGGAGAGAAAATGGAAGGGAAGGAAAAGATTTTCATTGTTTGGTACCAAAGGAAAATATGAGAGAGTAAGTAGGAGGGAATCTCTATCCTTTCAGCCCACCAAATGTTTTCAGCTCAAATTTGGCAAAACAATAATTTTTTAAGTCAACATTTTTACCCTTTACTTATTAGAGTGAAAAAACATATTTAAGGGTAGAATTATAAATTGGACACATTTTTTTCCTTTCCTTTCATTTTTCATCCAATACCAAACAATAAAAGATATCCCTCTTATTTTCATCCCTCCTACCAAACAAAAAAGAAGAAAAATAACTCTCTTTCCTTTAAAGATAAAAACTTTATTCTTTTCACTTTTTCTTTCTTCATCCTTTCCATCGTTCGTATCAAACAGACCATTAGAATATAGAATGTGATCAATGGACTCAAAAGAGCTAACATTTTATGGAAAGTAATCTAACCATGGTTAAAGTGTGATTAAAGAAGTTACACAGAGATGGGTGAATAATATGGAAATTGGTGGGGAGTCAAACATTTTCCTAAAAATTTCAAAAAGCCGTCAAAATTTTGGGCTTTCTATGGAGATACCATGTAAGGGTAATTAAGTAATAATAATAAAACAAAAAGTGTACTTAAAATTCTGTCATAAGTAACTGCCACCCAATTCTCTCCAAAAACAGTTGCTTGTGGGCTGACCGAAAATCCCACTGTAACCTGCCATGTGGCTGACTATTGAAAGCCCGACACTCTAAAGTGTAGGGCTGTAGGCCGTTATGTTTGGCCTGCAACACCAACACACTAGCCCGACAAGATTCTGACCCATAAAAATTTGTCAAACCTATGATCAAACTACTGATTTTTGGTCCCATTGTCAAACCCTAGTCCTTCCATTAGATATTGGTTTGGAGAGTCTTCGTATAGAAACACATCAGGGGATGAAGTACAAATATCGTTGCAAACTACCACCCATTCATGTCTTAATAGTGCTAGCAAAATCTGAGGTTAATGGTTGGCATAATGGCCACCCCACTGTTGGGTGCGGGTTTGCCCTTCGCCATCCAATCCCTGTGACGGTGCTAGGCCCAAAAAAAAAAAAAGTGCTGGCAAAACCTTCCGATTGCCTGTGTATGAAGTGAATAGGGATAACAAAGTTTTTATTGAGCCCTTCTATAGGTTTATTTGCCGAAAAACATGTGAAAGGTCAAAGCAAAAGGTCAGACAAGGCATCAGCAAAGATTCAAGCAAGAAAATGCAGTACTAGTCACTCGTCCATTGTCCACATGCTATGTCCAGCAACCTTAATCACACTGGCTCAATTCACCACCAGGGCACCACCACTGCCTTACCCTACCACCACTTTCAATTACGAAAGTCATTGTAAGTTTTAGCAATCACCAATATCACATCAGAACCATTTCATGTGGCTCTAATCCCAATGAAAATCAAAGCTCTAAGGATTTGTATAATTTTTTAGGGACTCGTCCCATTTGAGAAAAACCCCTTCAAAAATTAGCGTATGTCATTATGTACAACGAACACACAGTATCACAATAGATCACCACAGTATTACTTTGCTCACGTACTGGACTAATGTTAGACTTTGTGCAAAATAGTCTTTCCACATAGTTGAATAAATCTATAGGTTGCAGCTCCAAGAGGCTATCTTTCGTAAGATATTCGAACTCCTATCTATCCCTCATAAGAGATTTTATCGGATAACTAAACTACTATTAAGTTAATCCCCTTGATTCTAATGTTTGCTGTATTATCATCTTAATTAAGAGGCTGATGCACCTTCAACAGATTGTCGGTTTTTCTTGATTCTGATTAAAGCTAATCAATCATTTGAATGGACACCCACCCTAGTTTGATCAATAGATCATTTGGACATCAGAGATGGGACTTCACATAATTGGGTATTGAACATGATTCCTTGAAATACGGAATCAATGTCATAAAAATACGTATGAATACAAAATATCAATGCACTATAAGCAGACAGATGTCTCTGATGTGACTTGATATTCATATATAAAGACAATCTAGTCTTGTCTAATACTATAATCAGAATCATCAAGAAAAGTACCCACCCAATATGTTCCTTTATTTTAGTACCAAGGCTTTGTCTGCTCTTCAGAAAGGAGATAAGCAAGGACAACCCACTACTATTTAACAAAAAGTTGGAAAGACAATAATAATAGTGCCAAAATGATTCCCTGTCAAGTGTTTTAAAATTTTTTTTTAAAGGATCCTAATCTAATTTCATCTCTGTGAATCCAGAGTCTAGGGAAAGAGTAAATTAGATACATGTCTAATTTTTGATACTATTTAGGCATAGAAACTCTTTCTCATATTTGAACTCGTACCCACCGTTGTTAAACCGGTACTTTTAAAACTACAACAGAAAATGGCTCCTTAGATATCTTAAAATCAAACTTCCAAAGATCAGTGCCTATCACGAGGGCAACCTCCTTTTAACACCCTCCTCATTGAGGTCTGATTATACATGAATATCTTGGATTACAGTCGTAACTGTTGAAACCAGACCATAAATGATTTGAAAATGTTTTTCTGAGTTCATTTAAATGTACATTTGTGTTCATTATTTGATCAATTAATCCCAATTAACTATCACATTATCTCGTAAGAGAAACTTTCACGTGCATTGCACATGCATTTCAACAGGAGGAGGAGGAGGATAAATTTTAGACTCTCCACAGACTAATAATGGTTTCATTCGGGGATTTTCAAAGAAATTACTTAGATCAAAATGGAGAAGAACTCATAAAAGGCCAAAGTTGTAATGATGGAGGCAAACTGTAATGATATTTATATTTTATACCATAGCAGTAAATATATATGTTCTGTACAACTCATGCTTCAGCCATCCAGAATCTATTTGCAATGAAGTACTGTTGGACAGCATGGCTTAAGGCCTCCTAATTGCTCACCAGAAGGCACTCGAGAATATTGAAACATTGATATAGTAGCACCATTTCTCACTCTGCATTTACCCTTTCGAAATATGCAATGCACCAGGAAGGACTTTACTCCCTCTTTGATCTCCCAAACCTCCGCGTGTTTTTAGACTAGAAGGTTAGACTAACAAAGGTAGTCAACTAAGCATTTGCTCCAGCCCAGCCATTTTTACGATATGTATATTTATATGCCATATTTACATGTAGGAGATACGTAAACGGGACAAGTACACTGTATCGATGTTGGCATAGCCTGTTGCAGTCCAAGCAGAATTATTCCAGCAGTCATCATCATTCCAGCCCATCAACATCTTCCAAACTGCTTCCTCAATCTTGTTCCTTGAGACAGACATTCCATCCCCTTCATCTAGTAAAACTCTGTAGACTTCCCATTCCCGATCACCAATCATATGCCTCGCTATCTCAGCCTGAAAAAGCAATCAGATCAATTTAGTACTGCTCAAACTAAAGAATAGTTGTTCTTTAATTCTTTCAAACTGGTTAGGGGGAGGAAAAATAGAATGAATTTCCTTATTCACTAGTTTTGGTGAGGCACCACTCGGAGGAAGAGATGGATTCAGCTTTTAGGGAAGTAAGGAAAAGGACTGAATACCGAGGGACAGTTGAGAATGGAAGAGCCTTTTCTTGAGCAGGGTAAATGCATATATTCGAGAAATACCATTATTCCATAACATGATTTCATGAATTATGCCATCCCATTTTAACGTTAGCACGATGTAGTTAGGAAATTACCGAAAAGATGCCAGTGTTGAGCATCTTGAGAGCAAGGGTGATATCATAAAAGACAAGAGGCCGGCCCTTGCCAGATAACTCCACAGGGTTTGCAACCAGGAGTTCTGTATCAGGACCCCGGCTCACCAGAGCCACTCTAAGAGGACGACATAGTTCCATCTGAAGACGAGAGCGCAATGCATTTTGTTTGCTAGGGTCAACTATCTTCTTCCCATCGGCTTGCATAATGAACAAGTCCATCTCACAATCTGTTTCCGTTTTTGTGGTACACCGTCCATAAGAAATCTGTACAATAGATTAGATTGACGATAAAGGCTTAGGTCCAATTTGTAAGTGAAGTTATATCACCGGTAATAAAATATTTTAAGTGACATAGTCAATAAACTGTATAATATTCCTCAAAATTGGAGTATAAAACATGACAAGGATACATGTAGTGCACCATAACATGAATCCTTATTAGTTAGTCCACCATGGAATGGAAAAATCATACTTGGGTCCACAGGGAGTAGTGATAATGTAAACCAACCCAATAGGTATCCTAGATTACACTTCACCAATGATTGAGCTATATAATTCTCCAGATCATTGGACATGGAAAAGGATAACATACAAGGGGTCACAAACATGAGTATGGATGGGAAAGCACATGACACGTACCACAACAAGCAATAGGTTACTAGGTATTTGACGCTTAAGGATGCATATCACTCTGAGCAGAATCCAAAAGAGTGATAGTTTTTCAAACAGCAATGGGATTATCACCCACAGAGAATGAAACTGTAATAAGGTAATTTCCAAAAAGGACCATGCCAGCAATTTATCTCCCGTAGTACCAAATAAGCATATGCCATTGATGCATCAATTTTATGATACTTTATGACCTTTTATTGATTAAGGTTACAATAATATCTACCTGGATGTTGTAGTCCTTCAAAGTTCTCATAATATCATACAAGAGACCTTTATGATCTTGGCAAACAATTTGGACAAGCGTGTGAGCAGGACTGAGGGAGTTATCCACCGTGATGGATACACTGTTGGATGGGATGGACCCACTTTGTTGATCATCAAGCATATCTAAGTCTCTCAAGTCTTCTGTGATTGCAGGAGGAAGATATGAGGGCCCCTGTGAGCATGCAGTAATTTCAGGTCCAACCATTTCTATGTCACAACTTATCATGGCATCCCCCACAGCAGCTTTTAAATGATCAATTGTATCCTCCTGTCTCTTCTTTGTCTGTAGAAGTTCCCTGAAAGCAATTCAACAATGCGATAAGCTCTGGAATGTTGAAAGAAGATAATTACAACTTTCTACAAAAAAAAAAAAAGATACAAAGAATGTGTGAAAGAGGGATGATTTAGCCATCTCTAAATCTCTGTCAAATGTATGTGTTGTATTTATTATTATTATTATTATTATTATTTTTGGGGGGTTGGGGTGAAGATGAGAAACTAGGACAGACTACAAATGAAAATGGGGGCACTATTGACTTCAGCAGGAGGATTATCAGGTGCTCCAAGAGACCTAGATGCCTCCTCATTACCACTCGGAAAACAGAAAAGATTTACTGGTTACAGGTAAACCATGAACTGGTACTGATTTGAAGTTACATATAATCTCCCACAGCGAAGGGAAAAAGCAGACAAAGGAAGAAAAAGAAAACTATGCATTATGAATACTTAAATATCCTCCACATTATCCGCTATAAATTGGTTAGACTATCTTTACATGACAATATTCCAGAGCAGCCAATTGCAATATTCTAATTGTCTGAGTAATGGAGCTCCAAGGAAGGGTCCTATTCTCTCCCCTCCCCCCCCCCCCCCAAAAAAAAAAAAAACCAACCCCACCCACACACAAAAAAAAAAAAAATCAAACATGTGGAGAATGTTAGCCACTGCTCAAAGACTGATGTTGTCCACCTACTGGACAGGCTGAGTCAGGTTCCATATATCCCACCTATCCCTATTTTGCTTGTAATAAAATATCAAGAAGGAAAGTAATTGTTACGAAATGATTCAGTTCTAACTTGTTTCCATAGTTTTTCATAATCAACCAGGCTTTCCACCATCAATCACAGCATAATTAACTCGGTCACAGTGTCACACAAAATGGAAAAGTAATCCCACTGAGTAAGCGCTACAATTTAGCAATTTTCCACATAATCACCGATGTAAAAATAATACAATATCTCAGAGTAACATAATTAAGAACAGTAAGCAAAACATAGTGCTCCTCGTAACGAGATGAAGTCAAGAATGAAAACCTGGTGTCGGTGATGAAAAACAGGTCCATCACTTTTCCATCTGGGGTGGTGGATACCTTCACTCTTTTTATGGTAAGCTCAAGTACACAAAGAACCTCGGTTACAGCTGCCAAATAATTTCTCCAAATTTGTTATAATGAAAGTAAATTTATGTTTTTCCTACAATCTAAAACAGTAAGTAGCAAGCTAACAACTTGTTCAGATTAAATTCAGACAAATCTGCCATGTAGTGTGCATTAACAAATCATAATGGTCAGAAAGAGAACAATAAATTAGACCATCAAATTCAAAACTTAAAAGTCCACTCAAATTCAAAATCAATCTAAGCTTAACAAACTAAACCAACAACCGAATCAAAGAACAAAAGACTCGCTTCATGCTTCTCAGAACAAGAAATTTGCACATCAAACACGGGAATCAAATTTTACAAACAAATATATTCCACATAAATGCATCAGACATGAAACGCATATATAAGGAATTACCATGTAAAAGGCCTCTACGGTCGTAGCCACAAAACTTCAAGAGGAAAACATGAGGAGGCTTAGGGGGCTGCATCTCGGTTCGGTAAAAGGAAATCCCAGAAGCTGAAGAGCAAGAAGGACATACTCCCATTAGTCTCTTCTTCAACAAATCCCATCTTGTACTGGGTTTTCCGACCACCCAAAACACTATGTAGCACCATTTCCCATCGGTGGATACATCTTCACCACAAAATTAAAGAAACAAATTAGAAAAAAAAATTCTATGGCACACCAATTAAATCTTCCAATGCACAGCACTTATTAGCACCATTCACATTGTGTTTCGTTTACATGACGACTAGTCAGAGGAAAAATCAAACAAATCATCTTTAACACAATAAATAAAAAAAGCCAAAATCTTCAAATATTTAGCACCCTTTCTCATATCTCTAGCTTGAAAAAGCAGATAATTAAATTCCAAGATACCAGCCAATAAAAATTACCGAATGGACAAGGTTTTATAGAAACCAAATTAATCTCACACTGAGAGAAAGGGAGACAGAGAGGGAGAGCTTAACATAAATAGTAGACGGGTACCCAAATACCATCAAGAATTTCCCAACAAATTTCATATGTAACAACCATCAAAACACAGAAGTTTTCCAGATCACAATTTCACAAATAAGATATCCAGACAGCTTTACATGAATATATACGAAAATAGAGAGAGAGAGAGAGAGAGAGAGAGAGAGAGAGTGTTAAATTCAACAGAAACCGTGAAGTTTTTGGCATGCAATAGTGTGAATTGGGGAAGAGCAAAACATACCGACTCTGACAACGCTCAATTGAAAGAAAAGGAGGTGGTGGCAAAGATCACAACCAAGCCCAGTCTTGTCTGGGCAATTCACAGTGATCACAGTGGGTTCACCTTCTTTCTCAGACTGACTTATGATCACCACGTCGTCATATAGAATACCCATCTCTATCTCTTCTACTCTAATCTTGAAAACACAAAGACTGAATCTTTCTTCTCCGTGTAGAAGAAATATACTTCCGCTTTCTAAATCAGACAAGTGGGTCTTGTTTCACCCTTCTCGGTCTCGGTCTCCGTATAAACTATAAAAAAGTAGAGTTCTCAAATGAAAAATGTTGAAAACAGATTTTTAACCTATGTTTCTTGGTTGTGTACCTGCTCGGGGGGAGAGAGAGAGAAAGGGTAGAGAATGGGTGAATGCTAACTCGGCTTGTATTTTCTTTTTGGAATCACTTGTCCTGCTTCTTGTTGGTGGGTGATGGTGGTGTTGCGCTGTTGGAGTTTCTGTTTCGTGGTCTATTTTATGATGATTTTGAATCTTTGAGTAGTGTGAGAACTACACCGCCCAACGACTCGTACACTGAACGATAACTTTGCTTAGCACGCTATGTCTCAGTTGAATTTTTTTCTAGCGATTTAATGGAACCGAGATCCAAACCGTAATTTTTTTTTCTTTTTCTTGTTTATTTCTTTTATATATTTTTCACATAGTTAATTTTTTTTATATATTATCAGCATTATACCTACTTCAACTCCTATCCTGATTGAATTGATGCGCAAAACTTCATCCGCCTAACTAAGTTTAGTGGATATACAAAATCTTATCTTCAAAATTGAGAAAAATCGAGACAAATAACTCAAATCCCGTGTTACAAATAGTCTTATTTAAAAATTTAAGGACGATATCTAATAAGGCACACAAATCATATTGAACACAAGACACACAAAAAGCATATTATTTATTTTTCTCTCATTACTCACATGATTTAATTTAGATTTTGACAACTTTTTATCAGCATAATACAAGCGTTCTTAAATTTTGAACGATTAAAAGAATTAATCAATCTGCCAAAAAAATTCTCAAAAAACAGAATGCACTTAACCATTCAACCATCTAAGAAGTAGGTACCCAAATAAAATAGAAATAAAAAAAAACAAATTAAAGTGAAATAAATAATTTATCTTATTTGCACCATTTTACGATCAACTACAACAGTGATTATGATATTAACATAAACGGACTATATTGTAAATAAAAAAAATTTTGGACAACTTATTTGAAAATTCAAATATTAGATAAATTTTTTAATTTATTTCTCAATACACCGTAGTTTGTATTAAAGTGTAATTTGAACACACGCTTTAATTTATTTTCTCAATACACCATGATGGCAAAGTAATTGATCCACCAGCTTAATTAACTCCATAATACTATCATTTACAGAGAATTTGGAACATCCTCGTCCCACGATAAATTGAATAAGATATCACGTGAACTATCTCTCTCTCCTCATTTATGAACCAATCTCGTGAGTCGCCACTAGTCCCACACACTTTCCCGCCGCCTTTCACATGTCGTATTTTCTGGATGGTGCCCCTCACGTGCTTATCTTGACAGAACCTCCAATGAAAGTGTTCTTTCTCTCTCTCTCTCTCCAATTTGGATCTCTTACCTTTGTATTTATGATAAATGATTGATGCTACATAATTTAATATTGAATTTTTATTATTAATGTTATAACGAAGATGCATTAAAGTTTTAATTTTAGACATGATCCGACTTGCTCGATTTTACACAATCGATCCGTTTTAGTGGCGAACCTATTATTACTTTTTGTATTTTTTTTTTTTAAGAAAATGCAGTTTTGTAAAATAATCTTATTCTCACCACCACTTCTTTGTAATAGGATTTCCCACTTGTATTCTTCTATTAATCATTAAATTGGATTAATACCTGTACTTTCTGTTGATATGGATATGAACAAAGAGGTTTGCTTAGTGAAAAGGAGGTCACGGTGCAGCGTGTCTCACCTATCTATCTATCTATCTATCTACGAAGATACCTATAAATTGATTGCTTAATCCATTGGCAATGAATGGATGGGATCTTCCCTTTTTGATTAAAAGTTGGAATCTAAGGGTTAAGAATTTTCAATTGTAGTTTTTGGCCAATGTTAGATCGATAAAGTGCCCGCCATTTTTGTTCCTTTCTTTGTTAGTCACTTTGTGATAGTGCTTGAAAATGTATAGTAGTAATCATGGTGTAATGGAATGATTTGGATTCTCACAACAGTTTTGTCAATTTGGGTTTAGATTCACTCATTAACTTTTTACTATATTTGTTGGGTTTCAATGGGATGGGACACATAAGAACCCAATCGCAAAATTGAATGAATTATTACTAGTAAATTATTATACTTGATCAAAATTAATAAAGTTTAGAATCCAAATTATCAAATCACTTGTTGAAATGTAGTTCGATCTTAACCCCAAGGGCTTAGTTAGTTTAGTGGTATCTTAACCACTTCATAAACCTGTGATTAGGGGTTTAAATATCTCACGAAATATAATTTTTTGAGGTCACCCTTCATAGATTTACTCTCTTGTACGGAGAGGTAATTTTGCACAAAGTTCAATATTAATATGATACGTAAATGGGATAGTACTACGATAATATAATAGGACAATTGTGATATAAATAAATAAATAAAAACACAAATGCAGTTCGACCTAAAAGTCTAAAATTTCGTATGTACAATCTAAGAGTCTGGATTAGATTTTTCCTAAGGCTTTTTTTAAAACAATTTTAATAGTAAGTTTATGTGAAAAATCAGTATATATAAGTATAATGTCCCACTAGTATATAGCGGGTGAACTACCGCTTAAAAAAATTGAGAAAAAAGAAATGAAGGATTTTAAATTTCAGAACTTAATATTTAATCATTTTAAGTAGTTACTAATTTGAAACATCAGACATGAGAGAGAGAACAAATTATTATTATTTTTTTTTGTGAAATAAAGAGATTCATCTCTAACCTCTCCTTTAAGAAATAAGAGAGATAAGCAAGTAAGTTTAGACAAATTATTTTTTTGGTTGTGGCATATGAAAGTGTTATGGGAAAGGAAAAAATAAAAAGACAAAAAATATTCATGCAAAATTGGTTTGTATTTTACTTATAAAACTAGGTGTCTGTCTTATTAAAGGGGGGGAAAACAATTATTGCACCACCGGGTCTCCCGCTACCAGCTTTGTTACACCAAGCAGGAGAGAGTGAGAGAGAGAGAGGGATTTATATTTTAATGGAGAAGTCTATTGTATCGGAAAAAATTCGGTATCACACCTGCCATTATTGATTTTATAGTTCTTTTTTATAACTTTTGATGATTAATTTTATTTTTAGGATTGATAATAAATGATCATAAAAAAAATTATAACTTAAACCTTATAAATTGTAATATGATCTAAAAAATTTATAAATTTTTTATTGTAAATAAACTCCAAAATTTATCAAAAGTCACAAAAAATTATAAAATTTGAAGGTATAATATTAAATTATTAGTTATTGTCTGTGCCTGAAAGTACAGAGTTACAAAATAAATGGTTAACAATAAATATATTTGTATATATATTCAAAATTAAATCAGAAATATAAATGGGAGAGAAAGGAATTTAAATACCGATTGTAGTAAGGTGAACGGTGGTAGTGGTAGTGGGTGAGAGACGATGATGATTGTGATGTGTGGCAACGAACGTGGTGATGGTAATAGCCGTGGGGGGGTGGCAATGATAATGGTGGTGGTGAATTTTAGTTAACGATGGTGGTAGTGATAGTCATGGGTGACAGCGGTGGTAGTAGGGGTGGGGGTTGGTAATGGTGGTGGTTGAGCGACGACCATGGTTGTGGCTGTGGTGATAGGCAGTGACGGTGGTGTTGGTGGACTATGATAGGTGTTTTTTGGGCGACAGTGTGATGAGTGATAACAAATGACAATGGTGGTAATGATAAGTGTGATGAGTGACAACTTGTGGTGGTTGTTGGTAGTGGTAAGTGTTGTGGGAGTGGATGACAACAGTTGGTGACGATTGTGGACTATGACGTGTGGTGGCGGTAGTGGTTGGGTGGTGATGGTGGTGGTGGTGGTGGTGGGGATGGTTGGGTGGCGGTCGGGGCGGTGGTATTTTTTGTGGTAATGGTGGTGGTGTGGGTAGCGGTGGCAGCGGTGATGGTGGTGGTGAGGGTGGTGGTGGGACAATAGAGGTGATAATGGTAGGGTGACGACAGCGGTGGTGGTGGGGTAGTGGGAATGGTGGTGGGGCGATGAATGTGGTTGTAGTGGTGGGGCGATGGATGTGGTGGTGGGTTGGCGATAGTGGTTGTGGCCACGGCGGTGGGGGTGGTGGTGGGATGGTTCCATATTTTTTTTTTAAAGCACTCATGAGAAGTTATAAGTCATAGAAGCACTTTTAAAAATCACTCTAAACACATTATTATGGGTCTAATTTTCCTATTAAATTTAAGGTGTTGATATTAACCGTCAAATAAAATTTAAAAAGATCTTAACCGTAAAAAATAAAAATTATTTTATTTATTTTTTAAATTTGAATTGTATTATACTTTATTATATCGTCATAAATATTTAATAGCATTATATTCTCCTCTTATAATAATGAAGAGAGAGATGTATATATTTTAATAATTAAGAGAGCAATAATGTAGAATATAGAAATGGGTGTGATAGTGAGTGGCCCGTCCAAGTTGCACCCGAGTGTGATGGTGAACGGTAGTAATGGGGCTGTTATCCACTTGTACAAAGGGGGCATAGATTGAGACTACCCCACCTGTAGATGTAGGTTTGCTTTGCTTTGCGTTGCCTGCCCACCCCCATTTAAACACAGTCCATACGACCTCCTGTGACGCCTCAACATGACGACATACTTTACTTTAATTGCATAAGCAGATTAGAATCTTTGTCCTTTTGTAATTTCATAGTAATAAGAATAAACTTTAAATTTAAATGATAAGAGTTTGAATTTTGATAATTTTTTGAGATCGATTAATGATGAAATTATTCTTCATGATTATCTTAATTTCGGAGTGAATAGTCTGTTTTTGATTGAACCGAAGAGAAAATTAATCGAAATATGTATAAACTAATTCAAACACACTTACTATTAAACTGAAAAAAAAAAAAAACAAAGGAGAATCCTATATCGAACACCATAAAGATGGTAAGTGGTCTGATACCAAATATTTTTTAGGTGTAGTCGCTTTCATAATATGTTGAAACTCTTTTGTAGGAGATTTTGCCTGCCATAGTTTTGGGTAATCAAAATGTCTTAGGTGAATTTCATCGGACACTCTTTAGATTTAAGTTATATTTCACTAACGTCCTTTTAATTTTTGAAATATCATTGCACACTCTTGTCTGTTTTTGTCGATTAACAAACTTAATAGAGAATAAGATTTTACATAATTACCCTTATCAAAACACTTATTTTACAAGAGTGCTATTCGAATTAACCCTTATATTATTATTTGTTTTTTATTCTAATTCTACCATGGTCACAAAATTTTTTTCCAACCAGAGGAGTTTAAATGTTCATTTCACATTTAACTATTATAAACATAATTACATTAAATTAATACAAAATTAAGATACAATTTAATCAAATCAATACCAAATTAATCTTTAATTTTATCAAATTAATATTCAATTTTATAAAATTAGCAATAAATTAACCATAAATTTTATCAAATTAAAATTAAATTTTGCCAATTAATATTCGCATCCAACAAATTAGCATTCAATTCATTTTTTTTCTTATTAATTTTTTTTTGGGAGGAGGAGGAGGAGAGAGAATAGAGACTTGAACCTTTGATCTCAAGAAGGCAAAGCCTTTACAACGTAAGAAGTACCATTAAATCAAAGGCCTATTGGCTAGCATTCAATTAACATTCCATTTTATTAAATCCACTTAAACTTCATCAAACTACTACCAAATTAATATTCAATTTAATAAAACTATCATCAAATTAAATATCAATTTTATTAATTTAACATTCAGTTTTATCAAATCAATATTAAATTCCACCAAATCGATATTCAATTTTATCAATTTAACACCAAATTAACATCGAATTAACCTTTAATTCTATTGTATTTGTATTTAATTCATCAATATAACATTCAATTTCTTGAATTAACATCATTTCTTTAATTTAATCCTAAATTTACATTCAATTTTATCAAATCAATCCTAAATTCTCATTCAATATTATAAAATTAACATTAAATTTCACGAATTGAACATTTAATTTTACTAAATTAATTTCATTTCACTAAATTAACTTTTAATTGTATCAAATTAACATTTAATGTTATCCAATTAATATTTAATTTTATCAAATTATCATTCAATTTAATCCAATTAATATTGAATCTAATTAAATTAGTAAAAAAGGTACATTTCCAGCTATCAATTAAATTACCATGGTTCATTTTATAAAATTGAAACATCAAAATAACTAGTAATTTTGTGTAAGCTTGTTCTATATGCCCAAAGGTAAATATGGTAACTCATTAGAGAATAAGTCATTATTATCACAAGCTTTTTTTATCGTCTGTAACAACATAAGTGACAGTGGTAGTTTGTGAAACATGTATATAAATTATTGTAGGGTAATGATATTTTATAAATAGAAGGGGGTGTCGATAAAATATGACTTAAATCGATGGGATATTAGTGAAATTTACCCAATGGCCTTTGATCATCATGATTTAGAAGAAGCCCTTGGGGTAAAATAGATTAGGGAGAATTACACATATACCTTCTTAAGTTTATCATTTAATCACTAAAATCTCCTGATATTTGAAATATTATATACAGACCCCCTTAAGCTTGCATGCGTGCAACACTTAGACCTTGATGTGAATATATTATTTAATAAATTATACTTAGTCCCTCCTTAAAGTTTGTAAGTATATAATACTTAGACTCCTTAAATTTAAAATATTATACTTAGACAAAAAAAACTCTAATTAAAGATAAAATATCAAATATTTTAGATTTTATAATCAAAATTCATGTTCTATTGTATCATTTATTGAAATAAAATCAAAAATAAAAATTCAATTTTTTTCTTAAAAAATCATAATTACTTTACAATTATATTGTTTATTAGAATTTAATTTGATCGTTTAAACAATCAAATTAAATATCAAACTACCTAAATTAAAATTAAAAGATATTGTGTCCATTACAGTTTGACCCCTTGTTTAATTTTTTAGTTTTATTCTAATAGATAGTATAATTATATAATATCTATGATTTTTTTTTTAAAAACTAGACTTTTCTTTTGATTTTATTTCAATAAATGAAATAATAGAACATGAATTTTAGATGTAAAATTCATGTTCTATTATGAACGATTTAGACACCTTATTTGATTTTTTAGTTTTATTCCAATAGATAGTATAATTATATACTAATTACGAATTTTTAAGCAAAAAATAAATTTTTAATTTTAATTTTATTTCAATATATGATACAATAGAACATAAATTTTCGTTGTAAAATTTAAAATATTTGATATTCTATATTTGATTGGAGTATTTTTGGTCTAAGTATAATATTTTAAACTTAAAGCGTCTAAGTATTATATACTTACAAACTTTAAGGGGGTTTAAGTATAATTTATTAATAGATATATTTACTGCAAGTCTAAGTATTACGTACGTTCAAACCTCAGGGATATGTGTGTAATATTTTAAATATAAGGGGGTATAAGTGATTAAGTGACAAACTTAAAGAGGACTAGGTGTAATTCTCCCAATAGATTATAGTTGATTTTTTTCTTTTCTCTGAAATACTTTAGTAAATCATTATTATAATCAATAATCACATAGTACAATTGTGGGAGAACCAAACACCCACACAGGAGTATAGAAAAATTCGAAAAAAGTGACATAATTGATTTCTCTTTATTTTGACAAATATTGTTCCCCTGATATCTTTCTTAATTTCCTTTGTTTTTTTTTGAAAAAAATTAAAAATGGTCAATTAGATTGGACTTAGTTGGTAATAATAGATTTCTTGTAACAATTAGATTGACAAGGAACTAAACTTATAATAATAGACATGAAATATTAAGAGTCACCATTGAGTAGGGTGGTCTAGTAATAGTACTGGTCTTACTCTTCACTCAGAGGTTGAGAGTTCAAGCCCGAAATTTTCATTAGGGTTTGGTAGTTGGCCGTTATATTAGTCTAATTATGTCTGGTTTCGAGAGGTTTTACCGGTGCAATTAAAAGTCTTATGATCCCACTAGTGAGTGCTTAAAGGAGTGGTCGTTGGGTGTTCTTCTTTACTCCTATCCTTTTTTTCTCAACCAAAAAAAAAGAAGGAAATATTATGGAGTCAAACTCTCGTGAAAGTTGATAATTTGTCTAAACAGCGAAAGTAATATCTGTTTGAGAATTTACATATCTGAGAGTGATCACTCCTTTCCTTTGGCTAACTTTGAAGGAAAGTTTAGTGGATATTTGACAACAAAACTGTTTTTATCTACTTATTTTATGTTTACGTTCACACCGTTCTCTTTTTTACTTTCCCGAAATAATTGGTCAACAAAAGGTGCCTGAGATTAATATAGTAATAGTATACTCATCATCTCAGCCTCAGCTTCTTTTGGTTTTGTTTTCTTTTTACTTTTTTTAACTCCTGATTATCTATCTAATATAAATTTGAATTCTAATCTTATAAAAATACAATAATGCTCGATATTAATCTAATTTTTATCTATTTTAATATAATGGTACAAAATTTATCACAAATTTTTTTCATTTAAAAACATTATCTTCTCTGCACGAGGTCCAATGTCAGACTGTTTAACTTACATACTCCTTAATGACAAACAACTCAATTAATTCATACTTACATCTCTTCTCTCTACCTTATCTCTCTATTATTTTCTCTCTGTACACTGTATTTTTAAATTACATAAATTATAGAAAATAAAAGAAAAAATAAATTTTAAAATGTAAAATATTGTACGATCCATGTTTGATTTTGATGTTGTAAAATATATTCAAGTTATTCTAGTTTATCTAATATTATAGTTAAAAAATTAAATTTTCAAGCATGCAAGGTCATTTAACAGCCTATCTAATATTATAGCATACAGGATCATCTAAACATCTCATCCTCGCCGCCTTGGAAATAGTCAACCCTCACCTAATCCTTTAATCGAATCTCATGGAGAGCACCATAACCGCCTTGCTTGTTGAGAAAATGTTGTTAGCTCCACCAGATTAGCTAGTTAGTTACTATTAAGTCGCCCTAACCTATTATGAAACAACTATAAATTGTAAGTCCCTCCAACACTTTGGGACATCACATTCAGTCGAACACAACTCTTCTCTCTCTCAAAACTTGTAACTCTCTGCTCTCCTTACACTCTTGAAATAATAAAATATTCGGCGACCTTAACCATTCAAAATAGACGTAGGTCACATTAACCGAATCACTATAAACTTTGTCTTATTTGTGTCTTTTTTAATTATCGCATTTATTACTGCTCATCTGACAAGTGGTATATAAACCAAATTTATGCATCATCGACTTTTATACAAATAAGTTCTAGATAGTGTATCGACGTACAAAAGAAACCCAATAAAAAAAATCAAATGAATGTGCATGTTGATTTGGTGTAAAAACTTTATTATAAATTTTGGTCACTTGATTATGATGGTGCAATAATCAAGTTGGGTTTTGACAGTAAGATTTTGCAAATGGGCCATTCCTTATTTGAAAGCCATCCCTCGTTTAACACTAGCAAGAAGCGTACCGTAAACGAAAGGAAACTTCGTGGACGGAGCTGGGTTCATTCAAAAACCATAAACTAGAACCCCACTTGATTAAAACTCCTCCACTACCGACCTCAAAATATTTAAAAAATAAAAACAAAAACAATAAGCAAAACACAGACTTGATTTAATTGTGTAAGAGATTGAAAACGACAAGGACCACTTCATTAACACTCTCTGCCCCTCCACAAACCTTTTTTTTTTTTTTTTTTTTTAACGCACAATAGAGTGAGGGGGAGTCAAACTCGTCACCACCGATGGACACTACATTAATATTGTATTTGATACGTGATAATACAATTATATAATAATGAAATGAATATTAGCAATGGAATGAAATGTACATTGTTATTTAAATATTTGACAATAATTAGAATTACGTATTGAAATAAAATTGAGAATCCACTCAAATATTTGAATAATTTTTGAACTCAAACTCGACTTAGCCCAAACCCATGCAAACTCGACCCAGAGTTGAACTTGATCTTGGACTTGACTCTGAACCCAACCTAAACTTGAACATGATTCAACTCATCTGACCCCAAGCTCAAACTTAGACCAAACATTGGACTCAACCCCAGACTTGACCCCAAATTAAGACTCAAAATCGAATCCCGGACCTAGACAATGAGTGCTAGTTGTTGAGAATATAAAATACCATCAAATATTAAAGAATGACAATCTTATTCCGGTGGGATTAGACATTCCATAATAATGACAAATAAATTTTGATTTCTATATACTAAATATTAAAATAAATATTACTAAATAATAATTATTCTATTCCCATATTTCATTACCAAATATCAAAAGACAACGTAATAGACTTTGCCGCTCGGATAGGGCTCTCAGGTCCCCACCAGAAACCTTACACAATAAAAGAAAAAAAAAACCTTCCATACCAAATAAATAAAAAAAAATAAGATTTGAAATAATGGTGTTGGGGGATTGTCTAATCAGCCATACATCAATTTAACGTTACCTTTTTCAGCTACTAATTGAACACGTGGTCCTTGGCCGGTTGCCTTGTCGGGGGTGGGCGGAATTTTCATCCGTGTTTAGTTTCGTGTTACACATTTGAATCATATATATATATATATATATATATATTATGTCAAAATTACTTATTTTTATATACAAGTATTCATAAGTAGTAGATCTACCGAGTTATCCACTTTAATATATACCCACAATTAGGTTGAAAGCCTCGTTTTATACACAAGAATGCAGTATTAATGAATCGAATCTTAATCGCATGATTTTGATCACATAATTGAACTTCGCCATCAAAGTTATTTTCAAAGAATACGAATAACAAAGAAAAAGATTAGTCTTAATTCATAAAATGCCAACATTGGTGTTGAATTATCCAAGAACATCAGCTTGCGTTTGTTAAACCTTCATCACAAAGGTGGGGAACTTTAATAAGAATTTGGTTGGGAGAGAAGAAGGACCAGAAGGGATGAACTTGGCAGACCTAGTAGACCAAGCCGCAAAATCATAGTGGGATCCTTAAATGTGTGTAGGAAAAGAATAGGAGCAAGAGATCCACAAAAACAGTTGGTGGATGAGGTTTCCATATAAAGATAGATTGTGGTGCTTTTATCTTCCCCCTTGAATTTTTGAGAACTAATTTTAGATATTATTTAATGCGCGAGTGGTGGATAAATTTGATTGTGATCCAAACTTATCGAGGCGAATATTAATTTTTTGTCAAATTAGCGGGTTTTCTGTCTAAATCATTTGAGTCATTTCATACCAAAATTGACTTCAGTCAACTCAATTATAGTTTGAAGACGTCAAAATTAGACCCATATCTAATAATTTTATTTCACATTCATATCGACCCGACAAGTTAGGTTCAAAATTACTAGCTGTCGTCCCACTAGAGCAAGTGGTGGAAATATAATTTGTGGGCATTTAGTTATGCTCAAGTTGGGCTAAAGCTCAATGGGTCTACTACAATCACACGATAGGAATTATCTACTTAGAATTTAATTGAGAGCGTGTTTTGTACACAAGAACATAGAAAGATGGATCAATCTTTGACAACACAATCCTTTGACAATTAGGACAAATTCAAAAGATCCCAACTCAATACGTAAATCTTGAAAAAGGATTAGTTTGAAAAAGCAATCAACATGCGTGTTGAATAGTCAAAGAACATCAACTTGCATTTGTATAAGCTTCATTACACCTGTTGTGGAATTTTAATAAGAATTTGGTTGGGAGACGAGGACTAGGGGGATGAACATAAGACTCCTAGAGGGACCAAACAACATACTAATATTCCTAAGTTGTGTGTGTGAAAGGTAAGATTAAGGGAACTACAGAAACAGTGGGTGGTAGACGAGGATTCCAAATAAAGATACCCGGGATACTTTTGTCTTCTCCCTTCAATTTTTGGGAACACCTTCTAAGTGTCCTCTATCTTTAGGCGAAATAAAAGATATTCGAAACTTTTAGAGTATTTGCACAATAGACAAAATATAGTAAATGACATTTAGAAGGTATAGAAAAACAATAAGACTATCTCCGTTACGGAGTTATCAAAGGATATATGAAAATTTTGACTCTCACAAATGTAAAGAGACTTCCTATGACTTGGGTGAAAATGAAATATTTTTACTAAGTTGTATTAAATACTTATTTAATGTCAAGCAGTTGAACACTAGTTGTCAACTGAAGTCAATGAAGTGAACCTATGACCTCATGCCTTACTTCATCATAGCAAAACAAGTGGGGTAGTGTGGAAGTAATCAAAGGAAAATGAGTTCTACAATAAATAATATGCCACGAGCTCAAGGAAAATGAGTGAACAAACAATAATACCTTATTGGGCTCAGTTTAATATAACTAAAAAGACGACTAAGTACTACCAAACATCCATCTTAAATTCACCTAAAGGAAGGAAAAGAAGGTCACCCAACATCACAATGTCCTTTCTTTTTCTTATAAAATTGCTCTTCAACAAGGAATTTTTTTTTTTTAGCCAGACAATATTATAGAGAGAAGAGCGACGGAATTCAAACTCACTTCTTTAAGGTTTGATGAACAATAGTTATTAAGCCAATCACTAACCTTTTTATTTTACGATCACTAAAGTAACATGCTTTACACCTAATGAGCACTACATAGAGGAAAAATGGACCCTGACCCAACTCAGTGTAACTAACAAGTGACGTATCCTAAAGGGAAATTAAGTGAACCAAAAGTTGTGGGGGACGTATCATAATTTTATCCAACTAAACACAAAAATTCTATATCTATATGCATATGCTGCTCTGATTTAAAACAAAAACTTATATTCAATTGTACTTTTTTCCCTCAACTTTATTGTTATAGTAGCATTCAGCCCTTTCACAACATTAAAAAAATTAAATTAAATTAAAAAAAAAACTCGATTACCATCCTGACAAGTCATATTAATATGCAAATAGGGTTGAAATTTTACAAAAGAGTGAAAATAAACAACAAACCTAGAAGTATATGGTTACCAAAAAAAACAATTTCCGTACTGTACCATTATTACAAATTTTGTAATTTTTTTTTTATAATTTTTTAAAATCATTTACAACTTTTATAGTAATTTGGCAAACATTTTAAGGATCAATTGCAAGTTTAGCCCAAACAAACTATAACTTAACTCAAAAAATTTGAAGTTTATTTTTCTTGTAAACAATTCCAAAAACTTACATCAAAATCCACTGAAGTTATAAAATTTAAAGATATGGTACAATTTTTTTTTATTTTTATTTTGGGGGGTATCAGAGCGTTTGTCCACAAACCTACGGTGAAGGATTTGAAAATGTCTGCCACTAAAATGGTCGACAACAAACTCACAGTGCCTTATTCATATGTTCAAGCTTAGCCATATAATAATTATAAATGTCACATTCAAGAAAACAATACACAAAAAGCATAAGCGAGGAGATGTAAGTGGGCCCCACGAATCTTTACAGTAGATTTTGCCAGTTATTAGAAAGTGAGAGGGACAAAGAGACCGATTAAATTTTCAATTTATCATATCCAAAAAATCAATTGAACGGTCCCTCTCTTCTTTTTGGAAATTTCCTAGCCCATGGTGCCACGTGTCGTGCCTAACTTCTTCAATTCATTCAGACTTGGAGCACACCCTTCCCCTCCCTCCCCTACCAGGATTTTAGGAATATAATTAATGATTTATATCACAAAACAAACCCACCTTCAATCCATTCTACTTTGTTTACTCTCTTCAGAGTTGATTCCCACTGATCGAGATTCTCTCCGTCACATTTTTTTTTCGATTTCACTCAACAATAATTCGTCCATGTGAAAAAAAAACCCATGAATTCTTCACCTATACACATTAAATGATCTAAGATTTGAAAAGTTTTTTGAACTATTTTGACTCAAATTTAAATTTGAATCTATATTTAACTTAAGGTTAGAGATACTGTTGGACATGTTTACAAGAGACTTATTATTGCAATAGTGCGGAAGAGTGAGTGTAATACGAGATGTAAAAATATATTCAAATTAATTTTGAATCAGATAACCAAATAAGTTATGATAAATTGCAATTTTTTAATTAAAATATGACCCAAGTACAATGACGAGCAGCCAAACATGTAGTTAGAACAATTGGCCCATATACGAGTCATTAAGGCTTAGAAGGGTGTAAAAAGGAGCACGAAACTGACTTTGTCAAGAGCCCAACTCTATACAGATGGGCCGCGAGAGCTACAATGTTTACCCTTATTTCTATGTACAACTAACCCCCACCCCACCCAAAACAAACAAACAAACAAACCAAACACACACACACACACACAAAACATAGGTTTATACTAGTTTTGAATGGGACAAACAGAGGAGTGGTTCAAAAAACGTCCTCCCGATGGAGAATTCTTGATCAAACGTGATATTAGGCAATAGGCCCTTTGCCTCCATTACCAATCCTGTTTTGAAGACTAGAAGTTTAGAAGCACCAAATTTTCCAAAAACATATTACCATATCTCTCAATAACCTGTAATTTATAAAAAACAATCTGGTAGCATCATGCATCGTCATCCTCAACCAGTAACAAGATAAACTGTCAAC
Source organism: Ilex paraguariensis (assembly GCA_963454935.2). Taxonomy (NCBI): domain Eukaryota; kingdom Viridiplantae; phylum Streptophyta; class Magnoliopsida; order Aquifoliales; family Aquifoliaceae; genus Ilex; species Ilex paraguariensis. The sequence goes on along the minus strand of CAUOFW020003580.1, from coordinate 496,991 downwards.
ATTTAATTTGGATGTTTATTCACGGAGAATCCAAAATCACTCATGCTTGTCATTGTTCACTCCTACAGGTTTCTGGACAGGATCAGTAGTAATAGATTTAGGTTCTCTAGCAACCTGTTGAAATCGCAAGACACCCACATTCAGTTACAGCTAAAGGACTAGGGAAACAAGTTGACATTTCATTGACTCAAGAAGCAGCAATGCCAATTTGTAAGAACTGCCTTCAACAAAAACAACAGCAGGTTCAGCAGACTGAAAATTTGGTGTATGTTTGGTTTGTAGTATTCTTCCTTTATTTACTCATTGAAAATCAAATAGTTTAATCCATCAGGATGAAAACACACTATTTTTTAGAACCACTTAAGCAATATAAAAAAATAAAAAAGATTAATTTAATCAAGTTTTAAGGCAATTTATCCATTTACAGATAATCTTGCTGACAGTTGAGAGTATGAAATCTGTGCCAATACACCTTAGTTTCTGTAATCCATAAATCAAACACAAATATTTGCAATACTATTTATGGTAACCCATTACTAAATGATCAATTATTTTGAAATTATATTAAGTTACAAAAATCCAAAGTGTTGCTAGGAGTTCGGAATCTGAAATCTGATACCCCTTTGTTTCTGTATCTGTGAAGTATCATTTATCCTGATCTATTATTTAATGATCAATTATTCAGAGGTCATAAGAAATTGGGAAAATCCAAAGCCAAAATTAACTAGACCAAAAACATTTATGATTTGTTTTCCAAATTAGTGAATATGAGCAAATTCGTGAGAGTTTGCACAATAGCAGTACATGCTGACTTAACAAGGTTCAACGCTGGAGCATTGAAGAGGAGCAGATAAGGACAGCGAGGTGATCACAAGTATACACTTGTGTAACTCACAGTTATGAAATGAAAAGCAATCAACAGAACACTAGAGCGCAAACGATGGTTTATAAACTATCAAATATAACCAAATAACTCTAATGTGATTTTGAACTAAAGTGCTACCATTACAAATTTCATCCAAATTGACCAAAAATTGTGATAAATATGCCAAATTAGAGAGTTAGACATGGAAAAAAAATTGAGTCGAAACCAAATATCAATGCAAAAGGATAAATATAAGCAAAGACAACAATACCCTCTTTTCATCATCCTCATCATCATCTTCTATGAGAAAAATCAAAACGGACAAAAGCCTCTATCTCTCCTCTCTCTAACCTCACCCCACCCCACCCTACCCCATCCTACCCACGCCATAATCATCATCATCCCATTGCTCACCACCATCAGAGTCAAGATTGGCATTACCTCCACCATATCAACTCAATTGATCCAAAAGAGAGATGATCACCATGATGGAACATGACAAAACAAATAACAACAAAAAGGTCGATGGGGGAGGTGAGGCCAGGTAACATATTTGTTCAGAAGAGAGAAAATGAACCAGGTGATAATCATGATCAGAGTGGTGGTGAGATCATAATCAACTTTAAGGTCTCTTATGGGTTGAACCAACATAGCCTCATTGTTCTCCCATATATAGAGGGGCAAATGGCAGTGGATTTTGGGGGGTGGTGGGCATGAGGGGATGGGATGTTGGTAGGGGGTGTGGTGATGACAGAGGTATTGGGTGAATCTGGCTTTCGGAGGCAGGTTGATAGGTGGTCAGGGCTACAGTTTGGATATGGGTGGCAACTCGAGTGTTGGCTTGGGTGATAGTGAGCATGGATGACAATATGGGCGTTGGCTTGGGAGATAGTGAGCATGGATAACAATATGGGTGTTGGGTTGGGTGGTGTGTAGGGATAGGTGCTAAGTGGATCCATGAGCATGCATGCGAAGACAAAGAGAAAGGAGAGCGAGCAAGAAAGAGAAAACGGGAGAAATGGTTGCAGCCGGTGTTGGCGTAGAGGAGATACATTGATTTTTCCAGCATTTTAAAGCAAAATTGGCAGTGGGCAGCAATTGGGCAATGGGGGAGGTGGAAGAAGACTAAAGAGGATTGCAAGATTAATAACCAGTGAAAGATAGTAAAGATAACAAGGTCATTTCTGACAGAGCCATCAACATTGTTAATTGTTCATATTAATCCAAAATCACATCAAAGGTTATGTGGTTATATTTAGGACTCTATCAGCCTAGCATTGTTTTTTATCTTTGAGCGTCAACCTTATTTTTATAACATTCCTAGTATGCTGGTGTGTTCAATGGTCTTTGCTGCACAAGGAGCCAGGAGCTAAAACTACATGTAGAAGATCAAACTCTTCGTCAGCAAACCAGGTACCAATATACCAAAAATGCATTCAGCAATTTGTAGTGATTGTACTGTTTTGCCATGTTTTTACCAATTCTCAAGGGTAAAATGTGACACCAAATGCCAACAGGAAAATTAAGATGACAACTGCGTCCAATGACTGAACCCTAAAATCTAGAACACATTTGTCTTCCAGGATGAAGTGTCGGGCAGTATACTTACTAATAGCATCCTGCAATAAGCTAACAACGATATAATCACCAGATGTATCTTGAATTGAACAAGATAAAACAGCATGGGGTAACCAATGAGACCCTAAAGGTCCAATATCTAGAGGAAAATTTCTATCACCACTGAGTACAAGCTATAGATGAGATTTTCTTGGTGGTTGAACTGTTCCCAATTCTTTCAGATTTCCAATACTGTTTGTCTAATGAAGTGTATTCATTCAAAATAGCTACTTTAACATTCTAAAGTTTTGCCAACAATGCACTTTCTACAAGGTTGCTTTTCCAGAAGAAAATGTGAATTTCTACCTGAGTAGCCAAAATGACTTACATTCTAATAGGCCGGTTGCCTCTTCTGATTTTCAATTTTCTGATTGCTAGCAATGAAATTTCAAACCTTGATTGCACGTTTCATAGAAATGTTATACCAACGCCAAAGATCAAAATTTTGTTTTGAATATCCAAAACGTTTCCATTTATAAGGAGACAGAAATGAATCGGTGATGAAATCGAAATTCTAATATTTCAAGGTGTTTCATAATGTTTCGAGGTGCTTTGTAATGTTTCAATGTATTTGAACAACTATTTCGGAATGTTTCATGATTTTTCAAGATATTTTGGTATATTTCAACCGATGTTTTAGAAAAATAATTCTTAAATTATTTATTTTTTAAATTCTGTTTCCGAAACAAGTTAAAATATTTCCGAAACACGTCGAAACATTTCCATTTTCTAGGTGATCAAAGCATTGTACTGAAACAAAATTTTGATCCTTGACCAACACTTGACCAACGTAGCTACAAAGGCATTGACATTCAAACTTGGATTATAAAAACTATTAAGCAACACTATTTAGCTAAAATTCCACAAGAAACACGGCCCCATATGTATTCTTCTAGTCAATTTGTCAATCAAGGCTGTAGTTGCATTAAATGGATCATTGACTCACCCTACAGGTAAGTTGTGACCAAGTTCCAAGAATTTAATTGGGGCTTTTAACACTATAACCTCTGAAAAATGAAATAACCCACACCTCAATTACATGTAGCAATTGTTTTAGCCGGATAGCTTTCAATATTGTATGCAGCATTCTACAATTTGATACCTTCAAAGTGTCCTTCTTTACTTTGTCCAATGAAGATAAAGGTGCTTCAATTGAAGTTATTCTGTCTCAGTGTTGATATTTTAACCGTATCAACATCATCCAAGTATTCATCACCGTGTCAAATGATTCTGCCACTGAACCTTGAATAGACAGCACATGTTGAACCACGAGTTCATGCACTTCAAAAATAAAAAACACAATCTTTGTCTGCACATCCAAATTTCTAGACTTTATATCTGAGCACAAGTAATTCTTCTCCAGAACAGGTCACTTTTGTTCATTACCAGTGTTTTATTCCCTAAAAAAAAATAGAACCGCTAACGAGTAGAAGTCAAATTATTTTAACCAACAATACCCCTTCTACAACCTCAAGATTATTCTTCATTGGTCCAGATCATCCAAGATCACAAGAATTGGATCATCTTAATATATGAATGGAGTTTGATTAGCTCCTGGCACACTCATTTATCAAACCTTTCTTTCTACACTATTTATCCAATGTGGGGGCAGAACCACAAAATGCCATTAATAAACAACATTGTTCAGCTAACAATAACATTTTTATGGGTCAACTAAACGGACTTTGATTAAACCAAACAACAGAACGACAAAAAAAAGGATAATAATACATGCAATATAAAGACACACATACACAAATTGCTCCATATTTATAGTGTCAATGACTTACCTTAGTAGTGTTAGTGTTGGTGTTGGTGGCGGCGGGCTTGTAGGGACAAGCAGGGGGTGCCCTTTCCGGCTTTCGATATTCCCAACCAAACAATCTATATACTTTTGCCTGCAAAATTTATAGACACTTAAAGAAATTGAAGAAAAGAAAGCAGTACTTCCTCAAAAAGGAACAAAAGTCGATCGGTTTTACCATGATGAAATCGAAGAGGAGGGGCAATATGTTGACGATTGGGACGAGGAAGAGCGGTAAAAGACATGCCAAGCAAACCTTTGCATAAAGACAAAGACAAAATCACCATTTATATTCATCGTATAGCAAAATCCATCAAATTGAAATAGGAGAGGTTTGAGACTCGGAAAATTACCATCTTCAATTCCTCTCTCTCTCTCTCTCTCTCTCTCCCTCTCCCTCTCCCTCTCCATAGACCACGTTATATTTGTAAGCTGAGCACCAAGAAACGACAAGAATGGATGACCAGCCTATATTTGGGCCCAAAGTTTTCCCATAAACTTAGCCCGAATTCAAACAAGCCCATGTGGAAAAGCCCATTGTGAAGTTTTTTGGCAAAATTGAAAAAATAAATCCGACCTGCCGGATTCGAACCAGCGACCTAAGGATAGCTATCGGGGAGACCTACTACAGTCCTCCGCTCTACCAACTGAGCTAAGGTCGGTTTATGTTTCAAATTAGTTTCAATACTATAACAAGTTAAAATATAACAAACTTAACTTACTAAGCACTGCCTTCATTTAAATTTTTAATCATTTGAAATCCAATCCGAATAACTTAATTAACTAAATCTTAATAAATTATAATTAAATTTTAACTAATTTACTTTAAATATTTATGTACAAATATATAAATAATTCGGTCGGATCAGATATATTAAGATATTTGAATTCGGCAAAATTTGATCCATTGAGAGGTCTAAAGTGGACAAATTGTATGACCGAAAAATGGCATGTCATAGAGTGAAGAATAATTCAAGTCTTGATCACTAATCACATTAATCAATTAAGCACATATCTTATGCAATTTTGTAACACTAATTTGGTGTGTAAATTTATATCTTGCCCCTTATTTGATTACTAAACTAACCAATATGCCAATGATTTAGAAAGATCTAAATGGAAGTAGGGAAAAGATGGTATAATTGGAATTATAATAATACTTTCCTCAATTATTGGCAACTTTGTTATGCATTATTTCTAGAGCAATGCTATATAATTTAAATCTGTAACTTAAATTTGCAATCCAAATAAAAAAAAATTATTGCATCAGTAGGTCCTATTTAAAAAAATTGATGGAATCCACTTATCCAATAATTTCCCTTCATTTAACATACAAATTTGAATTACATAATATTTCTCTTATTTCAATTCTCTCCTAATAAATGAGTAACAACATATGGCAGACCACATTGGAGTTTGGAGCCATACACTCAAGGCACCACTCTCTTCCTAAGGGCTGTATGGGCCTCACATATAATGGATGGCATGGGTCATGCCATACATTCAGACAATGGATGGAACAGTTCGGGGCCGAAATGACTTGGTAAAGATGACAGAATGAATTCGGGTTGATTCGGGTTATTTTACGGGTTTAATTCGGGTTGAATTTGGGTAGAGCTAAAAATATGCTTATTTTTCTAAACCTAATACATATATTACATAATATTTACTTAAATTAATAACCAATAACTTCAACCAAGTTTTTAACAATACTAATGCTAGAACAAAAATGAAAATGAATGAAAGAGATAAAGAACGATAGAACAAAAATGAAAAATCAATGCTAATGCTTTATATATATAATTTTTTTAAAATTTGTCGGGTTCGGGTTGAACCCGTAAACCTGAGGCCTTTACCTGAGTCCAACCCAAATTGAATTCGGGTTGAAATTTTTTGACTCAAGTCCAACCCAAATATTAAAAATCTTTACCCAAACCCTAATTTTTTCGGGTTGGGCTCGGGTTGAAATCGGGTTGTCCAACCCAAGTTGCACCCCTACATAAATATCATGAATAATGAATTTAGATATATTGATATTCATTTAGATTATGGTTTTATTTAAATTATATATACTTAGATATGTGTATATACAAAAATTGAATTGAATCCCATATGCAAAGAAGATTTTTGATTTTTAATTGATTCATACCAAACTTTAAAAATGAATTTTCCTAAATATTTGGATAGGATTCGGGTCTGAGTTTCACGACTGACTTTAAATTCTTTAAAATTAAATCACAATCTGATGGCGTATCAAGGTCTCATCAAGCGTTTTCAAGGAATTTGTTTTCACTCATGATGTGTCTGTAGATTAATGGTTATAATCTTTAGAAGTGGTTCAATGGTTGGGTCTGATCATTGGTAATTTATCAAGTTCAATCTCTTTACACACCCCATTAACGTCCAATCATTCTTGTTCTTTAGGAACATGTTCTAATTCAATTCAAGTCACAGTGACAATCACTAAATTCGAGAGAATAGTCAGACTGAATATTAGGTAACAAAAAAAATATATATTAGTCAAACTGTCTTTGTAACTGGTCAAGACAGCCAACCCTTCATAATCAAACTGTCAAGAAATGCCAAAAGAAGAAAAGGTTGATAGGGGAAGAAGATATGGACCTGTGCTTAGCCGTATCTGCTTGTTTGTAGACATTCTATCTATTCATACACTTAAAAAGTTTAAAAGCTCCCCACCAACAACCCCCGATCCGTTTCGGTTGATCATCATGGCCCACTCCTTGCATTATTGGCAGGGTTTGATAATACATTGTACGATACATTAATGGCACGTAAAATTGATATGAAATTATCAAATATGAGTTCAATCTTAATAGATTCAAGTCATTGTTAAGATGATCTGTTAAATCTGTCCAATGAATGTACTCAATCAGATACGATTTGTATTCGACACAAACTCGATAACTATGAACTTAATTATACATATAATAAAAACAAATAGATTGTGTATTTGTTGAATAAATTTGACACGACACAATACTGAGTCCTAATTATTGAATTGCCAAAGCATCTCTAGTTACATTCAAGAGTCATGTTGATTGCCAAAAGAACATGTCTTCTTATAGAAATGTTATGGGTTCATGTGTTGACGTCTTGTTGTATTGTCATGTTTGTTTTCCAACTCTTTCTGGAATTTTGCTTGGCCTCTGTGGTCTAATTGTGGGTCTTACAAATAATGCTATGTTTTGTTCTTTTTTTCTCCACTAAAGCCATCTAATTACTTGTGGCACTTGTAAGTGCATTCCCATGAAATAACAAAAATACACATCATTTTTCACCATCATTTTATGATTTTTTCCACCCCCTTATTCATAAATTCCTCGAGAGGTAAGAGTAAAATATGATATGACGATTTGTTCCATCATGGGATCCTATGAAATATAAGATTTTGCTATTCTTTAAACTATACAATTTGGTGTATTTCACGTGATACCGATATTATATAATTGAAATTTAGTTTTCTCACGATGAGAGTAAAGTTGTTTTGCACTTATCTCCCACATAACTCGTTATAAGATAGAATTATGTACATTAGATATCACCAATACATAATAATCTATTAAATTTACCACAAAAAAAAAAAGAAAAAAAGAATAGTGAGAAGAGCAATAGAATCAATTCACATTCGCATAGTCACAAAGTATGCCATTATGGGAAGAAGAAAAATAAAAGTTATTGATGTCAAAAGCTTTTTCACATGGAACTTTATCTATTTAGAGGCTATGAACCTAAGAAAACTGGGTAGATATTCTATCAATCAGTGCACGTTGTTAAGGGTGCAATCATTTTGCCATTATAGTTAAACTTTTCATCAATCAATTCCCTATTCTTGTTCTTGCATGAGGAGTGGAGTTTTTACCTTTGTCCATATGGGACAGCCGGATGGCTTACTGTCCACCCCCCATGCCTTTGTTGTGGGTTACAATCTCCCCTCACTCTCAAAATAGGGGAGAAATAAGACTGTAGCCAGTATGAGATCTGAGAGTAAAGTCATAGTTTTGTCTTTTGTCTCGAAAAAACGTAAAAAAATTTAGAATAGAGTTTACAGAATAACATACTTTTAACAAAAACAAAATGTCTATTTTTGTTTGGTAAATTCGCTTTCTTTAGTTACAAAGAGATAGCAAATACTTGTTTGCCTCCAAAATGAGGCCATGTCAATTCGTTTTACACAGTGAAATAATTTTTTGCTAGACGCGCATTGACAAACACACTCATACATGTACCAAAAAAATGAAATCTTTTGCTTTAATTTTTGATCAGCAAATGTTTTGATTTATTATGAAATGACAAGTGAATGCACCCACTTAAACCCCACGCCCCATCACCCATCTGCCTTCTCTCCCCTGTCTATTGACTGTACAGAAAGAAGTGCCATAACAAATGTCACACACTATTCTCAAGACACCCTAACTTAAATTCCTTGCCAAGTAGGACCCATCTCAATTCTCAAGACACCCAAAACACAGTGCTTACAAGAGAATAGAACCAGAGATTTAAATGACTTTATATGGCTGAGCATAGAGTTAAATTATTCCCTTCAACCCCAACATTCTGGTGTGAGGGAATGGTCTCTCTTGTAGTCCTTGCAGTAGTTGTATACCATGTAGTGGCTTTGCACCCATTGCATGACCATGGATTGCTGCCGCGTAAGGCTGCCTGAGCGAAAAGGAGAGGCGGACACCGTTCGACACCATGCCGGAGCATAGGCTGAGCAACCACTTGCTTTGAAATTGGTGAACCTCCCAACAAATGGTTGGTATCGATAATCGGCTTTGTATTTTCCATCCTCTGTAGCCCATGAAGAAGCATCCCATATGGATCCATAGACCCACATTGGCCTTAGTGGAAATGTTGCAACACTCTTCCTCGGATACCTCCTTATTGGCACATCATCAACAAGGAATCTGAAAATTTGGATAAGAATTTCAATGCACTATATAATGAAGTACCATTAATAAAACGCATGTTCATGCATACCTTTTTCTTGCATTAAAACTTTGTGCATTTTATTATATTTATTTTCGCAAGGGGACTGGTCATCCTAAACTTAATCCGGGTTCAAGTTAACTATTCATCACTCGGGTCCAAATTCCAACTTGCAACCTACCCAAGTTAGTGTATTCAAATTTATCCTGAATTTTAATACTAGTGTTGTGTAAACCAGACCAGACTTTAAATTTTGCAATACGTTGGTTGAATGATTCGGGTTAGTCAGACTGGGACTAAATAAAAATTGGAGACTTTATAATTTGGGTTGAACCCGGATTGGTATCTCAATCCACTCTATTTTAACAACTATCCATACTCATCTAAAAAAATTGCAATCATTTTAAATAATTGAGCGTTAATTGCGCTGGAAGTCTTCAAAGTATGGAGTTGTTTCATTTTGGTCTTTGAAGTATAAAATATGTTTCTATATGGTCTCTCAAGTAGATAACATCTAGATTATTAATGATTTTTTATCATAAATTTGTTATGTGACACTTAAATATGGACAAAAACAATAATTTGAATAACTCTTGACCAAATTTTTACCTAAAATTTAATTAAATAGCTATTTAAATTACATAGCTTTAATCATGAGTTATCCAAATTTTGGTTAAAAACTACTAATATTACTATTTTTTGTCGAGAGCTACCCAAATTTTATTTAAGAGTTATTAAAATTATTTTTTCTACATATTTAAGTATTATATGATAAGTTTATGATTAAAAATCGATAGTAATATAGACGTTATCTGCTTGAGGGACTATATAGAAATATATTCACTATTTCAAGGACTAAAATAATGCAATTGAAACATTGCGAACCAAAATAAGACAAACCTCATACTTCGGAGACCTCTGGGATAATTATCCCAATAATCAAATGATAAAGTTTATATCTTTTAAATGACACTGATAAGAAATCCAAGCACAGAAAAATTTGGTAGAAGATAGAGATGATACTTACATGATCTCCTTGGGACTCCAAAATATGGCATAGTGATGAAAGTTGTGTGTGGGATCAAACCATAAATGAAACTTCATCTCTCTCCCAATAATTTTCCCATCCCCACTTCCTCGGATATAAACATTTGTTTGCAATGTGTAAGGCTTCCCAAACGTGGTCCCAAGAAACTCTATATCCACCTCATCATGGTACCCTGGATGAGCTTCATTGTTGGACAGCTGCCATTAACCAATTTATACACTAAAAGTTCAATCAATTAAGCTCATAATTCACCAACATGAAGTTAATATAAAAATAATCTTGTGCTTAATTGAAGAGGGTAAAGTTGTTAGACAAGAAGGGAAGTCAGCAGTAAATGGCATTACTCAATTATGAAACCAGAGCAATTAATAAAACACAATTGTATGTTCCATATGGTTGCATTTAATCCGGGTTTAATCAACGCACATAGTTTGTAGTTATCGCGTGCATTGAAATTCATTATATGTAAACGGCATACACATATGCACACCAATGTGTAAACTGTGAAGTGTATAATTAAGATGAAAAGTGCTAAAACTAATGCAATTGAGAGTTCTCACATAGAAAGCTGTTATTACTCCAGCAGTATAACCGGGTTGGAGCTTGATGGAGCAACCAAAATACCCAGATCTAAACGGTTTAACTGACTTGAATCCACTTCCTGGTATTACAAATCAATCAAGAAACATGAAGAAAATATCAATTACCCACCAAGAAACTCAAATGCCTGAGAGCTACACTCAGAAGTCAGAACACATCAAAATACACTCTAATTCATTAAGACCTGAGGTCCTATCAAGCCAAATTGCTATTCCACTGTTGTCTGAGCTCTGATGACCAGGACCCCATAGGTTTCTAAACCCTTCATAAAAGCTCATAGACCTGAACTTAGAACTTGGGTAGTACCCTGGTGAAGGTGGCCAATAACCGGCATTACTTGAAGGGACAGTAAGAAAGAGAAGCAGAGAGAGAAGAAAACCCATGAAGTGGTAGTTAAGGTGAAGAGAGACTGTAAGGCAGAACCTTAATTGTGATGTATAAATGCAGGGTGAGAGACGAGAGTGTTGAAGGAAAGGTGTGTGTATGCAAGGGAGAGTATGGAGGTACAGTTGATATAAATAAAAAGATTATTGGGTCCCACGGTAGCAATATGATAAGGAGTTGTGTATTGATCATTCATAGGTCCAAACCAATCAAGCTGGTATAATATTGGGTATATATATATTGATATGTACATAAACATGCACTTTGATACATGACTGTTGACAAAATTAGAACTGTAGAAAGTAATAACAACTACTTTTAGGTTTGAGATCTGGACACTATTGTGATTCCAACAAGTAATTGATACAGAATTAGCGAGTTTGAATTTATCAAAGAGTTATAGGGATAAAAAGAATACCGTCAAATCTGTCTGTCAAGTAAATGAGTCACCATAAATCAGCTAAACAGAAATAGTATACAAACCTCTCATGCATAAATAGAATTGGATGGAGTATAACACAACTTTTGAGGTTTAAATAGACGACAAAAAACGACATTGTTTGCTGACAATCTTAGGTTTTGCTTATATAGAAACATATAAATATATTTTGGCACAAAATCATGGAAAAAATTAGAAGCGGAAAGTGCCAACAATAATTCTAAGACCTAATTTACTGACCTAATTCACTATGACTTTTGGATTGACTGTGGACTCTATTAAATATTAGAACTTGGTGTTAATCTAATAATTTCAATGAAATCACGTCATTAGGTCAGTAAATTATGTCAAATTTTTAGATCCAAATAACATTTTCCATAATTTTAACACAACTGCTTTGTTCACCTTTTATGGGAAAAACTGTTGTCTTTGGTTGCACTGGTGGAAAAGCCTAGAAAAGAAGATGAGATGGGTAAAGGGTAGATGAACATAGATGGGTATCTAATAAATGTGCCTCTCTGTGTGTTGTGTGTGTTCATATGTGACTCTACTGGATCTAGGATTTTGCTGAACAAGTCCTCCCCAGTGTATCATGAAAGCAACATGCATTTCTGTCTTAGCCTGTTGGATTACCCCATGTTTGTATGTATTTTTACCCAACCCCACAACATACCGGAAACCTGCATTAATTCAGAATCAAATCAAAAAAAAGAACAAATAACTAAAAACTATATTTTAATATACTATTAAAAAATAATATTTGCTACCATATATATCCAAAAATAATATACTATGCCGTACCGCTCTCCATTTTTACCTCTACATTTTCCTCCTCATTGGTCTCAGATTCTGGCCATGAGGTATACTAATGGGGTCCCCATAGGGTTGATAATAATATAAGCGTTTGATAAATGGACTCATGAAATTGATATTTGTATGGGTGATTGTAATGTGAGAGTGATAAATCAGTCCATTTTCAGAGCACAATAATGTTATTTTCTGTTTTCTGTTTTTTATTTTCAGGCTGAAAAGAAACGGAGGTGTCACACTACAGAACCTAGGATCGGTCGATTTCTGTTAGATGATAACAATATGCTTAAGATGGTTAGTGATTGAGTAAATTAGTCCATACAATGTAAGCATCTAAGCAGCCAATATGATAAGTTTTATTTCAGCAACGGGAGGAAGCAGGGATGGAGTCGCAAAGTTTATTTTTTATCCGGGGAGAAATCGTACTTAACACACGTACTAAGACTCGTGAAAACGCTATCACCCACTATCCACATGCACCAATAAAATATTTTGTGGGTATGTAGCGCAATCATTGCCGATACCAGAAGTTAGAACCTGGTTTCATGAGAAGTCAAAAAAAAAATGCCATTCCTGTCATCTTCCCATATGAGAAAACTAGATGTGACTGGAACTTTCAAAGTGTTATAAAGATAAATCAGGGCATTTTTAACCTTTTTTTTTATTGGTATCCACTGCCCTCATATTCCTTAGTATACATCGTGTGCATGCATGGAACACCACCACCCCCCCCCGGCGGGGCAACACACACATACATACATACATACAAACACTATGAAATCAGTGGTGAATTGGTGAGAAATTACAGTAGAGCCTAGTAAATTGAAGGCCATTAAATTTTTTCCTGGACTTTGAATGGGTGTTGGCTGCCATGGCTACATTAAATCTTACGCTTAGCAACCCCTGACTTTGAACCGTACATGTATAAAAGCCTCTTTCTTAGACCAAAATATGGACAGAACGGGAAGTTTTACTGTTTTGTCGGCCATAACCCAAAATGAGAGAGAGAGAGAGAGAGAGAGGCCCCATCGACCGACAAATCAAGAAGCCCCAAGAATCCCATTTCAATGAAGGTGGATCCCATTGATGGCACCTCCCTCCATCCCTAATTGAACTGAGTTTTGAAGCATGGGATTCTTGTGTGATGTAACATCAAAAATATGATCACTACAGGCTAATGAATCGTTCTTCTCCTTTTGCTAAGTAATCTGTAATGGGGTGATAATGATCAATCAGGACCAAAATAACTCCACTCGGGCAAGGATTGCATCAAATGAAAACATAGTTATTTGTTCTAAGAAATTAATGCTATCTATTGAAATGGGTTCATATTCCCCAAAAAGAGAAAAGAAAGTACTTATACATTATATGTATGTTAGTACCTAGATGCCGAATGCTAGACCCATGACCCAGAAACCTTTGAAATGATTGAATGACAAAATGTAGAAAAACTGTAACGGGAAGCATGGAATGGATGGATGGAGACTCAGACAGCTACAATAAGAAATTATTCTACTAAATTATTCTACCGACACTTTGGTCCTCCGAGAAGAGTAAAGCGGAAGAGGTGGTCCTGGAACATTTTACGAACGTACAATTTTTTGAGATTTAAGTAAAAGAGGTAGAAGTTATAGTTAACAAATTTGATAGAAGTTATAATTTTTAAAAGTAAAATTATTATTTTTTGACATCAATATTTATTTTTTAAATGTGAAGTTACAATTCTGGAGTATTCATGATCGATTATAACGTTTCATGGCTGATCATAACATTTCATGATTGATAATACTTTATTTTTAAAAGATGTAATTTAACTTTATTTTTTTTGGATACTGTAAAATTACCCTATCTTTGTGCCCATGTGCTGATCTAAATCTCGTATCTTTTAGTAAAATGTGTATGCAGCAAGTAAAAATGTTTCAATTTTGGACTTCTATTGCGTTACATATTTTAAAGCACTGCATACACATGCTAGAATGACTCCATATTTCTAACTCTTGGTCATGTGTGCAGGGTAGTCGGTAAATTTGAGTTTTTTTAATTTTATTGTTGCTCCAAATCTTTTGAGGTGGACAAAAATTTTCAATCGACATATAGTTTTCAAACGATTGTTTGTGAGGAATTCAAATGCCTTGTTTTAAAATTTTTTTGGATGAAATTAATGGAATAAACACACAATATAGGAATGACTCATTTATTAATTCAATCGAAAAGACTTCGATTACAGAAAAGACTGAAAAACAACCTTAATTATAGTAGTACCTGTTTTTTAAAATTAATTTAAAACTACTCTTAAAAATGCTTAGATGGTGGGTCTTGTGGAGGTTTGAGTGTACCCTTCATCTTCTCCACTACATGCCATTTTTATAGCCATTGTTTTTGACAATTTTTACTTCTATCGACAATTCTTTGATTGGTAACCTTTAGTTAATTATCCCTCTTTTCAAATATAGTTGTGGCTGATCATCTCTCGTCTTTCTCCAGATCCTATCACATGACATTTTGATGTAGAACAATGGTTACTTGGATCAAGAAGACTGTCGTACGTCCAAGGCTCAAAGAAAAGCAAAGATGATAGTAGAGGCAAAATGGCTAGGACCTAGAATTGATTGAGACTAGTAGTGTTGGTTTGGATCGGGCCAACGATAAAGACTCATCGTTTGCAATGAGCTCCTATAGTTTTGAGTCGAATTTCATTGTTTAGGCCCTCAAAATCCTGTTTTTGCTATTTTGGGAAAGAATTTGAAAATTAATAATAAATCATAAGAGATTCCACATTCAGTGTCGTCAATTGCGTTGGACTCCAGACGACACATGCTTTTATGTTAATTAGTTAGATTACAATTTTTCGTTTTTGGTAATTTTCGTATAATTAGAGATTGTACTTTATTATGGAAACGATAGGGTTTTAGTCATTCATATATATATTCTCTTATGTAATATAAATTATTCATTGAATAATATACCCCTTTTTGAGACATTCTCTTGTTCTTTTCTATGTGGATTCAAAGTGTGTGCGCTTTATACACTTGGAATCATAGTGTTATTCGTGTTCCTTTGTTCCGCTATGTCACATTTTCTCAGTCCATCCAGATTGTTAGGCATCAATATATTGAATATTCTTGAGATTTGATATATTATATACAAACAATGCTCCCTCATTTAATGCGTAATAACTCATGAAATGAATAGTTGTTACTGTTTAACTCTTGAATGCCTATTTAAAGGTTTCGACTGCTGCACTGTTCATTTACGTCTTCTTATGCACTTGTCATTGTGGCTTTTACCTTCGAAGACCTCTCTTTGTTTTGTCTTTTGCTTCTTTTACTTTCTCTAATGGCATCTAAACGAAAGATGGGTCATTCCTCTTCTCTTATTACTCCTTCAGATGTCCCTCCTATTTTTCACTTTCCTACTAGTCTTAGGTATGCCATTCGAGACTCAATGAAAGACAACATTCTAATCCCTTATGTGAATTCTGGCTCAAATTTTGCATTGGGTCTTGCCTTCAAATCAAGCATATTTGTAGAGCTATTTGAGCACTATCTTATTTCCAAATAGGAAATTTTGACGCTTCATTGTCCTCACCTTCAATGAAAAACTTAGGATCAAGGGATACCCCTCTAAAATTTTGTGTTCATCCAGACCAACAATGGTCTGACTGGTTAGAACGAATGGAGACACATTTTTTTTACCAATAAAAAGACCAAAAGATCTATAAACAAATAAAGCTTTCAACATGAATCGTTGGCTTGTGGGTGTAGCCATTTGTTTTTGGCCAAAATCTTGTAATGCCATGTTACTTCCACTTGGCATGATGTCTCCATCTATTCTTGATGTTGTGCATCTGATAGGCCTCCCATTGACTAGGATTGAGGTAACTGCATGTCTGAAACCTGATCGTTTTCTGCTGGACTTTCCTGGGTTATTCTAGACATGATTATAAGCCTATTTTCATGAAACTTGGGCCATTGAATGTCTCCCTTTTATGAAATTTTGTCATATCAACTATGGTCACTATTTTCTTATATTAGTCTCCCCATCTCTGCATAAGGATTTCAATTTTTATTTCAAGTAATTTTATGACTTGGATTTTGATAGGTATCCTCCTTTTTTCTTGCATTTCTTTGAATGCCTCTACTCTTCTTTACGTCTTAAGGAATTTTTCAACAGCTCTATCAACCCTACTAATGAGCAAAACAATCATCTCCAAACCTTTTTGGGGTAGTGTTCTCCTTCCTCGCTTCCTCCATATAGGCAATGTAGTTTATATCAGTGCTGTCATCAATTTCTCCTAGAGTAATGGAGGCTAGTTCACACTCTTCAGTTCACACAAATTTTTCTTCCTTCTTCGTAAGATGGGTCATTGGCATAGCCAATTTTAAGAATCCTTTAACAAACCTTCTGTACTAAGCTACTAAGCTTAGGAAACTATTGATCTCTATCGCATTCTAGGGTGGTTCCCACTTTATTACTACTTTAATCTTTGCGCGGTCAACCTCTACTCCCTATTCTGACACCACAAATCCAAGGAATTTCACATCCTTTATCCAAAACTCACATTTACTCATCTTGACAAACAAATTATGCTCCCTAAGGTCTATTGCACCACCCGAATATGTTGTTCATGTTCTTATTGTGTCCACAAATAGATCAATATGCCATCGATAAACACAATAACAAACTGATCTAGATACAGTCTAAATACTCCATGCATCAGATCCATAAATGCTACTGGAGCATTCGTCAATCCAAACTACATTATATTATATTCAAAATAACCATACCTTGTATGAAAATTATCTTAGGAATGTCCTCCTCCTTAATCCTTAGTTGATATACCTTGTGTCAAGATCAATCTTGGAGAAATATTTAATACCGCTCAGCTAATTGAATAAATCATCAATCTGAGGTAATGTTTATTTATTCTTCACCATCACTCGGTTCAACTTTTCCATAATTCATGCATAGCTAGAGTGTTTCATCATGCTTCTTTGCAAAGAGGACTGGAGCTTCCCAAGTTGAAGTGCTTTTAGGCAAACTAACCCAATTGTTATTAACTGATCTAGTTGCTTCCTTAACTTCTTTAACTCCAAAGGTGTTATTCGATAAGAACTAATATAAATGGGTTCTATTAAAGGATACATGTCAATGGTAAACTCAATCTCTCTCTGATGTGGTAAGCCAGGCAACTCATCCAGAAAAACATCTTGAGAGTCTGCCACTACTGATATCACCTTTCGTTGGGAATCAACTCGTTTCTCTTCCATTAGGCTAGCTAAGAAACTTAGACTACTTCCTACCTTAGCCTGTAAGAACCGTCTACCCATCATGGGAAAAGGGTGAGAAGCATTTTGCTCATTTCTGAAGCTGAATTTTACTTATTCTGGAGACTGGAATACTACCCTCCTTTAGAGACCATCCATCATAGCATGGTATGCCGACAGCAAGTTCATTCCAAAGATCACATTGTACCCTTGCATGTCCACACTACCAAATTTACACTCAGCTCTTGTTTCCCTATCCAAAGTATACAACCCTAACCCACCCTAAGGGTTTCTAATCATTCTCTGGTAGGTAGATCCACATTCAATCCCTTATCTAAGATTTCACATTTCAATCTCAGTGTTTTAACGTATAACATATGTATAAACGAGTGCCAAGAATTATAGAGTGACATGATACCTTCAACCATGACATTATAAAGACCTGACCCTGAAGCTGGTACAATTGCACCTGAGTTCTTCTATAGCTATTATTTTTTAGGTGAGGGCTTGTTCATCTTTTACTATCCTATAATTTGGTTGTTCTTTGGTGGAGTAGATGTACAATCATTTCTGAAGTGTTTGAAACCTCCACAAGCAAAGCATTGACACGGTCTACAATTGTTCTATCTTGTTTACCCTCAGCTCCTTTGACTGGTTGATTCCTTTATCCCAATGTTGGCTCAGGTTGATGGTATGGAGTTTTCCTCTATGTTGCCCCACTACTGTTGCCTGTTCTCAAAGGGCCCTATATAGCAAATGTCTATCTCCATCTAGTCTCCTCTATGTCTCTCTCAACCAAATTCGCCCATTCCATCAGATTTTTGTACTCTTGGATCTGAAGTGCAACCAAATTCTCATGAATAGCAGACCTCAACCCCTACTCAAACTGTTTTTCCCTTCTTGCATCCGTAGACACAAACTTTGTAGCATAATGGGATAACTCATCACATTTCACTTCATACCCAGTTACCATCATATTCTCTTACTTCAAAGCCAAGAAGTCTGTAGTCATCTTTTCCTTCATAGACTTAGGAAAGTATTTATCGTGGAATATATGATCAAGGGCCTCTCAGGTCATCGTTTCCATCACGTCCATCCTCCTCACTGAGTCCCACTAGTGATCCACTTCTCCTTCGAACAAATAGATAGCTAGCCCCACTTGAAGATTCGCAGCAATCCCCATACTATCACACATCTTCCTAACTCTTCTAATCCATTTTTCTGTCTCCATTGGATTAGAACTTTCTTGAAAAGTGGGTGGGCACTGTCATAGAAATTCTCTCAATACTGCCATCTTGAAGTTCTCATAAACATCTCCTTGTCCCACTGCCAATAGTTGTGCAACACCATTTTGATTGTGGTTTTTGTTCTGGTTTTTGGACTAGAATGGTCAACTCTCATAGACATTGGTAGAAACCATTCATAGCATCCACAGGAGATGGTGGTGAAGGGTTAGCAAAACCTCCACATCCTTATCCTCGTCCACGTCTACCATCCGTTCTACACACCAAACATAGTTTTAGTTTCCTTGCACAACCATCAATATCAATTTTCACTTAAGGCATACACATATAATTCCTATAAAGCTCAAGCTTACTTTTTTTCCACCTGACCTAACACTCCAGTGGTATGCCATAACCTATAGCTCCTATGTAAGACTTAAAACCTAACCTCTGATACAAAACCTACAATGCCCCAAAATCCACCCTAGAAGGCATTACTATATACAAACCATCCAATCATAAGAGAAACCAAAAATTATCATTTTTAAGAATAAACCATCCATCCATCTGTCAAATACCAAATACTAAGATAATAAAACCTACTTCTTCAAACTTACAATTCAAAACCAAACTATAACTAGCAACGACATAATTAAATCTAAGTAAAATATTGTTCCATAGAAATCTCTCAAACTCTAAACCAATAATAAAATAACTCTAATACTCTAAAACGGGGTCCACATCTTGATTCTCTACCTCCTCGTAGTCAACATGCTAATCTATCTCAATATTCTCCAATATGTCCAACACTGTAAATAGGGGAGGTGTAAGGGAGAGCAAAAACCAGTAGAGAAACACTCTCAAATTCAGACAAGGTTTTAAAACAATTTAAAGAAAGTAAGTCTCTTTCTGAAAGTAGCATGTATACGTTTTTGACAATAAAATTGTGACAGTTGTAATGATCTCAACTGCACGGAATATAGTAATTCAATGACAGGAATAAACAGTTAAAGATCAGATTAATCAACGAATAATTCAATAACAACATCTAAATTTCTCATGTATCTCATGTATGTTGGTTACTTATCAGAAATCTACACAACAATTCTACTTCGTTCACTTACCACAATCACAAATAATCTCAATTATTTTCTGCAGGGCTACATCACAAACCACTTTAGAAATGGGGTATATTGTCTCACACAATATTGACGAATCCTTCCCAAGAAAGGTATACAATCCATTAGTCTCGAACCTACATGAACCAATAGTGGTTGATCTCTCAAGAAAATATTCCACTACAAGTTTTAGGCAACATCTCACCCCTACTGAGATAGACTAACATCTAAAACTCTGTGGCAGCTTTTTAAGGCAATTCAAATCCGTCACACCTAAACTGTACAAGAGAGAAAAATTACAACATTTTAAAAAACCATATACTCAACCGATTACAATTTCCATCAAGATTTGTATATTACAACATTCACAATGCTCAAGGTACGATAATAATGGAATTAAAAAATGCAAGATATCATATCAAGAAAAGCTTCATAATTGCAATATCAAAATTCTGGAGTTTTTCCAAAAATCTCAACTTCTTGAAGATAGTACAAGTATTTGAATATAAACATGGTGTATTCAAAAATTAGAATTTAGAAAGCAAGAACTAGTGTATTTTTCACTCTAAAATTTGTATTTCACAAAACTAGGGTTTTGTAAATCAAGAATAAGCATTTCTTGAACCCAAACATGCATGTTGTTCAAAACTATGTTTCAATTGAAAAGAAACCAAGAACTCATAATTATTTATCATATAATTATCAAGAAGATTGAAAATACACATACATACATATATATACCCTAAATCTCAATGAAAGAACTCAAGAAGAATCCCCTACCTCTAATCCAATGTTGGTGTATAAACCTAGCATGTTTGATTCGTTCTGATGTGAAGATTCCCCTTCAAATCTTGTGTTTTATCATTCTCTCTCATTCTCTAGGGTTGTCTATGGTTAAAAATTGATGATTTCTAACCTAAGAGGCGTCCTTAGATATTTATAGGGTTAGAATTTGAACAATTTACGCTAGTCTGATAGCTATTAAAAATACAATCGCATTCAAACGTAGCTTGCTATCAGTATCTCAATTTTTGTCATAGTTTCTATCTGACAACAAAGTACTTTAACCAATCTCCGTACAAACATAAATGGCATTTGAATGTGACTTGTTCACATTATCTCCTTTTCTATTAGGATTTATGTCAAACAATAAATTACAAGGACTAATTGGCATTCGAACATGGTTTTCGTTCGAACGTGAATCCAGTTTTCTGCATTCACTTCCAACACAATTTTGACCTACCTATAAGTCAATTCATGAAACCTGTGTGAAATACATTTGTGTAGCATTTAGAATCTAGTTTCTTGGTATCCAAATATCATGTCAATCCAATATTAGAAAATCAAGTCATTATTGAATTTCCCAAAAGATATCAAGGAAATCTTTTCTTAACATCTGCTAAGACTGATCAATTTATCCCCCATTTGTTTATCTCTACTCTTACAACCTATATGATTCATTCTTACATCGTTACACATATAAGCAGTACAAAATAATTATGTCATTACATTAAGATGAACATTTGGGGTTTACAATCAGCCATCGATAGGTCAAAGAAATACTGTTAAAAGTTTGAAGGTGCATCCTTCTTGAAAGGGTGGTTGGGTGGCATGTTCACATGATACTCAATCTTTTTGAAGGTGTCACACATAATTGGCGACTTTTCTATGATCTGTGTCATATATATTTCAACTTCTCCATCAAAGTCTTGAAAATAAGATCCTAGTGAACTATTGTTCCTCTATTTATTTCTTCCTTGAGCAACATGTCATATATGGTGATACTGGCTTAGAATTCAAAGAGATTTCTAAACTCCATTCCTTCGAATTTCTTTCTTAATTTGAAGTCTAAACCGTTCTAGGGCAGTTTTACCAATTCAACTTCAAGCAAGTAAACATGACATTTGTTTTTTTCTTTTTTGAATTTGTCGATATATTTTTCTATATATTCATTTGATTTTTGGCTTAATCTTGATAGATCTACCATTGAAACCTCTGTTTCATTTATAAAGAATTGAGCATAAAATTGCTCTTCCATTTCTTGTCAATTTTGATTTGAATTTGCAGATAAATTTATGGAGCAAGCAAAGGTTGTCTTTCTTAAAGATTGTGGGAATAATTTCATCATTAATTGTCATTATTTATAACTTCCCCACATTGGAATGTGAATATGTCTATGTGTTCTATGATCAATTAATTCTATTACCCAGATTAAAAATGAAATTCAAGAATTTATATCCCCTTGGGAATTCCTTATAGTCAATCCATGATGGATAGAGTTTTCTGAACACAGGCCTTTCAATTTTTCTAAGGCCAAGGCCATACAAGTCTTGAATCATGTCTACTAATTGATTCCCATTAAAAACCATGTTTTGGTGGCCTTCGAAGTTTTCAAATTGGTCAAAGGGTTTTCCCCTGCCCTTGGGTTGGATTCCTCTATGGGTTCAAATTGGGGCATGGCATGCCTTTCACGGCCTCTTCTAGTAAATTCAGGGTCCCTCCTTGATGCATTCCTACCCCTAGGATTCCTTCCTAGAAAGAAATTAGGGAATATATCGACAGGTTCCTTTGAACACCATATTAAAATGATTTTGGTATAGCAAGCCTGATCTTTCATTTGTCAAATGTTGGTGGTGATCTCTGATTTTCTATAGGAAGCACCACAACACTGGTGTTTCCTTCTTTTATTACTTCATTTTTAATTATGGTAGTTGATTTCTGATTAACTAATGTTGACACTAGTGTCTGGACATTCATTAACTCATGCATGACATTAACTAAGCCTTGTCTAATGCCAGAATTGGGATTGTACAATACATTCTTCAAGTTCTGCACAAACTCTTACATCTCCAAACTATCTTAACCATTTCCTGGATTTGCAAATTTCACTAGGTTGGTACTCGAACTTGTTTCATGATTGCCACTATTTGGCGTCATTTTCATAGTTTTGTTGGTACCAAACAAATTCTCATCTTTTTTCCTCATTATAACCATTTTTTTTAATCCAAGTTAGTAATGGTGTCCCATCAAGCATGCCAAAAGATTGTTGCTCTAAAATTTGTTGAGATCGATAGAAAATTTTCAATCGATAGACAATTTCAGAAGATTTCTTGTGAGGGGTTCAAATGCCTTATATTAGGACTTCCTTGGATGAAATACATGGAATAAACACACATTATAGGGAACTAATAAAAGAGGACTCCTTTATTAATTGAATCGAAAGGGCTTCAATTACAGAAAAGTCTGAATAAACAGTCTTGATTGTAGAAGTAACTGCTTGCTAAAACTAATCTAAAACTACTCCTAAAAATGCCCAGATCATGGGTCTTGTGGGGGTTTGAGTGTATCCTTTATCTTCTCCACCACTTGCCCTTTTATAGCCATTATCTTTGACAATTTTCACTTTCATCGACGGTTATCTTACTGGTAACCTCTAGTTAGTTATTCCTCATTTCAAATACGGTTGTAGTTGATTATCTCCCGCCTTTTCCAAAATCTCCCATGTGGCATTCTCTCAGTGCATATAGATTTCCAAGCATTAATACATTGAGTATTCCTGAGATTTGATATTTTGTGTCCAAACAATTGTACAATACTTTTGTTGCTCCAAAATTTGCAAAAATGTTCCAATCAACAAACCACTGTCAGGCAACTGTTTGTAATGAGTTCAAATGCTTTGTTTTAGGACTTCCTTGGATGAAAACAATGGATATTGTCACTGTGCGAAAGCGAAATTAAAATAAAGAACTAATAGAAGATAATTCTTTTATTAATACAATCGAATGGACTTCGATTACAAAAAATTGAATAAAATAACCTTAATCACAACACTAACTACTCATAAACTAGCCTGAAAACTACCCATAATAATGCTCATATCGTAGGCTTTTTGGGGGTTTGTACATGTGTTATCTTCTCCACTGAATGTCCTTTCTATAACTATCTACATTGATGGTTATCTAATGGTAACTCCCAATTGGTTACCTATTTTTTTTTTTAAATGTAGCTGTGATTGATCATTTCCTTCCTCTTCTTTAGATTCTGTCACATAGAACTTTCTCAATAAATTTGGGGATTTCAAGTGTCAATACATTGAATATTCTTGCGATTTTATATTTCAGGCCCAAACATTGCCCCCTCATTTATTTATGTTTGATTAATAAAGCCTATAAATGAACAACCATAACCGTTTAGACTTCAGATGCTTATTTAAAGGATTGGTTGCTGCATTTTTCACCAAAATCTACCTTTACGTCTCTTGTTATCTTCTGTTTTGTACTTCCTACAATCTTCCTTCTTGTTTTTGATCTTAGACTCTCTCAAATTGTATCTAAACAAAAAATGGGCTATTCATCTTCCTCTGTTCCTTCTTAGGATACACCTTTCATTCCTCGCTTTCCAATCAACATTAGGTATGCCGTTCGAGACTCAATAGATAACAATGTCTTGATCCCTTCATTAGATTCTGGCTCAAACTTTGCATTGGGTCATGCTTTTAAATTAGATATCTTCATAGGGTTATCTGAGTCTATCCCATTTCACAAGGGAAAATTTTGACTCTCCACCGTCCTCATCTACTTTGGAAATCTTAGGATCAAGGGTTCAATCCTTTGAATTATTGGGTTGACCCATATCAAAATTGGGTTGATTGGGTAGAACGGATGGAGATGCATTTTTTTTTGTTTCTGGTCGCAGTCTTGCAATGCCTTGCTTCTTCCTCTTGGCACGATGTCTCCATCTATCCTTGATATTATATATCTGATAGGGCTTTCATCAAATGGAATAGAGGTAACTGCATGTTTAAAACCTAACATGTTTTTGCAATCTTCCAGATAACTTCAATTATTCAGAACACATTTCTTTTTTTGTAAGCCAAATTTTGTCTCTCCCTCATATGAGGAACATGTTGTTTTTCTCCTTCATTGGCTCTGCCATTTTATCCTTTGTACCCCTACTACTTTCAAGATTACTAGGGAATATTTTAATATTGTTTTGCTCTTGGAAGATCAGAAAGTTTTGGCCTTAGCTCCTTTAGTTTGAGGAGCTCTTTAGGGGGGCCTCTTCACCATGGTCAAAAGGGCAATTGACACAAATTGTGAATGTCGTTTCCAGCTATTCCAAGCTTGGCTATATTATGCCTATTTTCCTCAAATTTGGGCTGTTGAATATCTTCCTCACCCCAAATTTGGTCCTATGAATTATGCACATTTCTTTCTTATGTCAATTTTTCCAAATCTACATACGAATTTTAATTTTTACTTCAAGGCATTCTTTGGCCTGAACTTCAACATAGACTTCTTTCTCTTTTTGCCTTTTTTCTAAATGCCTTTACTCGTCCTTGTGCCTTATAGCATTCTTTAACAGCTCCATCAATCCCACTTCATACATTCTGGGGGTAGTGTTCTCCTTCCTTGCTACCACCATTTAAGCGGCACAATTCTTGATTCTAAATAGTCATGAAGTGGTTTTGAGAACTATTCTCCTAGTCAATTAGCTAGACAATTTGGCTTTACTCAGCACATCCCAGTGCTTTTCATGCACTATTTCATCAATGAGCTTGCAACCCAAAAGCTTAAGCTTACAAACTCATACTAAGTCTATCAAATTTCTTTGGCCTATAACAAATCACTAAAGACATTTTTCTTTGAACATCTTCATAGGAGATCGTTTGTCACCCCCCTTTTTGTTAACTAGTGGCAAAAGGTCTTAGCTCTAATTTTTGAAGATGATCCCAAAAGTTACATATCTAGATTATGTTTTGCCAATCAAAAATCGAATGATTTACTTGTTGAACTTTAGGCTGTGTCATCCATGGTTGATCCCTTAGATTTTACCATTTTTATCAAATGTCATCTTATAACAGATTCTCTTGAAAATCTACTTGAACTCAAATGTGGTACACTCAAGTGCAGGTGATCAAGCTATAGTAATAACTTGGTATAGTCTGAGTTCGATCCCCAGGGATGAATAGATATCAATACGGTAAAAAAAGAGAATAGTGTGTATATTTTTTGAAGCAAGGAACTGTTGTAAATTAAAGGAAATTTCTTATTTAGAAAACTACCCTTTTAGTTTCGGGATCAGGATTTGTTTATGAGCACCAAATATTATACCTTTGCAACTATATTGTATCTTATTTGACTTCTAACATTAGTGTAATCAACTAGAATATATAGTTGTGAAAACCAAGAGTTGATTGATACAAAAATAGGAATTTAAGAACTAGTTTTGCAAACTCGCAGAGAATTATAAGAATTACTCAAACCATGAAGTCAATCAAGTTAATAAGAAACCAAATAAGTATAGTACAATACTTTGCTAGAAATAATTCATTCAATCTTTAAACAATAAAAGATAGAAAATTTAAGAATAACAAAGAATAATTACATAAATAATAATATTTGGTTTACAATATCAAAACATTTCCCTAACTAAAGAGTAAAGAGAAGACTACTCACGAGACATGACTATTCTTTTCAAAAATCTGGGAAAATATGACTAAGGACAAGGTAGGTAACAAGAACCCACCCCCTCATATTTATAATGGGAGGATCCCTTGGCGTTCTTTTACAATCAAACTCCTACTAGGTCAAGACATATGTGACAAAAATCAAAAAAGGCACATCCAACAAAAGAAATTCTTTACTTTGAACTCATTCAATATGTGCGCTCGGACAGATATGATGTGTCCAAATGGAAGTACTATATTTCGTCATTTATTATCTGCATGGATTCCCACATCCAAATAGTTCCAATTCTCTGGAATTCACAACTTCATAGTGGCATCCCGAGGGACTATTTGCGTCTGAACAGAGATAGTTTGTGTCGTCCAAATCAAAATACTGTCTAAGTTGCAAGGTAATCATTATCCAATCATCGCATCTAGATGGGAAAGTTGTGTCCGAACACACCTATTTATCCAGATACGAATGACTCAGCTCCAATTTCTCCAGAATTGATGTAGACTTCATCCTCATTTCGGCATTATCAACATCTAGTCAAATCTCCTTAATTACACTTTGGTTCCTTGAGTTCACTTTGATCTCTAATCAACTGGTCAATTTACCAAGTACACAAATTTAGCTCATTTTACTTATTTTACCTGATAAATTGATCAAGTACTAGAAATCAACTCAAAACATAACACCAAAGGATAATTCAAATAATAGCTATAAAATAATGCAATTTGTCATTAATAATAGATAAAGAAATGGTACTTTTGATGAAAAATCAAAATCCTACTATCGAATTTACTTTTCCGTCAACAAAAAGGTCAAAAGAACAACCAATGGGGTCTACTATCAAGGAACAAGATGTTCCTTCTTTTAGGCAACTTATCCATGTGGCAGAGAAGACTGCAACAAGCGGAGCTAAATCTGACTTTTCTCTAATTCTTCTGGGGATGCCTCTCAACAAAATATTTTCTTCACCAATACCATGTCTTAGAGTGGAAAGTTCAACACTTGAACTTACTTCTCCTAAATCTCCTTAAGATGGGGCAGGATAGGATTTTTCAAAGCAAACAGAAGAATGAGAGCCAAACTATGACTGTTATAAAAGTTTAGTTTTTACTTTTGTCTTCCTTTTCCTTTTAAAAATTAACCAAACTTATGTGGCCCTTCAATTATTTGTAACTATCTATATGAATATAGGAATTTTATTTTCCTAGTGTATGGCTTTGGTTTCTCTTTGTTTTGTTTAAATGAAAACCATTATAATGTGCATGGCCACACTTAGTGGCCTTCTTGTGTGTTTGTTTTAAATTGTACTATAAGATTTCAATATGGTTGGATGATATTTCTTTAAATTCCTTCTATTTATGGGTTTTCTAGTCTTTTTCTAGATATTTTAGATGCTAGGCCCCACCTTGCAATACTTTGCCTATTTTAACGGGATCTTCCTAGTTTGGGACCATTTGTCATATTCTTTGTCTTTACTACCCAAAGCTAGAATGGCTTTCCAAACCAAATCCATTTTAGCAAAACTCTTAGATCTAACCTTCTTATTGTTGGTTTTTTCGAATTTTTTTTTCTAAATTTGAATGTGGTTTAAGGCTTCTATTTGACTTTCTTCCAAGTCTTCTAACTCAAGGAACATCGCTTGAGTGTAAATATCTATTGGCATGTCATTATATCTTCCCAATCTTTCTGATCTTATAGTGACTTCTATAGGTATCACAACATCATTTTCATACACCAATTCAAATGTTGTTTTCTTGTGCTTGTTTTCTTAGAAGTCATATTGGCCCATAAGACTTTTGGAAAAAATTCATGTAATTGCCTTGGGTTTTCTTCTATAATATTTTCCAAAATAAAATTTTAAAGTTTTATTAGTTAATTTTGCCTATCTATTGGCTTGGGCATAATAGGGTGATGAATTTAACATTCAAATCCCATGTTCAGATGCAAATTCTGTCAGTCCTATCCCTATGAACATGGTACCTTGATGGATTGTAATAGTCTAAGGCAAACCAAACCTGCAAATGATATGTTCTTTAATAAAACCAATCACCTACTGTTGTTCTACAACCTTCATTGGTATTGCTTCTACTCATTAGTGAAATAATCAGTAGTCACTATGATGTAGGAATGTTGCTTAGACGAGAAAGGGTGGATCTAACCAATCAAATCCATTGCCTAACCTCTAAATGGTCATGGTTTCACAACTGAATGCAGTTCAACTACAAGAACCCTTTGAATAGGTCCATGTTTTTGATAATCTTGGCACCCCTTTGCATAGGTGATGCAATATTTTCTCATAGTTAGCCTATAATAGCCATACCTATGAATCAACCATCTCATCTACTTACATGATTGGTAAGATCCACAAATCCCTTAATAAATTTTTGTCATAGCTTTCATGGCATCTAACTTGCCGATACATGACAATATGAGGTCTTCTGGAATTTTTTGATCAGTTGTTCTTCCATGAAGACATAATTTATTGCCTATTCCAAACAAATCTTTATGTTCTTTGAGATGGATCTTATAGATACTTTATGATAGGGAACCTTCGGTCAGATTCTCTATTTCTATGGGTAGTATATCTACTGGCCATGACACCATTGTTAGTATCTTCTTATGTATTTTTATTATTCTTTCATTCATGCCTTCTAGAATTCTAAGTCCAGAGGCAACTTGTGTCATTTTATTGGCTTCTTCGTTGTGGAGTCTCATGACATGTTCAAACTAAACATCTTCAAAACCTTGAATAAGTAATTGTACAATATTTATATATTTCTCTAGGGTGAGATGATTGCATTTACACCAACCTTGCACCTATGGAATTACTAATTGTGAATCACTAATCACTACAAGGTTTTTGATTTTGATGTTCATAACTGTTTCTAGGCCTATGATTAAAGCCTCATGTTTAGCCTGATTCTTTGACAATACCAAGGTTTCATCTAACTGCTATGCAAATTGAAACATTTTTTCTTCTGGTAACTCCAGAGCAATCCTAGGTTCTACACCCTCTTTATTCTTTGAACCATCAAACATAAGTTTCCAGGGTGTTACTTCTATGTAGCCCACTTCAAATGTGTCTTCTTCAATAAGAGCACTTGGAAGGTCTGCTAAGAAATCAGCCAAGGCTTGGCCTTTAACTACCTTTTGTGGCACATATTGGAAATAATATTTTTCTAAGACAAGGGTCCACTAACCCAATCTACCTTTTAAAAAAGGTCTTCTAAACATATATTTTACTATATCAGTTTGAGCAATAATAAAAATAGTGAATAGAAGTCAATAATGTCTTAATTTTATTGTTGAAAAGTACAAAGTCAAACAAAAAATTTCTATTAAAGACTAATTACATTCAATATTGTTCAATTTTCTACTCAAGTAATAGATTGCTTGTTCATGGCCTTGGTCATTATCTTGTGCAAGCAGGCTGCCAATGAATTTCTATCTTGCCAAGATATACAGCTTCAATGGCTTGTCTTCCTTTAGTGACATTAACACTGGAGTCTTTGTCAAGTATTCCTTGATTTCATCAAAAGCCTTTTGGTGTACAACCTCCCATTTGAAATCCACCTCTGACTTTAGTTTCAGCAAAGGTGCAAAATACACTATTTTTCCTACTAGGTTAGATATAAACCTTCTTAGGAAATTCACTTGACTTAGGAATCTCTATAGTTCTTTATCATTTGATGGGGCTTGGGCCTCTATGATGGCCTTAGCTTTGTTTTTATCCAACTCAATTCCTCTCTAGTGGACTAAAAATCCCAAGAAATTACTAGCAGAAACTCCAAATTAACACTTTAAAGGATTCATTTTTAATTTGTGTATTCTCATTCTTTGGAAAGCCTTCTTAAGGTTTTTCAAATGTGATTCTTAGTCATCAGACTTCATAACCACATCATCAATGTAAACCTCCACCAATTTCCCAATCATGTCATAAAAAATTAGGTTTATTGCCCTTTCGTAAGTGACCCCTCCATTTTTAAGGCCAAATGACATTACTACCCATTCATAAGTACCCAATGCACTTGGGCATCTAAATGCAGTCCTTTGGACATCTTCCTATGCTATAAAAATTTGATTATAGCCCGCATGTCCATCCATGAAAGTAAGAATACCATGTCTAGAAGCAGAATCAATTAAAACAATTGTTAAAGGCATTGGATATTCATCCTTATGGGTTGTAGTATTTAAATTTCTAAAATCTATGCATATCCTAATTTTTCCAATCTTTTTGATTACTAGAACAATATTAGATAGCCATTCAACATACCTGATAATCCTTATGAAGCCAACTTTTAACAACCTTTCAATCCTTTCTTTGACTAGAAGTATAACTTCAATGGTCATCCTTTTGGGTGGTTGCTTATGAGGTTTGAAATTCTTCTTAATTGGTAGTCTGTGTTCCACCAATGTCCTATCCAAGTTAGGCATTTTTTCATAACTTTTCAATCAATCTCTGCTTGAAGTATACTCCAAGTGCTACATTGATGTAGATAGGTATTCTGTCAGTTTCATCCCCTAGATTAACTTCCTTCAGAGGGTCTTGAACATTTGACTTTACATCATCAAGCTTCACAAGTGCAGATTGAAGATTTTCCATTCCTATGTTATTGTTTATGCTTTCTGGGCCACTTTCTAATACACATTCAACTCAATTGATAGAAGCATCACCAAATGCCTTCACTATTTCTTCCAAGGTATATATGCAAATAACCTTGTCAGTGTGAATTTAATGGCAACCATCTTGCCATTCTAGAACATCTTGTAGATTATATCCATTAATTCCTTTGAAATTCTTTATCTTTAAGCCTTGGCTATAGGAAATTAGGCCATGCCAGATCATGATAGATTTAATGCAAGCTTTCTTCAACATACTTGTTGAATTAACTTTTACAGTTGTTGTGCTTAGTTGAAGTCAAGACCTTGTGATAGAATTGGACTTCCATATTATATGTATCTATAGAGAATGGGTTAGCATCACCCCAATGTACCTTCATGCCCTTTCTTCCCTCATCATCTCTATCTGTCAGAAAAATTAATGTTTGATGGAAGGATCATAGCACACAACTGTTGGTATGTATCCAATATTTCCCTAGGAAAGCATTGAAGTTGGATGATGAACCAACCACAAAGGATGTGGCTGAAGTCTTTTTGTTACCCACTTGGATCTACACAAGAAAAAATTCCTCTTGTGGAAGATGATCCTCCAGTAAAATTACTGACTGTTATGTTAGTATAGGCTAGGTCTTATCTCGTTTGTTTAATACTTTCAACATCCTTGAAGGTAGGATTCTGACTACTACTCCATTGTCAAACAAAACATTGACAATTGGTTGACCATCGATGTGGACTTGTATGTACAGTGGTCTCAAATATTTGACCAATTCCTCTTTGGGAGAGTGCAATACCACTCTATCCGCCCCACAAGCTCCTTTTTATACACTTATAGACCTCTCACCAGGTCTGGGTTCATCTACAATTTCTATGAAGATTTCCACCAACTCAGTGTTATCTTCCACATCTTCTTGCATCTAATTTGGTTGTCCTGGCTTAGCCTTAAATGTCTTAGGCAAAGCTACAATCATGTTACATGTTGCATTATTTCTGAGGAGAGGCTTTATGTTTTCGAAATCCATAAGCTCCTCATCTGAGAGCATTTTGTTTTATCTTATTCTAGTTTTTCTTTCTCTTTTGCTAATGGATTCCCTAGTATCTTCTCTAGTTCTCCTTCAGATAGATCTAGGATCTGTTTGAATTCAGCAATCTTCTAGTCTAAGATGTCCTGCTTTGTCCGGGCCTCCTTGATCTCTTTTTGTTGTTCCCTAGTCCATGTGGGATTTTTCTTCCTTATGGATAGACCTTGTTTTGGATAGGCCTCAAGAGGAGTGGGATCTCACTTGCTCATCCAAATGGAAAATTTCCTTTGCTCCTTTCTTTTTTGAGTCCTACTAAGTGCTTGGTACCGTACTCCGGAGGAAAACTTTGGATGTTGTACATGGTGTCATTTTTCATCATGAACCTCAAGAGGATTGATTGTTTTGGATTCGACTTTTGTTATGATATCAAACCTCCCTTTTCTTTTTTTATTTGTAAAATTCTCTACCAAACATCTTTTTTGGCCATCGATGGTCTAGCAAAGTGGTCCATCTTTTGTAGCCATTCTCTCTTGCCTTAGTGTGATGACCTGTATAAAAACAATTATTATTAAATTACTAACACACTAATTAGGTCATCAATTATGATTATATATAATTAAGTGTTATATATATAATATAATGATAAATTAATTAATTAATTAATTAAAATGAACAGATGGACCTCAAATATAGACTCTTCACATAAAAACGAGTCAAATGACTATAATTTAGTTCAAATTTTCTAATAGTATAATAGATGGATATATCTATAAGAATGTGTGTGTGTGTGTTACATCTAGAGGACAAGTGTCCTATCACATGGGTTGCTAAATTAAAAATTCGCAAGAAGAAAACAAAACAAAACTAAACATATTGCAAACACGTGAACAACTATCCCTCTGATGTAATTGAGAGACATCACCCATGATGTTGGAAGCCAAGATTTTTGCTATAAATAGATTGCCTTTGGCCATTCGAACAACGCAGAAAAGAGAAAAAAAAGAGAGAGAGGGGAAGGAAGAGAGAGGAAAGAAAGAAAAGGGCCAAAATTTTGTTGATCTAAGAGTTCGTTTCTACGATCAAAATTTTGGATAAGATTTTTTTGAGTAATTATCTAGTAATTTTATAGGTTCAAATCACTTAAATTTGATCATCGTTAAATATTTTTGGATCAAATTTAAGTATTATTATTTTTCGTTAGTTATTCCAAAAATTATTTTAGTTTAACTAAGTCCTTATTACTTATTTTTATTCTAAAATATTATTTTAGTTGTTTTACCACAGTACACAGTATCGAGTCAAGATTATGTCAGAGGTAGGATTTGTTTTATTTTTTACAGTCATTGATGCATCTTGTGCATGTTTGGGGGCATCATATCAAATTTATTTTAATTATATAATGTAATATTATATCGCTTTAATCATGGGGTCGAACTTGGGTTTTATAAATATATCGTGATCATACACATGCTATATTTTTTTCGAGACCCTAATTATCTTGTGAAATCAAGTTGCATATAAAATGTTTTTTTTTTGAATATTTATTGAGTGTTTGATTTTCTACGTGTTGTTGGGTCTTAATATGATATGAATCTACTTTATGACTCTGATGAAATTATCATGGATGTACATTATCGATAGTTGAGGGTTAGTAGAAGCGTGGTCTTTGCAAAAATTCACAGAATTCCTACTAGTTCTTGTGTTCATTGGTTAATAATATTGGTTGTCGTTAGTAGCTTGTGTGGCACCATAGAATTCTGGTATTGGTGTTCCTAGAAAAGAAATAAGGGCATTGGGTTCCCTAGGGTTCAAGACCCCAAAGTTTTCTCTGGAGGCGATTCATGCGTGAACCAGAAAATTGACGAATTGATATGATTCATATGTTTTGCATTTTATTTACTTATTTATTTAATTTGAACTATTCCTGCATTTACTTGTTGTTCAATTATATTATGTACTATTTTAAAACCTTGATAGTCATTGACAAACGTTATCCTATTGAGCTAGTGAGCTCATCACTATCTAAAATTTTTCAGAAATATGAAACAAGACAAGAGAATAAGCTGGGAGAGGATGGATAGAGACTGCTACTATTATTTCTCTTTATGATGTGTCAAGAATATTTTAGATGATCAAGTGGGATTTATGTTATCTGTATGTAACCGTACGCTGGATATGTTAATAATAATAGAAGGATTGTTATTATGAGTTATGTGTGGTTTTATTTCTTAATAACACTCGGTTATCTTAAGAAAAAGAAAAAAAATTATGATGTGATAGAGTGGTATCAAAGTCTAGGAATTAGGTCTTACATGGGAATTACTGAAATAGATTAGTCAGAATAAATAGTTTGTGTTAATTTACTAGTATTGATCATGCTTCGTTATCTATTATGGAAAGATTATTTCTATATCTATAAAGCTAACCTTTTAATGGCTATAGGTATGACATCGTGGGGTGACCTCTACATGGCACATAGTAACATGGTCTCCGAGGCAGCTAATGAATACTGAAGTCTTAGGGTCAATGTAGAAGCATATAATATGACAATTCAAGAGATCCAAGATGTATCTTATAATTGGTCATTTATGTTGATCACAGAACAAAAAAGATTGGTACACCATAGGTTGACCTCACAGTTAAGGGTGGTCCACCAAACTCTAAGTACTGAAAGGAAGCACAATTTGTACCAAGAAATTCTGAATGGATTACCACTATAAGATATTCAGTGGCCACCTGTAGGTGCTGATATGGGATAGCCAGTAGAATCCCCAGACCTGAATAATAATGAAGGATTTGACCCATAACCTAATGACCCCAATGTAGCCCCTGCAGCCGCACCACCCGAAGCAAACCATTGTGCAGCTTCTGCGGGTTCTGTGAATGTGTCTCTAAGGGGAGAGACATCAAAATTCTTAATCTTTAATAGTATTATTGGCCTCACTATTCTAGGAAATTTTTTCTGTAAATAGTAGTAACTCTTAGAATAATAGAAGACA
Source organism: Ilex paraguariensis (assembly GCA_963454935.2). Classification (NCBI taxonomy): domain Eukaryota; kingdom Viridiplantae; phylum Streptophyta; class Magnoliopsida; order Aquifoliales; family Aquifoliaceae; genus Ilex; species Ilex paraguariensis. Next base: position 461,767 of record CAUOFW020003580.1, on the reverse strand, counting down.
TATATATAACTGCATGACTTAAAAGTGACTATCCTAGATTTTTGTTTTTCATGTCTATAGTAAGTGGCATCTAGGATAGGAAAACAAAATGTATTTTAGTGGCTAATTATGTGGAATTAGAGTTTTTTTTTTACTTTTGAATGTGGTTGTAGTTTTTAAATGCAGTCATAATATCATGGACTATGTGATAGGATGTAGGGAAACACATCTCATGACCAACTAGAGACGTACATCAATGATCGGTCCCCTCTAGCACCGTAGGACACCATGAGTGGCATTTATCAATGTCTAAGAGAACTGACCACTTTGGTACGATAGCAGAAAAGAAATAATAACCATACTACGATAACACAACCGACAATTCAGGAACAAGCAAATGTGGCCAAAATGCGAAGAATGATGATACTCAAAGAATTTCTACGACAACGTCCTCCTGCCTTTTAGGGAAGTATAAAGCCACTTGATGCAAAGAGATGGCTTCGAAAAGTAAAAAAGGTAATGGATGGCATGAATATTGACATAGAGTTATGAGTTACCTTGACCTCTTATCTTTTTTAGGGTGAAGCTGACCACTGGTGAGATAAAATTAAAAGAATGAGGGACTTAGACCGAATAACATGGACCACATTCGAAAGAATGTTCCATGATAAATATTTCCTAGAGTCCGTAAGGGATAAAATGTTCTTTGACTTCCTGGAGTTGCACCAATGCAATCTGAAAGTCACGCAGTATGAGCTCTCTTTCTTTGTCACGAAATTAGTTTCTACTAATACAAAAAAGGTCAAGTGATTTGAACAAGGTCTTAAACCTTCTATCCGAGGGCATCTCATAGCTCTTCAATTTAGGAACTATAAAAAACTGGTGGAAAGAACTATGCTAGTAGAAAGAAACCTGGAGGATACCTAAAATATGAGAAATCATCAACAAGGCAAAGGAAGTCAGACGAGAAATGGTGGCAAAGGTAATCACTAAAGAATGGCCCCATATCAACAGTCAAAGCAAGGTACCAATGGAAAGAGGAGTGCGAATTAGGAATAGAATCTTGGAAATTGGAACAAAACATTTAATGGTGCAAAATGATGTTTTGGGTGTGGGCAAATAGGGCATTATAAAAATCAGTGTCCCTTCAAGTCCTCATAAGGGTCGGCCAGTCAAGGTTCGTATCAGCCATTCAATCCATCCCATCCATAACCACACCCTTACCCTACTCAGGCTGCAGGACCGACAACTCAAGTAGGATCTTTGCAATCATTTTCAAATCAAGCACAACAAAAAAAGCTAGGAAGTAGAACTACAGTTACTAAAGGCCAAACCTGGATTTATGCAATGACTATACCAGATAACAATGCCTCTAACGAAGTAATTGAATGTATCGTTCTTATTTATAATTCTTGGGCATGTATTTTGTTTGATCTGGGGCAATCCATTCTTTTATTTACATTTAATTTGTTGTTGCTTTAGAGTTAGAATTCGAACCTTTAGGTTGCACATTGTGTATAAACCTACCTACGGGGGATTGCTTGGAAACGACTAAGGTATGTGGAAATTGTGTGATCCGAATTGAAGAGCATAAGTTGATTGTGGACTTAGTTGCCTTAGAAATAATTGGGTATGACATAATTTTTGGAGTGGATCTATTATCTTCCTATCATGCTATCATGGATTTCATAGTAAGAAAATCAAATTTCATACCTTGAGAGATATAGAGTTTGAATTCATAGGTGAACGTCGTTGTTCACATCCGTTCTCTACAAGAAGAAAAAGTAGTTTGAAGTTCTTTGCCAACTTAATTGGGGAAGAATTGGGTAAGACCACAACTGATTTCATTTCATCTTGGTAGTGTGTGACTTTCTTGACGTGTTTTATGAGGAATTACCTAGGCTACCCCTGCAAAGAGAGATATAATTTACTATTGAGGTATACCCTGGTACGAAACTAATATCTATTTTCCCTTAGCATATGGCACGTTTAGAGTTGAAGGAATTAAGAAAATAATTTGATGAACTTCTTTCTATTGGATTTATTCGACCAAGCACGTCGCCTTGGGATGTTCTTGTACTCTTTGTAAAAAATAAGGATAACATGCTAAGACTCTGTGTTGACTATCGGAAGCTAAATCGGGTGACGATAAAGAACAAGTATCCTCTACCACGTATTGATGATCTACTCAATCAACTCAGAAGATCTCATTACTATTCTAAAATTGATCCTAGAATTAGATACCGTCAATTGAGAATCAAAGAGCAGGATATCCACAAAATAGATTTTCGTACTCGATATGAACATTTTGAATTCTTGGTGATGCCCTTTGGACTTACAAAATGTACATGCATATTTCATGGACATGATGCACCGGGTATTTAGGCCCTATCTTGATCAGTTTGCAATCATCTTCATAGACGATATTATCATTTATTCAAAGTCACATGAGGAACATGTACAATTCGCCAGTGTTACTAACACTAAGGGAGCACAAGTTGTATGCCAAGAAAAGTAATTGTGAGTTCTGGATAAAAGAAGTCAAATTTCTTAGGCATGTAGTATCCGAAGAAGGAGTGACAGTTGATCCAGCGAAGATTGAAGAAGTAATGAATTGAGATCGACCTAAGAATGCAACAGAAGTTCAGAGTTTTCTAGGATTGGCAAGGTACTATCGAAGATTTGTGGAAGGATTTTCCAAAATAGCTATGCCCTAGACCCGACTCACCCGAAAAGGAGAAAAATTTGGGTGGACCAAAGAATGTGAATAGGCATTTAACATCTTAAAGGAGAAGTTGACCATAACACCTATTCTTACTATACCAGAAAGTGGTATCGAGTATGATGTTTATACGGATGCATCATTACAAGGACTTGAATGTGTATTGATGCAAAATAACAAGGTGGTTGCTTATGGATCAAGACAACTAAAAGTTCATGAACGAAACTATTCCACACACATTTTGGAATTAGCAGTTGTAGTCTTTGCTCTGAAGTTATGGCGTTGTTTTCTATACGGGGAAAAATTTTCAGATTTACTCGGATTACAAAAGTCTCAAGTATATATTCACTCAAAAATATTTGAATCTTCAACAACGACTCTGGATAGAGTATCTTGAGGATTATGACTTCACACTACAATACCATTTGGAAAAAGCTAACGTGGTGGTTGATGCATTGAGTAGAAAATCTCGAAATGTAGCGGTCAACATGATGAAGGACAAATGGAAATTGATAGAGTAACTAGAGGATTATAACATCTGGATCAGTGAAAAAGAAGGTCAAACACATTTGTTTAATCTCGTTGCTCAACTTATTCTCCAATAGAAAGTTGTTGAATTACAACATTCGGATTCCCACCTGGAATCCATCTACACTCAACTGGAGGATGGGAATGCTCTTGAGAATTGGTGGTTACGAAGAGGGCAATTACTATATCAAGGAAGGTTATGTGTACCCGATAATGCTCAGTTGAAAGAAGAGATACTCAAGGAATGTTAACGCTCTATATGTTTCATACACCCAGAACAAAAATGTATGAAGACATGAAACATCAATATTGGTGGAAAGGAATGAAGAAGGGTGTGGCTAAATTTATAGCTCGATGTGTCGTATGTTAGCAAGTAAAAGTAGGGCATCAAAAACCTGGTGGATTGTTACAATCCTTACCTATCCCAGAGTGGAAATGGAATCATATCACTATTTATTTTGTGATCGAATTGCCTAGAACTACAAAAGGATACAATGTAGTATGGGTTATAGTCGATTGAGTCACCAATTCGGCTTATTTCTTAGCCATGAAGAACAATGATACTCTAGCTACATTAAGTCAACTTTATATATAGGAGATTGTAAGATGACATGGGGTACCATTATTAATCGTGTCAGATCGAGATTCTCGCTTTTTGGCTCAATTTTTGGTAGAGTTTACAAAAAGCCATGGGAACCGAATTGCATTTTAGTACTGCCTACCATACTCAAATAGATGGTCAATCTAAAAGGGTGAACCGAATTGGAAGATATGTTACGACAACTATTGGAACGGAAATTCGAGTGAACATCTTCCACTAGTGGAATTTGTTTACAACAACTATTGGAACGGAAATCCCAAGTGTCATTGATAGCGCGTATGTATTTAATATCAAAAATTTTCCTTTAAAACCCTGCAAGGCGAAATTAGTGTTTATCTTCGAGATCTCTCGGGACTGATCTCGTCTCAGCACAAACACAGAACAGAACAATGACTATAGCTTGACGAACCTCGTGGCCTTCTATCATATATCCCCCAACGTTAGAATTTGGATGTAGTGTGGGCTACCAAGACCTCTGAATCCTTGCTCTCTCTTTCAGCCTCCCTCGAAAATGTGAGTAATGATACGATGCTGAAATACAGAATCTAGATGTCTATATATAGACTATAACAGAGACCCTAAGGAGAAATAAAGACTGGGCTCCCAATGGGCTTAGGATTCCTATGTTCAACCCATAACAACCATCTGACAGCTTATTAATAATAAGTTAGTCCACTAAAGACTTATTATTGATTTCTTAGGCCTTATCTCAAAATTATATTTGAGCTCCTTATTATTATTTGCTTAATAATTTCTCCACGTTTAAGATTATGGATGTCCATCAATGAAATAAATCACTGACAATTACATTTAATTTACTTCTTTTACTTAAGACCTTACCACTCAACTTATTTGTCATGTCGGAAAATTAAATCCACCTGCAAGGTTTGACATAGACAAAACTTATGAACATCCTCAAAAGGACATCATCAACTCATTTAAATACTACGACATGGTTTCCTTTAATATTTAATTTTTACCATACAAATAATATCGTCTCCTAATTCATCAAGTTTATTGACCCAATATGAATCTCACTCTTTGATGAATAAAAGTGACAAACAATGTATGCACATGACAATTAAATATTTAGGGATTAAGAACATAAGTAATTATAATAATTGTAGGTGGGGAGTTAAAAGAGATTGACACACGTGTCTATGCTAAGTGTAATCGAAGGGGGTGAGCAGGATAAGTGGATGAGATGGAAGGAACTCGAGTAACCTGTTAACAAAGGGACGAATCAGTTGGGCAGAGGGTAGGTGAAAAATGCTCTCACTAGCCAGAAAAATCATCCTTTGTAGTGGGCAAATAATGTGGGTATTTATAACACAGTGCTCGGGCAGGTCGGGTTGCCCAAAGGGCTGCCCGCCGCGACCCCCTACTACTCGCGCTAACCCATAACTGCCTCGACCGCGACAATGCCAATGGTCGTTAACGACGAGCCATGCATTCCAACATTAACTAGGCAGATGTGATGTTTCCCCAAACATAACCTGGACGTGGCCTCGAGGAAGGCGTGACAAACAAGGTGAGAGAAGGCTCCCAAGGTCCATGATCATGGCTGGTCAACCGTGGGACCATGACCTCAAGAGGACCATGCCCGTGATGCCCCCAATGCGCTCTAACCCGGGGTCTTTCTTTCCCTCTTTAGACCCTCCCTCGAGGCTTTTGTCGAGGTGTTCAATAGAGGAAAAGCCACATAGTTTAGGTCCTTCAGCCACCAATCCATATGTCCTATCATCCCATATGCTGATTCGGACCAATAACCCTAGTTACCTTAGGAGTCTCTCCGAATCCCAGTCAAGCACATCCCAGCGGGCAATGAGCTATATACTGGGAGGCCTACTTGAGCAGAAGAAACCTTGGGGACCTTGTCCCAAGCCAAGGTTGACAATCATGCTCGTCCACCCCCATTGCTCAGTTCCCCCTTGAGGAGGGCAATACTTCCATGTCCCTAGGTAGGGACATCTCTTCTTAGTCCAGTGGGCAAGTCGAGCAGTGACATTCAATAGGTTTAGGATACCATTCCCGCAGCAGGAGAGACGAGTCTTGCTAAGGTTGCCCCCACACTTCTACAATACCATTCCCGCAAAAGGGCGCCGCGTCTAGGTTGGCCCATACTTAAGCGATTTCACTTCTGTCCACCCTTGGTAAAAGGTCTACTTTTCGACTTCTAATGCAATGGAGATGTATGTCGCCCTATTGCGAAGTTGTGCTTGAGAGCGTCGCACCCAGTGAGCGTTGCATCCAAGGGCGTCGTGCCAATGGGGGGTCACGCCAAGGAATGCCACACTTGTCATTGTTGTGTATACCAGTCCAACTGAACTCTGTCAGGCCCCATTTTCATGTTAACTGATAATCGTTGCCACTTGTCCTATTATAGCAGAGATACGTGCTTTGAAGTTTTCGAGTACTACATTTGCCCCCTGTGCGCCCCAACGCACGCACACCATTTTTTGTCCACACTTGTCGTTTGACTGTAGCTATTTAACCGCGGTGCTGACGACTAAAAGTTTTCATAAAATTGGCCCAAATCTACTACCATCATTTCTCTATTGCTAAAAATATTGTCGTGGTTAGTTGCCCCCTGTATGCATGAACCTTATTTTGACGGGCTTTGCATGCATAATGGCCTTTTTGTCCTGGTGCAATTTTGTGATGGGCATCTGCATCCCTTTGTGTACCATTGCAACTCCGCTTGAATAACCCACCATAAGAAAATACATTTGAACTTTAAAAGATGGTGGACCCTCCTATTTAGACCTCATAAGTCTTTAGGTAACAAGACTTAACAAAATACATTTTGAACTTCCAAAGTGATAGACCCCACCATTTTAATATTTTATAGCCTCCACTCATTAAATAAAAATATAGGCCCCACCAAAAGCTTCTCCATGAGTCTTTACATAAGGCTTGGTAAAATACACTTTGAATTTTCAAAGTGATGGACCCCTCCAATAACTTATCTATTTTCCATGCTTTTCTTCCACCACCAACTTTACTCATTCTTTTCACAAATGATGTGCTACACTTCCCCCCTTTTTGTTCCAAGATTTAGTTTTTCTATTTGATGTTCCTTAAACTCCTTTGGCCCATTGCATTTTCTTCCTTTTTTGTTTGACCGTTCTCCCCCTTTTTTTTGTTATAGTAGCCTGCTAGGGCCCATGTCTTCATGGTTGTTCTTTTTGTTTTTCTTTTCTTTGGTCATTCCTCTTCCCTTGGCAACGGACTGACACATGAAAAGGACGGTTGTGGCTGGTGTAGTGAGGCATTGATGGCGCAGACCAAAGTGTTGGTACTAATTTTTTTTTTTGATACGTTAAGGCTTTAGTTGACTGTCTTTAACGTCACTATTTTTTAGGTGTTGAACATCTGGTTTTTCCTTGACATAGATAAGGCCTGCCATTACACATTTGAAGTTCTGCCTTGGTCAGATGGCTGACGGATGACTGGACATGGCAGACTGGTCTGAAGTAATAGCTGACCCAACTTTGCCTGCTATCCTCTGCCCGCTGAGTGTATTGGTTGACACCCAACTAGAGCCGGGCCTATTCATTCCTTGGCTCCTATGCCCAAGCTCATCTACCTTGTTTACTCTTGTCTATAAATTAAAAGTTTCACATTCATTTTTACACTTCTTGTAGGTATGAATTCCTCATTCCTTCCCCTTTCTCCAAAATTTCTGCACTCTCTGCCTCTTCCCCCCCTGTTTTTTTTAGAAGTATCTAACCCCATATATATATATATATATATATATATATATATATATATATATACCTTTTTTTCAATAAATTTTCCTTGAACCATATTTCATTCCCCCCACCAATCATATATATTTTTTCTCTTCTCATGGCCGATCATCGTCCTATTCGCGCGGGTCCAATACCTCCGTCTGAGGAGTGGTATCGCGCCCCTTTTCTCGGTGGTGATGTTGATCGATTTTATGAGTATCTCCGTAGCTATGTACTTGAGGGGGAGGAGCCGGCTCATCCATTATTTTTAGATCTTCTTGCACATCTTTATAAGGCCCCTTGTATCAATTCCGAGTTTGTGTTTTGGATGCCATTGGAGAGGGAAGACTACCCTTATTCTTTTATTGACTTTGAGACCTCGTCTACTCCTTCTGTTGGCTGGCACAAGTGGTTTGACCACATTCTTGCAGATAGGGCATTTCACAAAACACAAGTGTCTGACCACATTCTTGCAGCTGTGTCGTAAGATTAGCGTCAACTGACTTAATGCCAGTCTATTTTCGTTGATTTATTGTTGGTGCCGTGAGACTCATACTTTCGTCACCACTTGGGGTGAGTTTACCCCCACTTTGGAGGATGTCTTAGTGCTAATGCGATTGCTCATTTTTGGATATTCCATTTACCCCTCTAGAGATTCTACTCCTACCGAGGCGGCCATAGTATCTTACTTATCTGACTATTTTACCGATGCTGCAAGACTTCCTTCATCTTTTGGTGTTAGAGGTAGTGCTGGGGGGCACAAGTGTACTTACACAACTTGGGTGAGGTTCTTTTTTAGGGACATCAAGCCTGCAAAAAGAAAATGTTCTGAGTATGTTGGCCAAGATGGCCCTGGATCCCGGAGTGAGCATGTCTTGGTTGCCTTTATCACAATGTGGTTGACATGATACGTTACACTGGAGCCCCCTTCTGATGGTATCAGCACTGGCATTTTTTATCTGGCTTCTAGGTTGGCTTGCAGCTGCACCGTCCCTTTGGTTCCCTTATTTCTCGGGAACCTGTACCTTCACCTTGATGAATTATAGGAGGCGACCTCTATTTCTATGGGGCATTACAACATTAGTAGTTATGTCTCTATCCTCTTCTTATAGCTCTTCCTACTTGAACGTTTCTCGGCATCCGCCCCTGAGACCAAATAACCTACTAATAGTAATCTTTCTCCCTGGGGGCTACGATGGTCTGAATGCCCCATATCTAGGTCGGTGGGCCCCCTTCTCAATGATGAGTCACATTTCATCTTTGGCCTTTACATGGTTTATCACCCTATGGTTGAGTCACCTTCCTATTACCGTGCTGAGCCCATAGTTATTACTGCTGATGACATTGAAATCATGGCCGACTATTATTTTGATTTTATTGCTTGCTCTACCAAAGGATACCTTCCCTTTGCTGGAGACCAAGGCACCGGGCTCGTGGCTTATAACCCATATCGGGTGGCTCTACAGTTCAGGTTTGACCAAGGTGTTTCCTCTACTCTAGGGGATACCCCGGGTTACATTGACACCATGCGCTGCTATTTATTTGCCAACAGAGTCAGGCTACTTAAGGATAGATCAGTCATTATTCCTTCAACATCTAGAGCTGACATTTTTACGCCAAATTATCGAATTAATTGGGCTACTATGGCATCTTCATTATTATGTTTTCCTGAGACTTAGGCTTATGTATTGTCTCGAGATGCAAGCATCCAGAGATTTTCTTGTTTGAGGAGTTTCAAGTCCAAGGTGAGGACCAAAGGGTGTTTGAGTGAGTTTGCCCCGGTCAACCATCCGCTTAATCAAGGAGGTGTTATAGGGGAGGGTCCCTTGGAGATTCAGCCACGATGAGATCCCCTCGTTCATGCTAATGAATGCCCCTCGAAGAAGTCTCGACGAGTTACTTTGGGGAAGTCTAGTGATGTTAGGCCTATTAGCACCTCTCATTCTGGTTGTCTGACACATAGGACCCGGTCGCGGCAAGAGGTTCCCGCGCAGTCCCTTATTCCTATTACAAACTCTCATTTTCGCCGTTTGCGGAAGGTAAAACCCCCATTCTATTGCTTGGTGTTTTGGACCTTAGGATTTTTTTTGATACTTCCCCTTGTTTTTAACGGCGTACATACACCTATATATTCTTTCACCAGGGTCTTCCTGCACGAGAAGCTGCTAGAGACACAGTTTGATGTCTCAGGACATCCCTTAGCATAGAGGCCATAATAGGTGAACCTCTTGTGACATCTGCTACAACGCTTCCTACTCAGAGGGTCTACATCCCTTGTGATTCTGATGATGATGATGACTTGTGTATTATCAACACTGTTTTCCTTATGAGGCAGCCTTCCATCCCCACTGCTCCGCACAAAGATGATGATGCTTAGTCTCTAGTCTCTAACATTGCTAAGGGGTTAAGACCTCTTTCTCATGGCGTCACACAACGCATGGAAGAGCACCAAAAGGCTATTGTCTCTTTCGCAGTACACACTTAGACTGTTCTTTTTGTTATTTGTTATGTTTCCCCTCATCCCAAACTAAACTTTTTGGCCTTTTTTTTTAGGTTTGTGATGTCGGCACGACTTTAACTGAGGTTCGGTCTTCTGATTCCATACTTGATGTTAACCTTCTAGGATAGTTTGACCATAATGGTGTCGATAGGGCGAGTAGTCTAGAGCCAGGCTCTCTCGTCTAGGGGAGGGGAAGCCCTTAACGAGCCCACCCGTTCTGGCCCCATGACCCATGAGGGTAGCCTTGGAAATCTCAATCAGGTAAGCCCCTTCCCCTTTGGCCTGACCTCTCAGATGCGGACTTTTCTGGTCTTTCACTCAGTGACATTATGCTTTTTCAGAATGACTTTGGTGATAAATTTTTTGCGGGTATTGCTTCTCCGAGCTTGAGCGACTTGAGTCTACCTCTTTTGACACCTTCCTTGTTCCCTTGCTCGGGTGCCCATGTTCCAGGCACTACTTCACTACAAGTTCCTTCGTTGCCCCCATCTCAGACACTACCTCCATCACCTCCACTGGTTGTTCTTATTTTTTTGACTATCTCCTCAGATATTCCTCTGGTGCCTATTTGGATCATTCCCTGCTATGACAATGTTTTCTTCCCTTTGCCCCGGAGGGTCTTGCCTCATTTCACTCGACATCCCCAGGTCGAGCGCCCCACTCCTATTATTGTCGCATGTGCCTTTATATCCCAGTCGACTATGAGCACTTCCACCACCACTAGCCGCGTTACCGAGGGGCGTGGTCCTACACAACCTTCTGGAACTGTTATGCTTCCCTTTCCCCTCTGTATGATGGTCCAAGCTGTGGCGAGGAACTATTTTATGGTGCGACAGGTACTTCACCACTTGACGGAGTATCCCTCTCTTAGATCGCTTGTTGCAGCATTTCCCCATGATCCTTCACTATTTACCCACACAGTATGAGCGTATGCAGTCTTTTATCTTAGATCTCCTAGCATCCTTGGTGTACACCTATCAGCATTGATCAGCGAGAGATCTTAGCCCAAGTGACCTTCTCCATTTAGAGTGCGTAATCCGAGAATTACGATGTGTTAGGATTATTGTTCCGATCATTGGAGACCGCATTACTCATGCTCATATTTTGTACGACAGCGAGCATTCACAGAGGCAACAGAGACTTGAGGCATTGCACAATACCTTGAGGACCCACAAGCGGCTACATATAGACTGCCTGCAGGCTGCACAGGCCTTTGGGGATTTGACGCGGAGGCAGCATCTGTTTATGGATTATTGTAGCTTGTTCCTTGCATATGTCTCCCCTTTTTTTTTTTTTGCACAAAATGTAACCAAAAGACGAGTTTCATATATTCATATCAATCGATGTTTACATTTTTGTCTTCTAAAATCCATTTACATGTTTTCTATGGATGTTTACATTTCTATTCCTCAGGAGTAGTATAACTTCAACCATTTGGCATTAAACTTTCCCATTGTTTTCCATGACCCAATGCGCCCGATTTCACAATACCCACTGTATTCAGCCTTACGAACTTCGAAAGGCCCTTCCCACTTGGCAACAAACTTAGGAATGACTAGGCTACACATAACACTTGGGACTGTTTTTAGCACCAAATCACTCTCTTGGAAAGTCCTTGGCTTTACGGTCAAGTTGTAAGCCTTAGACATTCTTCGGTGATATTTTTTCAAGTGTTCCCTTGCCTCGTCTCGGTGCTCGTCAAGTGTTTCTAATGCTGCGTGTCTCACGTCTAAGGTTACCTCGACTCTAGTTGCTAACCTCGTGGAGGGTACCACTATCTCTGCAGGGAGTACTACTTCCTCGCTATAGAGCAGTGAATAGGGCGTCGCGTCAGTGGGCTTTATTTTTGAGGTTCTATCGGTCCATAACGCTATTGACAATTGTTCAGCCCAATCTTTCCCATCCTCGATGGTTCTGCTCAAGATCCGTACCAAGGTCTTATTAGTGGCCTCAGCTTGACCATTTCCTTGTAGGTAGTACAGTGTGAAGGTATGGTGGATCACCCCATATTGTTGTAAAGTTGCGGCCACATCTCTGTTAACGAAGGGGGTGCCATTGTTCGACAGCAAGTGTTTAGGGAACCCAAACCTGCAAATTATATTTTCTTTTAGAAAGCTAGCCACCGCATTCCCTGTCGCCCTTTTTAAGGGGACTGCCTCCACCCATTTTGTGAACAACTCTGTCGCAGCTAGTATCCATATATTTCTGTGAGATGGAGAATTAATGAGTCCCATGAGGTCTGTGGCCCAAGTATGAAAGGGTCATGGGGTGGCTAAAGTCCTTAAGTTTGCGACAGGTGCATGAATGAGATCCCCATGCTTCTGACAAACATCACACCTTCTTACGTGCTCTATGCATTCCACCTCCATCTTCAGCCAGTAATACCCCAAGTCCAACATCTGGGTGTATAGCTTCGCCCCCCCCCTGGTGTTCTGCGGCATGCAACATTTTTAGCACCTCTGAAACTTCATTGTTTGCAAGGCACCTTAGGCTTTTTCCATTGAACCCCCTTTTATATAGTTCATTGTTATTCAAAAAGAACCTAGGGGCTCTTCTTTTGACCATTGTGGCGGCACTCTTGTCTACCAGAAGTGACCCTTCACGGAGGAAGTCGATGTACAGTTGGCACCAGTCCCTTACTTTTTCTACGATGATGCACTCCTTAGATTCCGGGTGTTCCTGGTACCGGAGGTAATTTCGCTGCACCTCCCTAGCGTCATTAGCCATTTTTGGCCAATAGTATCCTTTCCTCTAGAGTCTCCTATAGAGACTAATGTCTGCGTCCCCACAAGTGTCTTGGTGGACTTGGACCAACTTGTCACATGATTCTTGCTATGAAAGACATCTTAGGAGGACTCCCTCAAGGCCGCGGAAGTGTAGCATTCCGCCTGTCATCATAAATTGGCTCAGTTTTTTAACCGGGATTTCTCCTGTCCTTTTTTTCAACTGTTCCACTATAGGGGTTCTCCAATCTTCATAGTTTGTGGCTGGGAAAATTTCAGTGATAGGACTCGGTAGTGTCTGCCTTTTTACTTGAATGGTCGCCTCTTCTTTTACCATATCCAATTTTGATGGTAGAGTAACCAACGTATCGAGGAACCTATTCTCTGTTCGCGGGGCGTGCTCAATGGTGGTCTCCTCGAATTCCTCTAGTAGCCTCTGTACCAGTGCCTTGTACCTGGCAAGTGCTGGCTCCTTCACACCATATTCCCCAGTTACTTGCTTAATGATAAGTTTTGAGTCCCTCCTAAATTCGATATTTTGTATGTCTAACTTTCATGCCGTGAGTAACCCTAGAACCAGTGCTTCATATTCTGCCTCATTGTTGGTGTATCGCAAATCTAGTTTGTATGACAAAGTTAGTTTCTCCTCGCTTTTAGGTCTAGTCAGCACTATTCCCGCTCCCCCCCACTTAGGGTAGATGAGTCGTCGAACGCTAAGTGCCACTTAGGTGGGGGTATGTCTTCCACTATAGTAAGTATTTTCGTGATGGATGTGGGTTCCACAATTGTGGATGGTCCCGCGATCTTTGAGTGTGTTGTGACTGTGAAAATCCCCTTCTCTGGTTCTCCTCTTAGCAGTTCCTCTTTGAGCGGCTAGTACTCATTATCTAGGAAATAGGCTAATAAGTCAGCCAGAGCCTGACTTTTTATCGCTTTTGGCGCTACACACTTAATGTCGAATTCTGATAGAGTGAGGAGACATCGCACTACCCTTCCTATTAGGCCAGGGCGCGTCAGCAAATACTTGAGAGGGTCACACTTGGTCATTAGCTTGACCTCATGAGTGAGAAAATAGTATCGCAACTTTTGTGCTGCGAATACCAAAGCCAGATAATGCCTTTCTATCATAGGGTACCTCGTTTTTACATCTTTTATAATACAACTAAAGTAATAGATGGGTCTTTCCAGACCCTCCACCTCTTGTGCTATTAATCCTCTGACAGCCTTTCCAGTAGAGGTAAGGTATAGTAACAAGGGTTGGCCTTTCCGCAGTGCAACCATAGTTTAGGTGGAGCCGACAGCATTCTTGATTGTGTTGAGAACTTGTTGTTGCTCTATATTCCATTTGAATGGTGTCTTTTCCTTGAGTAAAGGGGTGAATGTCATGGTTACCTTAGAGAGGGCTGGAATGAATCACCGTAGGTAGGACACTTTCTCAAGGAAACTCTTCAGTTGCTTCTGGCTTCTAGGCTCGGGCATGTTTTGGATAGCCTTTATCTTTCCTGTATCTGGATCTATGTCATGCTAATGTACCAAAAAGCCAAGAAATTTTCCTGTCGTTACTCCAAAGGCACATTTTAAGGGGTTCATGCGTAGGTTATACTTTCGACACCTTTCAAATACTCTTCGCAAGTCAGCTATATGGTCCTCCTCCTTCCGCGATTTTACCATAAGATCATCGACATAGTCTTCCACAATATCATGCATCATATCATGGAAAATCGCAACCATAACACGTTGATAGGTCGCGCCTGTGTTTTTAAGCCCAAAAGGCATTACTATGTAGTAAAAATTTTCGAATGGGGACCTAAAAGTAGTTTTTTCTATATCCTCCTCGGGCATCTTGATTTGATTGTACCCCACGAACCCATCCATGAAAGACATCATTTCATGCCCCGAGGTAGTGTCGATGAGAATGTCGACATTTGGCAACAAAAACTCATCTTTGGACACGCCTTGTTCAAGTCCCTGAAATCTACACATATTTTGATGGCCCCACTTTTTTCTTGATGGGTACTATGTTTGACAGCCACACAGGGTGCTGAATAGTCTTGATGAAGGTAACTCGCAATAGCTTTTTCAACTCTTCCTTGATTTTTATCATAACCTCGAGGGCGTAGTTTCGTGAATGCTGTTTGACAGGCTTGTCTGAGGGGTGAATGTTTAGCTTGTGGCAGACTAGACTGGGGTCCAATCCTGGCATCTCCTCATATCTTCACGCAAAAAACATCATCATATTCTATCAATAGTGCCAAGAACGCATGCCTCTTTTCTGGGGATAGCCCCTTGCAGATGAAGACTGGCTGCGGTGATTCCCTAAGTAGGGCAAGGTTTACTTCCTCGAGCACTTGCTCCTGTGACTTAGGGCAATCCTTCATACATTTGGTGCAACGACCACGTTAGCAGGCATCGCGGTGATGTTGGCCTCAACTTCGTGCACCTTGTCTTGGGGACTCACCCTCTCAGCCTTATGAGTGGTCCCCTCCACACCATCATAATTGATAAGTGACTCGCCCGTCAGGTAGGACGCGACGGGTACATCTCTTTGGAGCCACCTCCTGCGAGGGTTCTTCAACATGTGGACAAAGTCATGACATTGATTGAGGCCCCATTGTCTAGAAAAGTCCTTTTTAATTGTACTCCATTGATCTTGGTGGTTACATAGAGCGGACGATTGTGCTTCCAAGGTACTTGGCAATCCCCCTCTGTGAAGGTGATAGTATTAGACCTTTCCTTGATATTGTGGGACACCAAGCCTTCAACAGCCATGCACTTCTCGAGGGCTGAGGGCCCATCAGCACACAAGTCTATGATGGCCTTGGTGGCTGCCAATCTGGTACCATTAGTAAGTCCCAACTGATTAAAGAAATTTTTGAACTTGACTGTTTCCTTCAAGATATGTGCACTTGTGTAGGGGTTAATCTCTGGCACATCGCGACAATCTTCTAAGGTCTCTCGATTTAACTAATTTTCAAGCCACTCTTCAAAGTTACCCTCCGCTATATCCTCGATTTTGTCGTAGAATGACACCATGTGCACCTCCTTACCTTCTTCATGATCTATGAGAGGTCGATCATGGACAAAGCCCCCGGCGCCCGTCAATACCAACTCTCCACTCTTTAAGTGATTCTAAAAAAGTCAGCGTATGGTCCAACAATTCTTAAGGTTTTTCCTGGTGTGATGATGGAATTCACAAAAGGTCGGACTATTTTTTTCTTCTTTAGTTGGCTCATTTTCCACTGGTGGTAGCTCGACATCATCGTTCTTAATCCATTCCATGAGAATCTATCGGACTTCCTTCATACCACAAGGATACGGAGGTGGTTCCTTGAGCTTGGAGGCTCTCCCCCGCTTCTTTGGACGCTGACCCCCCTTCGGGACCTCCTTAACAACTTTAACAGTTGCTCCTTTCCTCTTGTCCTTCCAACCGACAATCTTCAGGGAGGGCTGGACCACCTCCAAAAGCCTTTAAGCATATTCACATAACCTAGTAAAGGTTTTAAAGTCACTATTCACCAAGTATGCCTTGTATTTATTGTGCATTCCATCAATGCAAATTCAGACAAGGACCTCTTCAGTGACATTTTCTTGGCACTCGATGGTTTTATCATGGAGCTTGTCAATGTATGTCATCAAGGCTTCCCCGTCATCCTGGATAATCTTTGTCAGGGAAAGTACTGTAGTACGCTGCTTGACATGAAAAAAATTTGTGTAGAATTGTGTGACCAAGTTGTCTTAATTCCTCACCGATTCTACCGGGAGGTTATCATACCAAGTAAAGGCTGTGTCCTTGAGGGACTTGGAAAATTCCCTCATCCGAAGAGACTCATGGAGTACATAATGGCCAAGGCTATTAAGATAACAGGTAATGTGCTCCTTGGGGTTGCCATTTTTCCATCGAACTTCTTGAACTTCGGCACTGAGTACCCTGCAGGATACATAGCTTGCTGCACAACCGGGGTGAACTTGGACCTTATGTCCATGGTCGTTGGCATGAGCTCCTTTTGTCTATCTAGAACGACTTGTACTTGGGCCAGCATGACAAACCTAGCACTAGGCACTAG
Organism: Ilex paraguariensis; assembly: GCA_963454935.2. Taxonomy (NCBI): domain Eukaryota; kingdom Viridiplantae; phylum Streptophyta; class Magnoliopsida; order Aquifoliales; family Aquifoliaceae; genus Ilex; species Ilex paraguariensis. The sequence goes on along the minus strand of CAUOFW020003580.1, from coordinate 444,916 downwards.
TCATTCTGTGCTGGCCGAGTACAGCGTCCAAGCGGCTATTGATGGAAACGAGGTGGTGACGATGGGGGTTGAAAATGCTGAAGGCATGGTTGCGGGGACAGTGTAAAAAATAGTTTGACCCTATACTTGGGTAGTTGTCGGTGCTGTTGTAGAGATGGTGAGAGGAGCCATTTGGGAAGCTGCGAGGCCATAGTTATAGCCAGTTGTAGCGTGCTCACATCCGAGAGTGGTCGAGAAGTTTAGGAAAGATGCACTAGTCGTGGTTACAGGTATAGCTATGGTGGGTAACTCAGGGGTTGTGACATTTTGAGGGCCCGTTGTAGTTGTTTGTTGTAAGGGAATTAGAGATCCCATTGCGGTAGTTTGTTGTAAAAGTGCTAGAGGGTTGCCTGTGGTAGTTTGCTATGAAGGAACCAAGGGGTTAGTTGCATTAATTTCTAGCATATGTGGTAGGGGTTCACTGGTAGGATATTGCAAAGTTAAACCATAAGGGCTCGACTTCTGTGATCCACCATTATCGCCCGGCAGTACCATTGGAGGAGATACAGACAAAGTCGAAGGTGGTGGCACCGGGTACTGCGGGAGCAATGGCAAGAACATTGATGGGTTTTGAAAGCCAAGTGGTCAAAAATATATTTGAGCTTGAATCATCTGCATTACAATAGTCATCTGTTGCTGCAAATTTTGCATATTGTGCAAGGCTTGTGCCATTGCGGAGGGCTCTGGCACCTCCAGAGCCCTTTGACTCGTAGAGGAACCATGGTTATCCTCGCGCCAGAGTGGGCTTTTATGCTGTGTCTTCCTTGTCGTTGTTGTTTTTGGTCATCGTATTAGACAATACTCTTCCACTTCGAGTTGTAATAGACATAGGCTAGCGAGGACAAACCTCCCTAGTAGAATCGCCAAAAGAATGTAGGTGGAGAGTTAAAAGAGGTTGACACACGTGTCTATGCCAAGTGTAATTGAAAGGGGTGAGTAAGATAAGTGGATGGGATGGAAGGAACTCAAGTAGCCTGTTAATAAAGGGACGAACCAGTTGGGCAGAGGGTAGGTGAAAAATACTCTGACCAGCCAGAAAAATCATCCTCTGTAGTGGACAAGTAATATGGGTATTTATAACACAGTATTTAGGCAGGTCGGGCTGCCCAAAGGGCTGCCTACCGCGACCCCATACTACTCACACTAACCCACAACTGCCTTGACCGTGACAATTCTAATGGCCATTAACGGTGAGCCATGCGTCCTAACGTTAACTAGGTAGATCTAATGTCTTCCCAAATGCAACATGGATATGGCCCTGAGGAAGGCGTGACAACCAAGGTGTGAGAGGGCTCCCAAGGTCCATGATCGCGACTGGTCACAGTGGGACCATAACCGCGAGAAGACCATGCCTGTGATGTCCCCAATGCGCTCCAACCCGGGGTCTTTCTTTCCCCTTTTAGAATTTTCCTCGAGACTTTTGTCAAGGTGCCCGACCCACATAGTTTCAGTCCTTCAGCCACCAATCCATCTGCTAATCTGGACCAATAACCCTAGTTACCTTAGGAGTCTTTCCAGATCCCAGTCAAGCACATCCCAGCAGGTAATAAGCCATACACTAGGAGGCTTTCTTGAGCAGACTAAACCTTCAAGACCCTGCCCCAGGCCGAGGTTGACAATCTTGCTCGTCCACCCCTATTGCTCAGTTTTCCCTTGAGGAGGGCCATACTTCCGTGTCCCTAGGTAGGGATATCTCCTCTTAGTCCAATGGACAAGTAGAGCAACGACATTCAATAGGTTAAGAATACCATTCCTGCAGCAGGAGAGGCGAGTCTTGCTAAGGTTGCCCCCATACTTCTGCGATACCATTCCCGCAAAGGGGTGTCGCGCCCAAGGGCACCAAGCCCATGCCTAGTTTGGCCCATACTTATGCGATTCCACTTCTGTCCTCCCTTGGAAAATGGTCCACTTTTTCACTTCCAATGCGATGGAGATGTATTTCACCCTATTGGGATGTTGTGCCTAAGAGCGTCGCGCCCAAGGAATGTCACGTCCAGGGGCGTCACGCCAAGGGGGCGTCGCGCCAAAGGGGGTCGAGCCAAAGGGCGCACTTGTCATTGTTGTCTATACCAGTCCAGTTGAACTTTGTCGGGCCCCATTTCTATGTCAGCTGATAATTGTTGCCACTAGTTCTGTTATAGTGGAGACACGTGCTTTGAAGCTTTTCGAGTACTACAATAATCATGAGGTATTTATTATCTTATTAAATTAGTAAAAGATAATAACTTCAACGTGGGTCTGCTCATTACATAAAGTGTACTAATGCAATAATCTGAGACATCAAACAATCTCTTGTAGTCAAGATAGACTATGCTAGAATATTACACTGCAATCATACCGATGACATGTCCAATTCCATCCACGATTGTGAACATATACTCATCTTATACAAAGATCCGATAATTTGGCATTCTGTGCATAAGCCGAACTCTACACACCAGATTATCTACAATGTAAAATATAAGACACACATACATATCATATATAAAATATAACACAAATATTTTACCCATATAGATTCTCAATAAAATGGAAAGAACAAACTTTTATTAATTAATAAAATGAGTCTCACTACAAAAAGTAAATTTTTAGTATACTACTCTATCAACAACAACTATCAAAGTAGTATTGACATGGCTCCATATGAGATTTTGTACGGATGACCATGTAAACCACCTCTATGTTGGGCTGAGGCCAGTGAGAACATTTTATTGGGCCCAAAAATTGTCAAATAAACCACTGAAAAGATCCAAGTAGCTCGGGATTGGCTATGCACAATTGATATTCGACAAAAGAACTATGCAGATCAAAGGAGGAGACCCTTGGAGTTTCAAGTGGGTGATTATGTATTTTAGAAGGTATCCCCTAGGAAAGGCATATCTAGATTTGGAAAAAAAGGTAAGTTGGCTCCCAGATACATTGGACCCTTCAAGGTAGTACAACGCAATGGAAATGTAGCATATCAACTTACCTTGTCAACTCAGTTGTTGGAAATACATGATGTGTTCCACATATCCATGTTAATGAAATGTGAGCCAGATGCATCGCACATTATTTAATGGAAAGATGTGCAAATTCAAGAAAATGGAACGTATGAAGAGCGACTTGTGCAAATTCAAGAAAATGGAAAGTATGAAAAGCAACCTGTGCAAATTCTTGATACGAAAGAGTAAGTATTACGTAACAAGGTTATACCGCTTGTAAAGGTGGTATGACAACATCATGGTATTGAAGGAGTCATGTGGGAACTGGAAGCAGATATCCATACAAGATATCCTTACATTTTTAACTTTCAAGGTTAGTATTGAATTTCGGGGACAAAACTCTTTTTAAAAGGGGTAGATTGTGACGACCCGTATAAAAAATTATTATTAAATTATTAACACGCCAATTAGGTCATCAATTATGATTCTATATAATTAAATGTTATATATATATATATATATATATGGAGAGAGAGAGAGAGAATAATGATAGATAAATTAATTGACTAATTACGATAAATAGATAGACCTCAAATATAGACTCTTCACGTGAAAACGAGTCAAATGATTATAATTTAGGTCAAATGTTGTAATAGTATGATGAATGGATATATCTAAAAGTATATATTTCTATATAATAAAGTAGAGTTAAATTTGAAATTTGGAGACAAAGAAAGGTCCAAATCATTTTGAGACAAAACATAAACACATCCAACGGATAATGTAATCGTAATATAAAAAATGGTTCAGATCATCTCATAAATACTGATCTGACGGTCTACAATGAGTATTGAATTTTATTTTTCCGCCCAACAACATTTTCTAACTCACGCTCTCTCTCTCTCTCTCTCTCCCCTACGAAATCTCTCAAATCTTCTCCAATCTCACTTCTGTCTCTCTCTCCCAATCTCTCACGCCTCTATCCCTACCTTCCAAACTCATCCCCAAAATCTCTCTCATGGAATCTATATAATAAAGTAGCTAGATTGTTTGTTTTAGACTAGAATTTCATTCCATTTCCAACTCTAAATTTCTATCTCATGTCTCTATCTCTTACTCTCTCTCTCTCATTTACCTCTTTCTATTACACACAAACAGTCTTCTTTCTTTCTCAAGAGACCTCACATTCTAGGACTTCAAAGGACTTATCTTATGAGAAATACATCTTCCCCATACGTACGTCTCTCTTTATGTCTCGAACTCTACTTTCCCATATATATACGTCTGTCTCTCAAGCACCAAGCCACCGCCCACCGCTTCTTTTTCCTCATTTGCTTCACACGCTCATGCCTAACTTCTCTCTCTTTCCTTCTCTGCCTCATACACTCATACTCAATTCAGAAACCACTATAACAATGCCATTGCCATGCAAACCAAATCTCTCTCTACTTCGTCTATTCTATATATTGACTAGCAAACTTTTTTAAAATTGATTTTCAATTGGTTTAGAAGAACTTTTGAACTTCTCTCAAGGTATCAGTCTTCTATCCAATCTCAACTTGCTTTATTTGACAGTTTTTTGGTCTTCCAAATCTCTGTAGTTTGTCGTTTTGAAAATGCCAACCACTACTCATCCACCATCGTTGTCCAGGTACACATCTGTCATTGTGCCTCTCTCAATCTCTTTCTCTCTCTTTGAACACTCAAATTGCACAACGCCCAAATCGTGTGATCGTGTGCGCACACATGAAATTGATTTTTGCTTAAAGCTTGAATTCTTTGGGATTCTGAGATTTTGCTGAAAATTTCAATTTTTATTTGGAATTTTACTTTTGTGTTTTGCATTTTGTGCAACCGTTACCCACCACGCGAACACAAAACACACGCAAAGGATGTTTGTTAGGATTTTCTGCAAGACACACACGAACATAGAACACAAAACACAATATGGGGAGGCATCTCACATAAATTTTATGTCATCCAATCATATATTATGTGTTTTATGGTTGGGAAACACTCCACTAATTTTCTTAGGAGAAAAAGAACTAGCACCATCTTTTAAGATTTACTAATTTGCTTTATTCTTTTGACCACTTCAAGTCCCAACAATATAGATACAGAGGTCTGCACAAGAAAATATATCAATGTTCTGTTTGTTTTACCAAGGTACACTGTCAAGTCCTTCTATGTACAGTGGGTTGATTTAGTTGCCTAAATATATGCTTTAACTCAAATGGCTAAAGATATCACTTGCTCCAAATGGCTAAAATTCATTCAAATTAGATTTTAGGTATATGCATTGAGCCTACCTCTTATTGATAGAAAAGCTTTTGTTGTTGCATAAAAATATAGGTGATGCTAAGCAATTGAATTTGTGTGTATGTTACTTTCCAAAACATAAAAGAAATTTGTGTATGTTGTAGTGCAAATAGAAAGGTATCCACAATTATCCCATCTTCAATTTCACATCTAAAATTGATAATATGTTAATAGTCATATTTTTCTCTTATGCTGTTCTATTTTTTTTTTTTTTGGCTATTCCACGTTGTTGTTATAATATATCACGTATAGGTGAATAGCTTGGATTGAAGCAACTATTAGATATAGCCAAGTGAAAGTATTGCCTTTTGGAGTTGTTGAAGCAGTGTTTTAGCTGGGTAAAAGTTCATTTCTTTGTATTATATTTTAATAATTTTCAATAAATGAGAAGTGAGAAACACATTCAATTTTAATGAAACATTACATGCTTTTATTTTGTTCTCTATTACATTCTCTTTCAAAAGATTTGGGGGATTAAATGGTGGACATTTAACATATTTATTTATCTATTTATGAAAGAATTTATAGGAGATTGTTATGGAGGGAGGTAAGAAAGTATGGGATTCTGCTTTTGATGAGGGGATGAGATTTTCATAGCAACATGTGTGGGTTATCAGTTTCAAAATGAAAAGAATATGGAGGAGGGATTAAAATAGTCATTAATTTTTTTTTTGGGGGGCAGGAGGAGCTGATTTTTAAAAATCTTCTCTTACCAAACTTCCATGATAGTAGTAAAATCATCGATGGTTACACAAGTAAAGATGGTTTGGTGTCTGTTTAAGTTGGTAGGTATTGACCAAAATTTTTTATTTTGGAAGAAAGAAGTTGCTTTAAGAAATTTAAAGGGAGTGCAAAAATCTTGGAAAAGATAGGGACCTTATCACATGTTTTTCCATTGACAAATTGCAGTGCTGGTTGCAAATATTTTTGGCAAAAATTAGGCTATGGTGCGATTGCCTATCCTAACTTCTCCTTAATTACTGCAAATATCACCCCACTACATACCAAATGGTGAAAGAATTCATGTGAAAATTAACTGGGTAATGGATTTGGAAAACAAAAATCACGGTAGTAGTGGATAAAACAAGGGAGATGCTCTTTATCCAGCAAGACACAAAGTTGGACACGTCTCTTAATTTTGCAAGCTTGGGCAGGTTTACTCTTTAACTTTAGCGAAAAAAATAGACTTCAAGGAATGAAGGTTTTCTGATTTGGTTGGATTCTTCCTCAAATTTTAGGTTTTCATTTAAATTTTTAAATGTTTTTTTATTTCTTTGTAATCTAGATGAAAAAGGGGAAAGGCCAAAGGCCCCCACACTAGGACTTTAAATTATTAATAAAGTCTCCTTCACAAGGCCTATGTTTAATTTTCTTTTAAAAAAAGAGTTTGAGATCTTTGGTACTAGACTATTATTGTCATATGACATTTCTTTGGTGTTAACAAATTTATGCCAGATATGAGATATTAACTGACTTATGTTAATTTTTTTTGAGTTATTATCTAGTAATTTTATAGGTTCAAATCACTTAAATTTGATCCTTGCAAAATATTTTTGGATCAAATTTAAGTATCATTATTTTTCATTAGTTTTTCTAAAAATTATTTTAGTTTAACTAAGTTTTATTACCTATTTTTTTAAATATTATTTCACTTGTTTTGCCACAATACACGGTATTGAGTCAAGATTATGTTAGAGGTACAGTTTCTGTTATCTTTTACTATCATTGATGCTTCTCGTGCATGTTTGGGGGCATCATATCAAATCTATTTTAATTATATAATGTAATATTATATCGCTTTAATCACGAACTTGCACATGTTATATTTTTTTTTTTGAAACCCTAATTATCTTGTGAAATCAAGTTGCATATAATTTTTTTTTTTTTTGAGTATTCATTTAGTATTTGATTTTCAACTTGTTGTTGGGTATGAATACGATATAACTCTACTTTATGATTCTGATATGACTCTACTTTATGATTCTGATGAAATTATTGTGGATGCATATTATTGATGATTGAGGATTATTAGATGCACAATCTTTGCGAGAATTCACAGGATTTCTAGTAGTCCTTGGGTTCACTAGATAGTAATATCGGTTGTCGTTCATAGCCTGTGTGTTATCACAGAATTTCTAGTATTGGTGTTCCCAGAAAAGCAAGAAGGACATTGGGTTCCCTAGGATGCAAGACCCAAAATTTTCTTTGGATGGGGTTCATGCATGGACTAGAAAATTGACAAATTGATATAATCGATACGTACTGCATTTTTTTATTTGTTTAATTAATTTTATATATTCCTACATTTACTTACTATTCAATTATATTATGTACTATTTTAAAACTTTGAGAGTAATTAATAAATGTTATCCTATTGGGCTAGTGAGCTCATCCCTATCTAACATTTTTTAAAAATATGAAGCAAAATAAGAGAATAAGTTGAGAGACGGTGCATAGAGACTACTTTTGTTATTTCTCTTTATGATGTGTCAAGAATATTTTAGCTGATTAAGTGGGGATTATGTTATTTGTATGTAACCATACGCTGAATATGTTAATAATAATAAAAAGGAATGTTATTATGAGTTATGTGCAGTTTTATTCCTTAATCAGGCCTAGCTATTTTTTTAAAAAAAAGAAATAAATTGGGATGTGATACTTAGCCTTGATAACTAATGTTTCCTAAGGTACCTTGATTCTCAATAAATTGTAAGGACCATGCCCATGCTGATACCTTTCTTAGAGTTTGAAAATTCCTAGGTCAACACCATCAAAGATCTTTTCAATGTCATTATAGATTTGAATGTCTACTTCTCCTCTAGTGCTAAATTAGAGACACTTGTCTTGAATTCTCTTACCACATCATCTAGTGGTATAACATTTGGCTTGGCCATTTCTTTGGCACACTTGAAGCGCATGACCAGTGACTCTTCTTCCTTGGAACCAAGCTTATTGTGGGTTGGCTTCCTCATTTTTGGAACAATTCTTTCATTGTAAACAACCAAAATGGTAATCTTCTTGTCTTCCTGCAAATTAGTAGACATCATGTTAATATTAACCTCTTTGGGGAAAGGATCATTGTCCACAACCATGACTTCTTCTTTTTGAAGCATATTTAAGCATTCCTTTTTGAATTAAATCTTGCACACGATTTCTAAGGTAATGTAGTTTTTGGTTGAATGCCTAAATGAATTAGGTCATTTGTAGTACCTTTTCCCTTTTCTATGTTTTTTTGGTGGAATATTATGTACTTGAGATAGGACAATGAATTTTTGGTTAATTAACTCACTAATTAGGGCTTTAGCCATCAATAAATCAAAGGAATGTTGTCGATCGATTGAAGGTGCATCCTTTCTAAAAGGATGGCTAGATGACATGTTCATAGGATCCTTAATCTTTTTGAAGGCATCACACACAATTGGTGATTTTCCTATGATATGTGCCACATCAATTTCAAATTTTCCATCAAAATATTGGAAATAAGTTTTAAGTGGACTATTTTCCTTTGTTGCTCTTCTGGTAGCTCTGGTTGAGAGTTCAAAGAGAACTATGAACTTCATTCCTTCGAATTTCTTTCTTTATTTGAAGTCCAAGCCATTCTAGTCTAGTTTAATCAATTCAATTTTAGGCAAGTAAACACGGCATTTGTTTATGTCGTTTTTGAATCTATTGATATGCTATTCTGTAGATTTATTTGATTTTTTTCTTAACCTTGACATATCTATCATTGAAATTTTTGGTTCATTCTTAAAGAATTAAGCATGGAATTATTCTTCTAATTTTTGCCAAGTCTGAATTGAATTAGCAGGCAAGTTTATGAACCAAGCAAAGGTTATTTTTAGTCAAAGATTGTTGGAACGATTTCATTTTTAAGTTCCCATTATGTCCAACTTCCCCACACTGGAAAGTGAATCTGCCTATATATTTTATGGTCGATTTATTTTCCTCATTAGAGTAAAAGTGAAATTTTGGGACTTTATATCCCCTTGAAAATTCCTCAAAATCAACCAATGGTGGATATGATTTTCTAAACATAGGCATTTCATTTTTTCTAAGGCCAAGACCATACAAATCATGTATCATTTCCACTAATTGGTTTCTATTAAAAGTCATATTATTGTGGCCTTCAAAATTTTTAAACTGGTTAAGAGGCCTTTGGCCTTGGGTTAAATGTTTCTAACAGTTCCATTGGAGGCATGGCTTGCCTCTCACGACCTCTCCTAGGAAATTTAGGGGCTATTCTTGGTCCATTTCTACCCCTTGGGTTCCTTTCTGGATAGAAATTAGGGAACATTTAAATAGGTTCCCCATTGAAAACCATGCTAAAATGGTTTTGGTGGGGAGGGCCTTGTCTTACTTTAGGTACCATTGGTGGGAACACCATAGAGTTAGTGTTTTCTTCTTCTACTGTTTGATTTCCAATGACAGTTGTTGATTTTTGATTAATTGCCCCTGACATTGGTGTCTAGATACCATTAATTCATTCATGGCATTAAAAAATCTTGCATTTTTCTAGAATTAGGATTATGAAATACTTGTTTCAGATTTTGCACAAATTATTGCATTTGCACACTATTCTTGGCACTGCACTGGCCATTTCTAGATTTGCAGATTCCATTGAGTTGACACTTTAACTTGCTTAATGATTGTCACTGTTTGGCATCATTTCCACAGTCTTATTTATTTTTGTGCCAAACATAGTCTCGTCTTGCTTCTTGTTCGAACTAATTTTTTATCCAAGTTAGTAATGTTGTCCCACCAAACGTGCCACAAGATTACTCCAAAATCTGTTGGGATCAACAAAAATGTCCCAATCGATAGACAACTTTTAGGTGACAATCTGGAATGAGTTCAAATGCCGTATTTTAGGAATTCCTTGGATGAAAAAAATGAATATTCTCTCTATGCGAAGGTGGAATTAAAATAATGAACTAATAAAAGGTAATTCTTTTATTAATCCAATCAAAAAGACTTCGGTTATAAAAGATTGAATGAAAAACCTTAATTACAACACTAAATGCTCTTAAACTAGCATAAAAACTTCTCCTAACAATGCTCAGATCCTAGGTCTTTTGGGGGTTTGAACGTGTGTTTTCTTCTTTACTAAATACCTTCTTTATAACCATCTCCATTGATGGTTTCCTCTACATTGAAGGTTCCTAATGGTCACTCCCAGTTGGTTACCTCTTTTCTTTTCAATTGTGGTTGTGACTAATCATGTCTCACCCAAGGTTTTTAAAATTGGGATCCTACCTTAGATCGGTGGGGTGATTGTAGAATCAGAATCGTAGGATGGGATCAAGAATCATAAGATCCTACTTATTAAAGAAAAAAGAGTAAAAAATAGTAAAATACATAGACTCCCTCTGTTCACTAATCATCGTGAAGGAAAAAAATAGCAACAAAAAAATAGAGTCACTAACTCTGTTTGTTGATCACTAACTAAAAAGTATACTATAGTGGAAGAATAGATGAATAGAATAGCTAAAGAGTATACCGCGGAGTGAGAATAGATAAAAGACACCTCACTTTTGGGTAAGGTTACCATCGTTAGGGTGAGGTTATCACTTTTGAGATGATTTACCACTTATTAGGGATGAGGTTACCAGTTTTTAGAAGAAATGTTCAAGGATATGACCGATCGTATTTCAAAGAAAACCCAAACCCAAAACCTCGCACAAATCCTTTTATCACAAAATCTATTGATTCATTGTACCACACACATCAAATGTCTGAGATTCCCTATGAGTTAAATAACTGGTTTTGCACTATCAAATTAATTAATTAAAATTTTCATAAAATAACTAATTTCTTATTTGTAATAAAAGGAGGTTTTTGAGTATTGGAGAACTTTAATTCATCCACGACCCCGGGCATGGTGAATGCTTGTGACTTACATTTAGATACTAACTTCTATTCGAATATTTTGTCAATTATAAATTTAGATAAGTTTTCAATATTATCATCGCCATATATTTCGATTAAGATTACCCCTTAACTGATTCTTAATTGAGTTTGAAAATAGAATCATAAATAATTACTGTATAGAGTTAGAAAGGGATCCCCAACACTTTAGTATTTCAATTATTGTTTTTAAACCAAACAAATTTTGTTCTTTGCCCTCAATAGGCTTAAATAAAAACTCCAAACCACAATCTACAATAGTTGTACTGCCGAATTCTTGCCTAGGCTCTCCAAACCCACCATTCTTTCATGCATTACCCCCATTTTCTCAATCGTCTCCTTATGCTTGGATTTCTTTGGCTTCTTGGGCAAAGGAGGTCCATCATCCTCTTCCTCACTCCCCGAATCAACCACCATTGGCCTTTCTCCCTTGGTCTTTGTCAACGCCCGTCCCTTAGCCGATCTGGTGGCTTTGGTCTGTGGTGACCCTTGGCCACCCATTGTTCTTGGCATGCCCACCACTACCATGCAGGTCATGAAGGCATGGAAGAGTCAAATAAATAGCAGAGTGGCCCAAGAGAGTTCATCATGAGAATTTGAAGGTGAGATTTTCCTCGGAGCCATTACCGAAAATAATGATTAAAACAAGAATTAAATGAGAAATTAAAGGATTTGAGGGATTGGGAAGTTAGGTCTAGGATTTTCGAATCCTATAGAGAGGTTATGGATAGATGGGTTCTTGAGATTTAAGAGAATGAAATGATTTTCGACCTGGAAAAACCCTTTTATTTTTTTGGACAGTATAGTAATCTAGTAGAAAACAATATTCAACCTACCGGCTGCTCAGTATAGAATTTCAAAGGTTTTTTTCTTTTCTTTTTTTTTTTAAAAAAAAAACTATTTAAAACAAAATTAACTAAAACCCAAAATCCTAAGACTTAAAGTGTACCCAATAAAGTCTTTAATCATATTCCATAATGCCAACAATTCTAAATATATGCAATGCAATTCATGATACCAAAAAACAAATATAATGCAAAGGAATTAAAGCATAATGATCAATCCAGAAAATGTAAAATTGAATGCAAAATGAAAAATACAAAACCATTTTCATAGGCAACACGAATGCATTTAGCCTATGCATTAAGTCTCAAAACCCTTAGTGGACGAGTGTTGTCTCATGAAGTTTTCCAGAGAAAATATCTACAAACTTCCATTTGTCTATCCAAAATTAATTTTTTTTTCTGCTAATCACCCTGAAATCAAAGACATTCCATATCTACTCAAATTGATTCACACGCGGCTCTTCTATAGACTTAAAGGATATTCAAGAATATTCGTAATCATGTTAGCGTCCAAAACTCGTGTGTGTGTGATGTGATCATCTAACCCAAAGAAATTCATCAAACAAAATTCATATTCGTTAACTATCCAAAGCTAGTTTCAATGCCAAAAGTCACCAAGGTTTTCATACTCAAGAAGGAATTCACTGACTATAATGACCGTTCCACTCATATGTATATGTGAGGGATGAATTTATGTAATCAAAATAGATTGTACTCACATATATCTCAAAATTAAAGAGCATAAATCAAATGTAATGACCTTGGCATAATCTCATGACAAGAATGTTAAAAGACATATGAGCAACGTAATTGGTATATCTATTAGACATTAAAGCATACACACTCAATCATACCTTCTAAAATTAAATAGGACTTTATGCAGTTATAATGGGGCCTTGGGTGAAGGTTCAAGAGACAAAGGAAATCAAGAATTCAAAAGAAGTTATCCATATTTGAATTTTGTATTCAACGTTTGAACTCTTCTTTTGATACAACATAAAAGCTCATGTCCCTCATTCTTTATTCACACAGCCTTTGGCTTTCACATTCAACATTTTTTCACAATTTCATACATTTTCCAAAAAAAATTCTCCTTCATTCATTTTTTTATCATCTTTCTTTTTCATTCATTCACGATTGAACACTTCACCTCAATCCCAAACATATAACAAATGAATACAAATCTCGGATTACCAAGGTAAGGTATATATAGATATTGCTTGACTTGGCTTTTATTTGAGGTAAAGAAATGAATATTTATCATGGCCCAACCATGGATCCTAGAGACAATGAATTGAAAGAATAGGCATAAGGCTCAATAAAAGTTCAAAGTTGGCCCAAGATCATATTTCAGAAAGTATGGAAAAGTGTTACTGTTTGTTGAGATATCACCAACTAATTACTCCTATACTCCAAACCAAAACTAAAATAATGAGATTATTGAAAGATAATGGATTTGAAATGAATATCATCAGCGTAAATGTATTATAGCCCTCCAAAAGCGATAAGTACTAGACTCACATGGTATATACATGCATATATACTATAGATGTCAAGCCTTTTTCAATACATGAATTCATTCCATAAATCCCAATAGAAATTACATGCTTATAGTGAACAAAGTTTGAGTTCCAAATACAAACATAACCATGATATTCAAACATAGAATACAAGTCTAGATAACAACAATAAGCACCCATTTTTGAGTATCACATAGCAACTCTACAATTTCACGGCTCTTACGAAACTACGAATTGTCAACCAATTAGACATGTTTTCAAAAAATTTCAGTTTTTTCACTAAACTACCAAAAACGACTAAAATAAGCAAAATTAGGAATAAAGCAATGGTGTAACGCTCACCCCCAACTTAAAATTTGCATTGTCCGTCATTCAACAATAATAATGGAATGAGAAATTGAAAAAGATAAGAGAAAGAGAACACTTGAAAGAAGCCCCTAACTTAAATTAATTGCAAAATAAGCAAAATAAAAAATTAGTATAAAAGAAAATAACAAAATTATCTAAAAAGAAAAGAAAGGAACTATCCAACTAATCTAATCTACAAGTGTACACTACACAAATGGGAGATCCTGATATATGGGATCAACAAGCTCTTCCACAATCTCTTCAATTGAAAAACCTTCTAAGAATGGCTTTAGTCGCTGACCATTGACCTTAAAAGTCATACAATTCTTAGGGTTTTCTACTTCTATCGCACCATTAGGGTAGACTGCATGGACCACAAAAAGACTGGCCCAATGGGAGCAAAATTTTTCAGGGAAGAGGTGAATTCGAGAGTTGTATAAGAGTACATTTTGTTCCAACTCAAAAGTCTTTCTCATAATAGACTGATCATGAAAAGCCTTAGTCTTTTCCTTATAAATGCGGGTACTCTTGTACGTGTGTCTACGAATTTCCTCTAACTCATTCAATTCTAACTTCCTATGACTACCAGCTAGACACAAATTAAAACTGAGCATTTTTATAGCCTAATAAGCTTGATGCTCCATCTCAACTGGAAAGTAACATGCTCTACCATAGCCCAACTAATATAGAGACATACCTAAATTTGTCTTATATGTAGTACGATATGCCCACAAAACATTGGTCAACCGAAGTGACCAATCCTTTTGATTAGGGTTAACCATTTTCTCTAGGATATGCTTAATCTCCTATTAGCCAACTTGGATTGGCCATTGGTTTGTGGATGCTAGGCATTGAAGACCTTATGTGTAATGCCATATTTATGCATAAGGGTAGCAAATGGACGGTTACAAAAATATAAACCACCATCACTAATAATTGCCTTCGGCATCCCCAATCTAGACAAAATGTATTCTTTATAAAATTTGATCACAACCTTGTGATCATTAGTTCTAGTTGGGATAGCCTCTACTCATTTAGATACATAATCCATAGCCAAAAAAATATAGACAAAACCAAAAGAAATAGGGAAGGGACCCTTGAAATTGATGCCCCAACAATCAAACACCTCTATGACAAGAATGAGGGTAAAGTACATCATGTTTTGATGGGTCATACTACCTAACCATTGGCAATGATCACAGCTCTTACAAAAATGGAAACAATCCTTGAATAGGGTTAGCCAATAGAAGCCAGATTCCAAAATCTTAGCTGAAGTCTTCCTTGAGGAGAAATGACCTCTATATGCCTCTGAATGGCAAAAGGAGATGATTTGTTGTTGTTTATCATATGGCACACATCCACCACATTCTCCATTCCCTTTTTGTCCTTAATAATCAAACAAAATTCCTGAAGGAGAAGGATCCGCCTAATAAGACTTGGTTTCACATCCTACTTAGACAACAAATACTTCAAAACAGCATGATCAGTATAAACAATAATAGGTTAACCAATGATGTATGACTTAAACTTATCAAGAGAAAAGACTCAACTAGTAATTCTTTTTTAGTTGTTGTGTAATTCATTGGAGTTTTATTCAATATTTTACTACCATAGTAGATGACATGGGGTTTCTTGCCCTATCATTGGCCTAACATACCTCCTACTGTATAATCATTGGCATCGTACATGAGATTAAATGGAAGTTCCCAATTGGGGGGTTGCATGATTGGAGGTGTTATTCACATGTTTTTCAATTTTTTAAATGTCACCTCACAACTTGACGACCACTCAAAAGGAATATCCTTGGTCAAAAGACTACATAAAGGCTGTGACAAAGCACTTAAATCCTTTATGAACCGTATATAGAACCCGACATATCCAAGAAAATACTAGACATCTTTCACACATGTAGGGGTAGGGAAATTTGAAAATAGTTCAACCTTGGATTTATCAACCTCTATTCCCCTCTCTAACACTATGTGTCCCAATACAATACCCTAAGTGACCATAAAATGACACTTCTCCCAATTAAGTACCAAAATTTTCTTCTCACATCGTACCAATACTTTTTCTAAATTCTCCAAGCATCTCTCGAAAGAGTCACCAAAAACAAAGAATTCGACCATGAATCTAAGTTTTTCACTTTTCTTGATAGATGAACAATCTTGGTTAACAACTCATCTTGTTCTCTTAAAGCATATTTTCCACTCCCAACAGATTGGGATGGAATAGACTACTTTGAATGCTTAGCAGGATCAGAAATATCCTAAGAGTGGGCATTTTCTACTAAACTTTCAAAGTAGTCTAGAGCTTTCTCAGGCTCTTTGCCTAAACAATCGTCATTACACATGATGTCTATGAATTGGCGATGAGTTGGTGTGATTCCTTCCTAAAAGAAACTCACTTGCTGTCATATTTTAAAGCTATGATGTGGAACAATGTTTAAGAGATCCTTGAACCTCTCCCAACAGTCATAGAACTGTTCATTGGATTTTTCAGAAAAAATTTGAATTTGCTTCTTTAAAGTAGTTGTTCTATAAACTGGGAAGAACTTCTTAAGAAACTATTTTTGTAAATCGGCCCAAGTAACCATGGTTCATGGCTTAAGAGAGTTGAACCAAATCTTTGCTTTGTCTTTCAAAGAGAATGAGAATAATTTCATTCTCACTACTTCTTCACTCACATTTTGGTCAAGAGATGTGCTAACCACCTCATCGAATTCCTTAATATAGAGGTAGGGATTTTCCCTCTCCACACCATGAAATTTGGAAGCAGATAAAGCATTCCAGGTTTTACTATGAAATTCTGTGCTTACACTGGTAAAAGTATGCACGAGGGTGCAAAAAATGAGTGGGTTGATATTCTCTCATCGTCCTTATTAGAGGAATACGTGCGAGATTATCTCTGACATTCCCAAGATTATGAGTGAGAAGAACTAATGAAAAGTTATTCCCTTGGTTCCCCACGTTCTATGGATTCTTGTTATTTAAATCATCTATGTCAACCATGCGTTGGTGTCAAGTCTTATAAGTCTATTATCAACATTATCTCGTACTCACATACAAAAAAACTAAACTGGAGATATGGATAGACAAACAATAAACTAAAAGAAAAGTACAGTAGATAACACACCTAAGCTCGTAATGTGAATCACATGACTTACCTAACGATCTCTGAATTACCTCTTGAATCAACGTCGTTTTCCCTAGTAATGGAGCCAAAAATGCTTGCTCTCTTAAGTGGGTTAAATTAAAAAGGAATTCTCAAGCTTAGGAAATGGTATTGTGTTATAACTCGGTCAATTATTAAGATCGTTTCCTCAAGGGAAATGATTGGCTCAAGTGGTGAAAGGTAAAAGAAAATAAAAAATCTGAATTTTGGGAGATTTGGTTGTAGAAATTATTACTTAAGAAATAACAATTAAATGGAAGACTGATTAATCGATAGAGTTCATCTTATCATGGACAGGTATTTTGACTCAATTTCTATAACTCATTTGAGATTGTATTCAAATGCACTTAAATGAAAAATATTCATTTAAAACCTAATTAAAAATAACAAAATATATATTCGAGTTAATTGATTTGATTTTGAAAGAAGTATAGTCACTCTGATTGCAATGATTCCAAGAATTACCCGTACTAGACTTAATTGTCTATGGGTAAGTAAGAAGATATACATATCGAAAGTGTTTTCAACTTTAATTATTCAAATAACTCAAAAATACTTAATCATTGAAAAAATTATAATTAAGTCAAAATCCACAATTCACAGATGAGACTCCCTCATCTAATAAAACCGAAGTATGCCTACTCTCTCAGTATCGAACTGAAAATGAAAGCAATTAAAGAAAGTATGATTGTAATTGAAATTAACGAAAACTTGAACTGAAATTGCAAGTGAATGAAAATACCTTGGATTGGATTGAAAGAATGTAAATCGTTCACAAAAAAAAAATTGAATATAATTGCGTTGCAAGAATTTAAGAAGTAGAAATTAACAAAGCTTGTAACTTGAATAATGAAGGTAAAACTCTTGAAAGGAAAAACTCTAATTCTAAACCTAGGTAAGAATAAAGAAGAAAGAACGATGAAATAAAGTCTTCTAATGTTGGTTTTTAGTGATGTCTTCACTCTTGCTAGACTTGGGTATTTATAGGAGATCATATGCTAATTTTGCTCCGTTTGATCCTCCAATCATAACCTTTAAAATATTTAGCAGATTGTCTTTCCAAATCTGTCCTCGTAGCAGAATTACAGCAACCTACTGGTTGGAAGCAGAAAATGACTCTACCACTGTGTTGTACAAAACTGGTTGCTCTTCTCTTCTATTAGTAGAACACATTTATGTTTCTAACCTATTAGTAGTACAATAGTCACCTACCGGTAGAACAACTCTCTATTTTACTTCTACAGGTAGGAATGAACTTTTACTGGTATAATCAATTTGTGCTTCTAGTTGAACCTATAGAACATGTCTTTTCTTCAATTATGCTTGTTGTGGTCTTGACTTGACTCCTGAACCTTTTAACTCATCCTCCAAGTCCTCTATAACATAAATTGATATTTTGAATTCTCACTTTTACATGTGTTCACCTACAAACACCAATTTTCTTCATAAAATACAAAACTAAACTAAAATAAAGGAATTAAGTCACTAACATGGTTAAGATAAATGATATGAGAGCTATAATGTGCAATATTATGCTCTCATCAGCCATCGTTATACTTCTTAGCGTGTTTTTGATTCTAATATCATTCATTGTTACATTTCTATTGAATAATCACACCACGTAACAATAATAACGTGACGATTAATTAATCCTAATATTGATTGGTGAAAAAGATTATAGTAAAAATACGATCCGACCTATTATGATCATTACTTATGTTTATTTGTATTGATTTTAAGATGAAATAATTTAAATTGAGAGCTTGGCAGAATTTTGGAAAGTGCGACTAAAAGGACATATCGTAGAATTAAAAAAAAAAATTTGACTTTTTAAATTTTTTTACAAAGAAAAGTGCTATTATCAAAATTGAATTACTACTAGAAAAACAAACATATTTATCTGACCGACCCAAGTGAATATGAAAAAGAAATTATTATTTAAATTATAATTATTGAATTAATAATAAATTTTAATTAATATTGAAGTCTATTATTAATTTGATAATTATAATATATTAAATTAATAAATTAAGTACAAATAATACTAATTATATTAAAATGAGACGAACTTGCATGTATTTCCCATAGCTGAAGTGTCCGGCACTCTCTATCCATTTTTCGGAGATACGATTCAGCAAAATAGTTCACATGGCCCCACGCAACCCACATATTTGTACTTATTAATATAAATGGGATCAGACCAACAAAAAAAATTTAAGTGGGACACACCCAATGTTACCTTTGTTACAATTCGATCATGATCGTATGAGTATTTTCAAAAATAAATTTTCCATTATAGAATTCTTAATTCTACTTTGACCTTGATTTCATCTCCTTTTCTTACCAAAAATCTCGAATCTTCGAAACAGATCGTGCCGTGAAAGTCCGAAGTTACTGTAGTTTTTCAGTTCACAGTCCAAAGTCCAAACCCATCTTGACTTTTTCTTGCCGTGTTTACAGTTTCACTCTTGGGAGTTGCAGCTGAAATTGAAGTTTGAAACAAAGGTACGAAGGTTGAGTCTGTTTTTTTTTTTTTAAAGATATTGTTACCTCTTTTTCCTTTCTTTGTTGTAATCGGATGTGGGTTTTTAATTGGCAGTGGAAAGTTGTTTGATGGCCATAAGCATTGTTAATCTTGTGAAGAATAATGGATTTCTGTTCTTGTTTTGATGTCCTTCTATATTTCTCTCTCGTCACCCTTCTTTTTTCTTCCCCAGTTTGTGCTGAGTAAATGTAATGGGATCTTTGAATAAGATACATACACTTATACAATTATGGAAAATCATTGAATAAGTAGGGGTCTGTAACTAACATTCAAGACATGGAAATCTTTGTTCTTAATATTAGAGTTGGGGTCTTTGGGAAATGAGGGCAGTTTTGGGTGTTTTAACATGATTTTTGATACAGGAAAAGCAAAAAGTTTGACATAGGTTTAGGGATTGACTAGAGTTCTTGTTTCTTGGAGATTAGAGTTTGCAATTTCTACTTTGGTATCCTGGAATTCTCAGATTCGATATGGTCAGAAATAAAAAACCAATCTTTCTCTTTTATATTGAGAAAGTAATCTCTCTTTTAAGTTCTCGGAGATGATACTGTCATGTTGGGTGGTGTTAATGGCAATAGAAGCAAAGACACATTGATCAAAATAAGTTATGGTGGAAGAAAGCCTTTTTTTTACTCTCTTGATAATCCTCAGTCCCTGTAAAGTTGTAGTGAAATAATGATTTGGAAGTGACAGGAAATGACACTAGTAGAGATTCATAAGTCTATATTATTTTCTGCAAATGTGTAAACTTTCGGAGAAATGAATACGATAAAATAGAAGGAATTGGGGCTGGAAGTTATATCCATACTAAGTGTAAATATCTATTAGGCTTCCCTTTTTCTTTTCTGTATGAGGAAGGGATGCTTTAATGCTGGCTTTTCGCAATATAATCAATTGTGGGCCTTTTAATTGGGTTGTCACAAGCCAATCTCACTCACTTGAGGCACTTTTGAATTACTAGGTCCCCTCGGATTCTCTTTCTTAAACAGGGAGCTGCTTTTAATATAGATTGCGCATTGAACCCACTCCCCTTTGAGGTATCATCATGGAGTAAAAATCTCTTCCTATTTTTGCATTACTTATTGTAATCACTAGTATCGTAGTTTCCCCATCCATTCTAATCTATAGCTAGCAAGTTCTTCCCTATTCCCTCCCCCCTCCTCCCACAAGGAAAAAAGGGAAAAGAGAATTTAAGACAGTTCAAGGAAAAGCAAATCGAAGATTTAAGTAATTGTTAATTTGTTATCACCTTTGATATATGCTAACCATAGTCTTCTGAATCGACCATTAGGCCTGGAAGTTCAAACTACTTTTTGCATGTCTTTTGTGAGTATTAGTTTTTGTTGACCACATTTGACATGACTAAAAACAAAGAAGTCCAATTTGCCTTCGAGCAGAAGTTCTGAAGAAAAGAAGATAGGGTAATTTGGGCAGTAAAATAGCTTAAACTTTCTCAAGAAGATTTTGTAGTCACAAGCAGTTCCAGAGAAGATCTTGCCTATTTAGATGGGATTGATGCTTTTTTATTCTTTGGTTATGTATCTAACTTAAGAACGTATGTCTGTGTTTTGGAAACATAGCATTTTGTTTTTCAGCAACATCCAACTATCATTCTTGGTTCAAATAGTACTTTCAATACTGGTTGGCTGGGACATGAATTCCTTGCACCAGCTGGTTTTGCTATCAAAACTGTACCTTGTAAATTCCATGCGATTTTTAAAGAGAATGAACAAGAAGATATGAAGCATTGTAAGAGAGTTATATGTAAATAGTGAGATACATAGAGAGCGTAGACAGAGGTGATAGCAGCAAAGAAAAAGGAAGAGAAATGGATGATAATGGTCCAGAGGAAGGTTTGTCTTCTTTTTTTTTTTTTTTTTGGGGGGGGGGGGGTTGGGGGGAGATCAAGCAGAACCAATAGAGGTGTCTAAGTGAAGTTTTTGTCACTATACTAATTAACTGGTTATCATTCCTAATACCTTAAGAAAGAGTCCTTGTGAAAAAAAATTACAGGTTTAGCAAAAAAGACTACTAGTCTACTACTAGAATAGTTTATTTCTTAAACAAAGAAATATCAAATTATCAATAACTGTTCTGATGTCACTAACAGTTCTAATCTCAGCCTTAGGGCACTATGATCGTAGTGGAACTCATGTTCAAGCTAAGCATTGAATGACATTTATCATGCATTTGAGATGAATCTGGATGTCACAATAACATTAAATGAATTGGCTATTGATAACAAGCATATTTTGTGATTTGCCTTATTCTTTACAATTCTTTTTCTGATCCTCTATTAACCATTAGTGAATATGTTCACCAAGGATATGACATGAAGTAGCCTGTATCTGCCCATTTTCATGCCTTCAATATTTGCATAATACCTGTGTGTGTGTGTGTGGTGATGATGATCGATTGTTTCTCATTGATGTATTTTTTAATCTTTTTGGTATAGAGCAGGTTTTGTGATTTAAGGAAAGGTGATGGTCATTCAGTTTGGGGAAGATGGAAAATGGAAGCAATTCTCATCCCCATGTAAACCAACCTATAAAAGGCTCCAAAAACATCAGTGAAGACAAGACATCCACTAATAAAGACGTTCGTGATTCTGCCTTTGTTAACCATGGTTTGCCCCTTTTAACATCTTTATTGAATTTCAATTCTGATTTTCAGTGTTTAGTTTGGAGTATTAGCAATAATATTAGAGACAATATTTAGAGAGAAACAGAGATAGGTTAAAAACTTAACCTAGCTCTTATACATACTTGTATTTATAGTTAACCTACAATAATAAGTATTACTCATACACCCTCTTATTATTAACAATTTATATATACTACTCTATTATTCTTAACACTCTCCCTCAAGTTGGACTATATATATCATATAATTCAAGTTTGGAACAAATAGCTGTAAGACGTGTACGACTCAATGTTTTGGTAAATATATCTGCAAGCTGATCTTCAGATTTCACAAATGGAGTTGTAATCTTCCCAACTACTATCTTGTTCTGAATAAAGTGAAAATCAACCTCAATATGCTTAGTTCTCTCATGAAATACAGGATTGACAGAGATATGGATAGCTGTTTGGTTGTCACAAAACAACTGTAAAGGAAGTTGAATTAGAAACCCAATTTCCTAGAGTAAGTGTAGTACTCAAGTCAAATCACTTGTTGTATGTGTTATTGCCCTATACTCAGCCTCAACACTGGATCTCGCTACCACGGGTTGTTTCTTACTTTTTTATGAGACAACATTATTCCCTAAGAAAGTACAATAATCAATGGTTGATCTCCGATCAGAAGGAGAGTCAGTCTAATCAGCATCTGAGAAACCTTCCACTCTAAGGTGTCTATTAGCTCGATATAACAGTTCAAGTCCAGGAGCTCGTTTGAGATGTCGTAGAATACGAGTAATTGCCTCCCAATGTGGTACTCTAGGACATTCCATGAACTGACTTATTATATTGACTACATAGGAAATATCCGGTCGAGTAATAGTGAGATAATTAAGTCTCCCAACCAATCTACGGTACCGACCTAAATTCTCAAATAATGTACTATCATCCATCAATAATTTCTGATTCAGATCCATAGGAACATCAATCGGTCTACCACCCAGCATACCTGTTTCCTCAAGCATGTCAAATACATATTTTCTTGGAGATAAACAAATAGTCTGTTTAGATCGAGCCACCTTCATACCCAAGAAGTACCTGAGTTCTCTCAAATACTTAGTATGAAATCGATACTGTAAGAATATTTTTAACTTGACAATCCCCTCAGAATTATTTTCAGTAATCACAATATCATCTATATAGACTACCAATAGGACATATCCAGCATCTGTCTGTTTATAAAATACAGAATGATCTGTTTGATATCGAAAAAGACCAAACTCTAAAACAACATCTGAAAATTTACCAAACCAGCTCTCGGTGACTGTTTCAAACCATACAAAGATTTTTTTAACCGACATACACTCTTACCATACTCCCCCTGAGCAGTAAACTCAGGTGGCTGCTCTATGTATACCTCTTCAATCAAGTCACCATGTAAGAAGGCATTCTTGACGTCTAACTGAAACAAGGGCCAATCAAGATTAGCAGCCAAATAAATTAAGATACGAACAGAGAAAATTTTGGCAACAGGAGAAAAATTCTCCTCATAATCAACACCATAAGTCTAAGTAAAGCCCTTTGCAACAAGCTGGGCTTGGAGACACTCCACAAAACTGTCTGGATGAAACTTAACAGTTTACACCCAATGACAGCCAACAGTTCGTTTACTAGGGGGTAAAGGAACGAGATCCCAAGTCTTATTATGATGTAAAACATCCATCTCCTTCTCCATAGCTTTCCTCCAACCCGGATCAGATAATGAACCGAACTGCAGAAGCCTTCTGAACCGCTAAACCACCAGACTATTGAACCACATTGAGCCAATGAACCGGAGCAACAACTGAGTTGGACCACTGAACCGGTGTAAAAGACAGAGGAAATGGTTTGAACCGGAGTAAAAAAAAAAAAAAACTACCTGAACCGGCTGTGTCCAGGATTGAACCAAGTCTGATCCGGATTTGGACCGGTCTGGTCTGAATCTGACTTGATCCGAACGAAGTCTCCTGGGTCTTGGATTCGGTTCTTGATCTGGATTTGGGTCTAGGTTTAGATTCGGGTCTGGATCTGGATCTGAGACTTGGGTTTAAGTAGACTTGGACCCAACCCGTTACCCAAAACCCGACCCACTTGATCATTGTCTTCTTCACTGAGTAGGGTTTCAACAAAACCCTAATTTCTGCACTATAGTCGGCTATACCAGTGCCGACTACTCAACCACATAGCACACAACTAGGCACAGTCAACTCGACTGCACCAACGTTGACCCCACCACCACGAAGCAAGGCACCACCACACAGCAAAGCGCCACACAAAGCAAGGCACCACTCAGTCGACTACCACCACCTCAACAACAACACCTCCACAGCGACAACTTCCACCACAACCACGATGGGTTCAACGAACAGTACCCATAATCAATTTATTCACAACATATATATATATATGTGTGTGTGTGTGTGTGTGTGTGTTTATGATCGTAACTGCTCTGATACCATGTTAAGTTTGGAGTATTAACAATAATATTAGAGATAATATTTAGAGAGAGGTTAAAAACTTAACTTAGCTCTTATACTTGTATTTATAGTTAACCTACAATAATAAGAATTACACATACACCCTTTTACTATTAACAATTTACATATACTATCCTATTATTCTTAACATTCAGGAAATTGTACCTCAAACCCCTCAGACTGCCGCTATTTGTTTATCATAACTGATGATCTAGTGATCAATTTTGGAACATGCCAAATGTGATATTTTTCCTTTCGTATTCCCTTCTGCATAATGACGGTGGAGTGTTTCAATACAACGACATTATATCAAATAAAAAAAACCACCGAAATAAAGATACTAAGTAATAAAGGCATTAGTAATGTGTTGCATTGGGAGTATTCTTCTTATGTAAGACCTTAAAAGTTAAAAGTATAGGATCAATAAAAGACTGGATGTGCCAAAATCACTGCGTTAGACATCATTCTACAGAGTCAAGTTGATTCAATTGCATGGACCATGGTTTACTTACGCTTTTCATGTAGGAACTGAGTATGTGCCAAAGATGTGTTGGGTACTGACAAATCTCCACTTTCTTGACACATGCCCAATATATGGGAGACATGGCAGAAAATTCAACATTATTAGTTTAGTTTTGGAACCTGCTAAAATCCAACTAAGAGAGGATGAACATTTCTGATTGAATTATTTATTTTATTTTCAAAGGGGATCTAGTTACTGAGGGAGTGTCTCTGTATCATGCATATGTATAACACAGAGTTTGTGTCATGTTCCGGCGTCTATGCAGTGCAGCATTATATTGGAATTCTTTGATTGATTAATCACAATTTTCTGTTCTATTGTATTTTTGCTGTGTATTATTCTTCTTTCATCTGCATTGAATTGTTGCACGAATGTGTTATTATAGAAATTAGGAGGATAGCTTGCCTTTGCCTTGTGTAGTGAGAAAATACTCTAACTAGTAGCCTCAAGATTGTGGGTTCGGATGTGCACATAGTAGGTCATAACTAACAACCTCAAAATTTGGGGTTTGAATATGAGTGTAGTCAGTTTGTGCTTGAAAAGTCTGTACTCAGTTCATCTCCAGACTCCAAAGGCATTTAATGGGAAACAAACTAGATAATAACCTTTTCAGCGGCTGTCTATAACTGTTAATCATGGTAGTGTCATTCAGTAAATTCTAATAGTGTAAGGAATTCAGAACCCATTTCGTTCCCATAATCTAGGGTGTTGGGGAGACGAACTGGATATAATATATCCTTTTGGCGTTATTTGTAAAAAGTGACTGCTATTGTGTCAAACCTACAAGCTTAGGTTCTTAGCATGAGCTTTTACTATTGCACTAGGTAATGACCCCTCAGTGGACAAATTCAAAATATTGAAGCACTTGTATTTGGTATTCTATTATTTTGATGGTTGTCCTCATAAACTGTTGAGTTGGGCAGACAATTTACTCAAATTTGTTGCTAGGTGCATAGTAAATTTTTTTGTGGCAGCCATCATCAGTTGCAGAACCATAAATCTGGAATTGGGCAAACTTTGTGCCTAAGCTGCTCAAAAGCATTGGGAAAATCAGTTTGCAAAGGTCTGTTTTAACAGTATCCGGTTACCCCTTTCCGTTTTAATATTAACATGGCAACCCCTGATATTTCTAACTTTTAACAATAAGACCTCCCCAGACACCGGAAAAGATGAAGCTAACTAAAATAATGCTCAAAATGCCAAAATTGTCCCCTGCATTCCTTGTTGAAACAAAATAATCCAATTTCCAAATTAGTTATTCACGGGGCAGTATGAACCTGGTAGACAAACACCCAATTCTCCGTAATCTTCCAATTTTGATCAATCTTGACCGAACTAAAAGTTTGAACCAAAGTTAAATAGATCATTTCGAGAAATTTTCAACTGGGATCTGCATATGCCATTTTTTAAATGCCAGTGGTGGCCAGATATAACCCATATGCCAGGGTGTTATTGTAATTTGCCCCTCTTTTGAACTACCTAGCCAAGATGGTTTGCTCAAATCTAAATTTCCCTGCCATCCTTAATGATTTGACTAGCACATTGGACTTTGCCAATTCAAACTTGCGAAAGTCATGACTAAATCCTCATAACAGCGTTATAGACTTATAGTGATTGCAGAGTACAGACAGTAACTAAACCTTAAATCCTAAAATATTTAACATTCTTGATCCTTCCTTGTACTAGTCTTCTCAGCTGGAATCATAAATGGATCGTCTCCTATCTAATGATCTTTTCTATAGGTGCTCTGAGCCATCTAAACTTTAATCCATCGTGACCTTCACAATAAAAAACCACATTTTGAAACTGATGATAAAATTGGCACGAATGATGTGTCAATGACTTAATGCCATTGATCGAGGTGTGCATAGTAATTAATAGTGATGGAAGTTTTGGTTTTTCTTCTGTTAATGC
The DNA here is from genome assembly GCA_963454935.2 of Ilex paraguariensis. NCBI lineage: Eukaryota > Viridiplantae > Streptophyta > Magnoliopsida > Aquifoliales > Aquifoliaceae > Ilex > Ilex paraguariensis. Next base: position 417,730 of record CAUOFW020003580.1, on the reverse strand, counting down.
ATTAGATGACAGAATAATTCCAGGAAACATCTTTCCCAAAAACTGTAGTGAATTTTATGTTCTGATGTAATATTTGTCTGTGTGGGTGTGCGTGCATGTTTTCTCCGAACCGAGTTACTTTTATCCTTGTGTCTCAATGTGAAAATGCCAGGAGTTCACCAGTACCATCTCATAGCTGTTTATTCCAGATTACCAAGTGCAGCCCAAGTACATTGTTGTCCTCTTTGTAAATATTCCCAAGTAATTATGGTCTTGTTAAAAGTTTTATGGATGGCCTTACCATGCAGCTGAGATAGCTTGGCATGAGAGGAGAAGGGCATGGATCGGTGAAAATCGATCTCAAAGATCACAAAGAATGCCTAGGGAGCAAATTATGAGGTATTTGATTCTTTTTCATTTTAGCATATAACTTTCACTTCCATATTTATTTTTTCATGATTATGTATTTTTTTAAGGTTGACCATTGTCATTTTTCATTTTTACTCTCCACATTCATGAGACACAACATAAAATATGTTGTTTATTCAAGCTTCTACAGATATCAGCGAAATCATGTAGATATTAGTAGACTTGTACAGTGATTACATTTTTTTGCCTCTTCTTCTTCTTCTTTGCTCTTTTTTTGTTAATTTTTTTCCTTTCCAATCCTTTTGCTTTATGCCTTACTGGGAAGGAATTAGTTTGTCAAAAAAAAGATGAACAGAATACAATATGGTGAATGAAGCATTTAGATCCCTTACTTGACTGACCTGCCATTCTGCATTAGAGACCTGGAAGAGTTTCCAAATTTCAATAGTAACAATCAATGTGTTCTGTTGTGAGAACTTGAAATGACGACCCATGTAATTCAGTATATACAATATTATTCATATTGATTAATGGATCTAATCCTATGTTTAAAGAAAATTGGTGAAGGCTCAAGGCATAGAATCTAGTTCTCTGTATAAAAGTAGAAGGTAGCCGCAGCATGAGTAGCGCTCTTTCTTTTTTACGGCATCTTTGTTTCATTCTGTATTTGCGGGGTGGTAAAATATTAGAGTCTTGAAGAGATGGCGCAATTTCAAGTAGTTTGAAAATATAGTCACCTTAAATTCCATTAATAATGTTTAGAAAGACATGGGGATTATTCAAATTATAGCAAACCAGAAAGAGGGTTGATTTTATATGTTAGTATAATTAATCATGCTATGGGATGTAAAAAACGTTAAATATATACGTTTTTACGGTTGTCAAGTTATGGCACGGGTTGTTTTAAAAAAAAAAATTGTTTTGGCCTGGTATGTGTTCACTTGCACAATTTGCAAACATAAGCACATACACATTTCCATGAATAATAATGTTGACATTTCCAGAAAAGCTTACTTTTCCTGCGGGCCACCCACGAGGAGGAGATAGACATTCCAACCTCCAGATAGCTTAGTAGTACATTGGGAATTCAGGATTAAAAGAAGAGGCTATTGTCACTTTATAGAACTTTAGAGGAGGTTTCTGCTACTTGAACCTATTGTGGTATACAGGGACCTAAGAAAAATTGACCTTACATATCTTCTCTTGCAGCTGGACAACTACTTATGAGGAGCTGCTTTCATCTACTGAACCATTTCATGAGTCAATTCCATTAGCTGTAAGTTTTCTGTACGCCTCTCTAGTGCCTGCTTATTGCGGATGTCAGTTCATTATCTTTGTTGATGCCGCAGGAGATGGTGGATTTTCTAGTTGATATCTGGCTTGAAGAAGGTCTTTACGACTAGGTGAGTAGTGAAACTTCCTTGGTGGGCAGCAATAACATTCTGCAGTTTTTTTTTTTTAAGCCTATACCTCACACGACCAGTTACACTCAACACATTAGCTGAATGAAATAGTTGGGTTCTCTCGTTTCTTTGATTGCATAAGCAAGAGTCCCTTTACTGGAATATTGACTTACTGAAATATAGTTTGATTTGATGGTCATTGGCTATGAAATACCTATTGTTGTATGAATTACAGAGTTGGTACTGTTATAGTGTTATGGGATATACTTTATATTCATTGCTTCTTTCTTGTAAGTGCCTGGTCAGCTTACTCTCTGAGTCAATAGTATATGTTTCATGCTTTAATGTGCTAGCAATGGCAATTTTAAAGTCTCTTGCTTCATTTCTTTGATGATTCAAGCAATGCAGCTTTATGCCAAGCCAAGCTTAACCCTCACATCTGCGAGTGAATATTGAATGTAACAGTTATATCACATCAGTATTGTCACGTAGTGTAATCGTCTAATGATAATTTAACAATTAGGCAAAATAAATCTCACTCTTGCAAATAATTATTCTGTCACGTAAGACAATAATCGTCATATATTCAAAAAATGGGATTCATTGACGTACTTGTTGAGTTATTATTGGACAATTTTATTACATGATATTGTTTACGGAAAAATGTTATTTAGTCTTAATTTAGAGATCTAATGTAATACAACTATTGAATTGGTTGTGGGTTTTATCTAACATTGGAACTCACAACTAATCTAATGACTGCATTGAAACCACATCATTAGGTCTCCAAATAAGATTTTTATAGCATTGCTTTTGTTTACGTAGTGTAATAGTTCCGATCAACATTTACTCCACTACTACAAGGGTTCTAATGTGTCATTAAATGCGTATCAGCCAAATTATGTATTGCCAAAGTACAATCAGTTCGTGGTATAATAAACTAGCCGAAGTTATCGACCAATGGCCTATTATCTATGGGCCTGACCCTTGGTCTGCCATATGGGCAAGCTATGGGCCGCAGAGTTTTTAGAAGTAGGCATCTAAGCGGGCCATTATGCAAGCAGCTACCGGTCTTGCCTGTTATGGATCATTGGTTGGCTAGCCCGGCCAAACCCATAAGCCGAAGTTGATGCCTTTCCTTCATTTCCGAAGGAGGAAATTTAAAAAAAAAAAAAAAAAACTCGAGTTTTTTGCACTATTGATCGAGAACTAAGACATGCCGAAAGATTTAGTTATGCACAAACAAATATTGTCAAAATTATAGATGTTGAAATTGTAAATACTTCTCGCGTTCCACAAAATAGGGTGGATTCGTAATCTAAATTACTCAAAATCTTAATCTCAAATTTAAATAATTTCATATCATATTTCTAAACCTAAATTGCAAGGTTAACTTGTTATTTTTTTATTTTGGTATTCTTTAAATTCATTTTTTGATAACACTTATCTGAAATATAGAATATATTTGTTAATTATGTGTATATGAATATATTACTATATACAAGTATTAAAAAAATTAATTACGATCTAAAATGACATACCAACTAAATTTGTATAACAAATCATACCGTGAACCTCACCATCTCGATATCATTGGTCAAAAAGTCAATTGCAAACGAAGGATGACTGGGCCTCGGTCCTTAGGACTAGGAGTTACGTTTTTGTTTTCATTTTTCATGGACGGTTCAAATTCAATCTGAGGAAGCTTCTATCCGATTGGAACTTAAGAAGATGACTTTGACGACAATGAGAAGGATCATGGAAGTTTGATAGGACGAAGAATCAGCGGCCTAGAATTATCAAAAACAGGATAAAGGAGCTGCTGGTCAACGGTCAATGGCCATTATAGTGGTTGAATTTTCTCAGCATCTTTCATGTTCCTTCTCTTCATTGCGGAATTGTCTTTGTTTATGATGCTGGACTCGGCTACCCCTAGATTGAAATATATATATATATATATATATTTTTTTTTATTATGATTAAAATTGTCTGAATCAATTTGTGTTCATCTCGATTAAGAGATGGATGCACCTTCATCTCGATTAATATTTTTTATTTATTTTTACATATGATAACATAGAAATCATTTAATAAAGTCATTACTTGAATAACAAGAGTTTGTACTTTGAAGGCATAGAGATGAATTTTGACCAGAGCAAACCCACTTTATTGCATCTTCATTACAATTTGCGTGTAAGAAAAAGCTAAAATCAAATAAAGCCCGGACTGCACATTGGTTTTTTTTTTTTTTTTTAAAAAAGGGACCACACATTATTGCTTTGTTTATTTTACTTACATCTCTCTCTTTTTCTCCCTCTCTCTCCCTCTCTCTCACACACACATATATGAGTGGGGCTATTCACACCTATTAAATCTCTTTTTCTAACTCATTTTATTTAAAATTATTAAATTTATCTTATCTATACCTACCACATTACTTACTAAATTCACTCTATTTATATTCATTAATTAAAAACTAAATTCATTCAATTTTATTTCAACTTATTATATATGCAATAATTAAAATTTTATTTAGGTGTATTATTTTGATACGAAAATATTTAAGAACTAGAATATAAATAAAAAATTTAACAATTTATTTTTAAAATATTAGTCAAAATATACAAATTTTTTAAAACATCTCAAAATATTCTAAAGATATTGGTGAAAATATGTCTGAATATCTCAAATACCTTTAAATATTTTATATCAACATGAAATATTAAAATTTCACCTTAATTATTATTTTTGGTTCGTTTTCTTTGAATATATATTTAATAGTTTAATTGCATGGATATAAATGTGGTAAATTTAGTGTATGTATAAATAAGCTGGATTTAGTAATTTGCAGGAGGAGCGATAAATGGAGGTGGGAAGCGGATTTCAGAGGTGGATAAGCCCCACCCTATATATATATATATATATAGACAATATGTGCATCTCTCGGTGGCCTATACGCGAATGTATCTTTCTTGACTCCAAAAATACAGAGAAGATTTCTCACCTCTCCAACCTCTCCGCTTGAACCCTTTGACAGGTGAATTTCGTTCAAACATTACAATGAGTTATAGTTTTCTGAAATTAGTACCTACTCATTTGTCTTTGCTCTTCTTTGAATCTGTAGAAAGCATGTAATTTTTGCTCAATTTTATAGAGAGCCATTGCTCTCTCTCTGTTGTTAACCTTTTTTTTTTTTGAGTAAATGAATTTTTTCTTGAATTCATAGAAACCCACTTTTCTTTGATTTGTTTTGGGAAATAATGAAACTTGTTTGGAATTCAGGGAGACCCATTTGGTTTGCTTTGTTTTTGAGTACGTCTTTCTTGCAGAGAGTTTTCAGATATAATGGAGATCGATAAGGCAATCAGAGAAAGCGATGATCGAAGGCTGAAGACAAAGTACAACAATGCCATCTATGTCATCCAAAGGGCTCTAGCTCTCTACTCGTAGGTTTTCAATAATTTTTTGTTCTCTTTTAAATTGTTTATGTATTCTACGTTTTTCTTGAGCTGGGTTTTGAACCTACTTTTCTGCTTCACTTCCTTGGTGGGTTAATTCTCATGGCATTAATGTGGGTTTTGAGAAGTTGTGAATTTAGAGTGAAAACCGACGTGTAAGTATATTTTATAAACCTTGTCTTGCGTTAAATTTTGTTTTCAACTAGTTCTTCGACAATCTGCCTCTTTTTTATTTTTTTGATGGAATGTCATTGCACAATCATCGGTTTTCGTATTAAGTAACTTATATTGAAAAATGGGCATGTGCACACCTAACTCTTTGCTTGTAATGCGGTGGTTTTCCGTCATTTGCTTTCAAGGTTTGTTTGAATCTGTGGGTGTAGTTTCATAAGCCTGGAAGATGTGGAACTGCATGACACCAGAGCTCGCAGTTTCATTTTTGGTATACACAACAATATGATATTTTGGCAGCTGAAGCATGTTACTTCTTTTATTCAAATACGAACTGTTTTAGGGCACTCAAGTTCATGGTGATAAAGGCTCTTCCTTGTAGGTAGATCAAATGATTATGGGTATTGAAGAATGAAAACTGTTTATGAATAAGTTTTTCCCATTAGGTGTTAGGACAAATGGAGAAAGGGACATGAAGGTGCTGGAATAGTATCTGCTTTCCTTGACTATTGTCCTTAGTGCCATGGCTCCCACTGATTTGTGGCATGTTGCTGGAGTTCTTGACACCAGAAGATGTGATCTATATTTGAGGAATATTGGTAATACTGTATGAGTATTTGGTTACCAAGGAATTTCTCGCTGTTTCCTTCCTCTTCAATCTTTGGGTCCTAATCATCAAAATTCTGTTTTTCCAAGACATATTGAAATCCTAATTTTCCTATTGTGGGATTTGCTCATGGAAAGCAAAGAGTAAAAGAAAGAAACAATGATATTGGTGAAGAGGTCTTGTCCAAATGGAAACATAGAGGTTAAATGAACAAAAGAAATGCCATCTATCGCATATGATGGCTACGGCTGTCAGGAGGCTACTCTTTCCCCAGCGTAGTCTTTAAACCTCTTCTGGGGGCACTTGTCATCCAAAAAAATCTGTAATTATGAACAGGACTTTTGATAAAGGACATTGGTTTTGGAATTGGTGTAAGTTGCAACTGAAATCAACTCTATGCTTCCTTGCTTTGCAAATGTCCACATTCTTTCCATACAAGTCTATAATAATATTGCAGAATGTACTTCTCTAATTAAAACTATCAAGATCTCTTTCATTGTTTCCGACCGGGAGGCACGTGAGATCCCCTCTAAAAAAAGAGTAAGATAACTGAACTGATCAAGGAAAAATTACCCAAGTACTACTTTTCTTATTGGTGCGAGGCTATCAAATTTTGCTTCAGTTTCCAATGAGCTCCCATTTCGCGTTTGATTTACCGCAAGTGCATTTGTGGTTAGTCTAATGTTTTGACTTTGTTACAGAGTTAATGTAGTTGGCTTACCTGTATCTGCATCAGTTACAAAAGGGAATGTAGCTTTGATAGGTGTTAAGGCATTCAAGGTTCGAAGTATCGGCCGAGTTGGATACGACTCGGTTGAGTCGTATCTGCCTCAGCCATCACCGATCCGATACCGCTACACGGTACGCTAATAACACGAGACTCAAGCGAATCGGCGTTGACTCGGTCACGATTCGGAGATATCGATTAAAATCGGAGTCGGATCGTTTGAGACGGACCGAGTCATCAATAGATCAAAGTAAAAAACCAGAAAAAAAAAAAAAAAAAAAAAAGGGTAGGAGAAGAAGATCAATTCTACATGTAGATTCACAGACCCAAAGATGCAGAAACTAAAGTAGAAGAAATCAACAAACCCAAAACAGAAATTAAAAGGATTTGCAAAAAAACCTGTACAGCGAACCAGATCCAGTCCAGCCCACCCAAAGTCTCCCTCTCTCAGTCTCGATCTCTCTCGCTGTCTCATTTTGCGCCTCTCTCTCTTTTTCGCTCTCTCGTTTTGCCTCTCTCTCTCTCTCTCTCTCTCTCTCTCTCTTGCTCTCTTGTTTCGTTCATCGTTGCCTGAGTAAGAGCAACTGTATATGCTATACATATACTTTTTTCCCTTTTTTTTTTTTTTGGTTTAGTTAGAACCCCCTTTTAATATTAATTACATCTACAACCCCCTTTTTTTTTTTTTTGGTTTAGTCAGATTCCCTCTTGTAATATTAATTACACCTACAACCCCTCTTTTTTCTTTCTTTGTCAAACCATAAAAAGACTCGAAAGATATTTTTTTTTTGGTTTTCTTTTTTGTTCCTCCCCAATGGTCCCAAATACTTGTCCAAATTGAGAGCAAAATATTGCATACGTCCCAAATGCTTTTGTATGTGTTTCCTTTGCACATGATGACAAATGTTTTTCGGTAGCGCCCTTATTATTCTTTTTTTCTAATAATTAATGTGTTAAATAATATATTTTTGGGAATATGATGTATGGATGATGATATTTATATTTATTACAATTTTTCTTGATTTTTTCAAAAGCTTTTGAGCCTTCTACATAGCGTTTTGAGCGTATCGGCCGATACTGCGTTGCGACGCCGCGACCGATGTGTCTCAGTAACCTACGAGTCGAGGTTCGATACCGCGACTTTGAACCATGAAAGCATTTTAATTGGTCAGTACTTGATTTTTGTTTCTCATGAATCTAGTAACAATGTAAGTATCAGCAATCACCGAAAAAAAGAATAAACTATCCTGTAATGGATATTGATGATAAAACACAGGTAGATCGCCCCCATAACTAGCAGTTTTTGCTGAAAATTAACAAGAAGATGGTTAACATATTCTGTTTTGTTACTTAACACCTTAAATGTTTTGTGTCTTCTATTCTCGTGGAATAATAATGGCCATAGGCCAAAAATTTGCTGCAAAGGCTAAAAAAGTGCCACCTTCTGAGATAACGTAACTCTATCTTAATTAAGAATGAGCCAATATGAGCTCTATTTATGGACGCTTGCAGGATGGAAGCTAGGGGGGAGAGAATTTGTTCTAGACAACTTGATGTTTTGGCAGTTTAAGTGTTTGAGTGGAGTACTGTTTGCTTCCTAGCAACTGCAACAGAAAGTTTGCGCCATCATGAAGGATGTAGTCTTAAAATTTTGATAGTGCTGAACTATATAGATGTGATATGGAGAATGTTGCATTTCCCCAAATAATTGGGACAACAATTGGTTTGGTTACTTTGGTATATGATGTTGCTAATGTTTTTGGGCTTGTCATGCTGAAGGAATATCACATTGTTCGATAAACAAGTTGCAATTAATAAGCAAGTAAGCTCTCAGTTTATTGAGGAAGGCGTGGGATGACCCAGTGGCTCTGGGACCATCCTGGCTGTTATCATATTCGGGTCTCTTATTCCCTCTCCCCATGTGTGTGTTATGGAAACAACTGTAACCAGTTTCTCAAGTCCAAAAAATGTGGTGCTTTGATTACATGAGAAATGTTATTTACGTATTTTGTATGAATTCTTCACTATGAACTGCATGAAAATAATGTTCTTCAGTGTTGTCCATCTGTGTTCAAATAAATTTGGTGCGCACTGATTTTTTTTTTCCTGGACAGTATTGAAGAGGTCGCCTTTAGTTTCAATGGAGGAAAGGACTCAACTGTAAGTTTCTGCATTGTTTTGTTTTGAGTAAGCTGATAAGCTCTCAATAATTTGTCTCCTCAGTCAGTGTTTGACAAGGAACTGATGTTTGTAGGTTTTATTACACCTGCTTAGGGCAGGCTATTTTTTGCATAAAGCGGAACAAAGTCATTGCAATGGGGATCTGAGTGATTGTGGATTCAAATTTCCTATCCGGACAATTTATTTTGAGAGCTCTTCTGCCTTCTCTGAAATCAACTCATTCACTTATGAAACTGCCTCTACGTGAGAAAAGGCTTTCCTTATATATTTTTTTTCCCTCACTCCCCCCCTCCCTCAGAACAAAGTTTCTACTGTTTGACAGATAGATCATGAGAATATATTCCGTTCTATATATAATCTCAAGCATCTGGATTTTGATTTGACATATGTTTCTTGGATCAGTTACAATTTGCAAATGGATATTATTCGCCTGGATTTCAAGTCTGGTTTGGAGGCTCTTTTAAAGGCTGAACCAATCAGAGCCATTTTTCTTGGTGTCCGAATTGGTGATCCTACTGCTGTATGTCAATACATTTCTTAACTAGACTAGATTGTCTTCCAAATTTGGCATAACTTCGCTTGAAGGATAGATTACAATGAAATGTTACTTTATGCATCTGATCATTATCTTGCAGGTAGGTCAAGAACAATTCTCCCCTAGCTCGTCTGGATGGCCTCCTTTCATGAGAGTGAATCCAATCTTAGATTGGTCATACAGGTATGTTATTGTACAATGAGCTTGGATACATGTGCTTATGTACCAAGCTACTTAAGATTCTTTAGGCAGGCAGTGACTGGTTTTTTGGAGGAGAGTAATTTATTCACTACTGGGAAATGAATAATAGCTGGGGCATTTATTGATTACCATAATACATTTTACTACTTGGTTTGTTGTAGGTGATGTAATAAAGGCTTTAATTAGATGGCAGTTTTAAGGCACGGAATTTTTTTAAAAAAAAATCTAAGACTCCAAAATAGTGAAAATACAATCCAAAAAGAGAACGACAAATTTAAGACAAAGATATTACCGAGCCTCAATGGAAGATTAAAACAAAGACAACTTCTTCATTAACTTACATAAGAGGGGGCAAACTTCGCCCTTCTTCTTCAGAGAGTTCAACAGGCCTTACAAGCTCATAAAATGGAAATTCCTTGTGTTTATTGTATTTGGAAGTTTTTCTTTATTGCCTGTCTATTTTATTTTTGTATGAAGTGGATGCTTATAGAGTTTGGAAGTTTCATTATGAAGGGTTAACTTCCTTAATTAAATTTGACAGAGACGTATGGGCCTTTCTTTTGACTTGCAAAGTTCAATACTGCAGTCTCTATGATCAAGGGTAATTCTACACCTATACTTCTTGAGTATTTCTTGTTTTTTATATGTACTTTTTTTTTTCATTTTAGGATATGATTTTATTTTATATGATTTCTGTTTCTTTTAGAAAAGCTATGTTCTACGTTACATGGACATTTGGCAGGAGCAGTCGTTTGTCTAGGGATTGGTTTTGTTTAGTCCCCAAATCCAGTGACACAGGGACACAGCTAATTCATAGTTTAGTGTGCTCAACATGAGCTCTTCGCTCGTTTGAAGCAAGGATGCAACTAAATGCACATATCAATGAGAGTTTTACAATTGGACATGTTTAACAACATATCACTTACCTTTACCCAGGTCACAAGTATCCAGCATGTGTAGTTCATGCATTTATTAGAGCCCATGCAACATAGAATATGCTTTTGAGGTGGACTTCCTTTTCGAAGTCATACAGGATTTCTTTATTTTGATTCCTATAAAGCATTCTTTGTGGTTTTGCTTTTCATGTCCACAGTTATACCTCTATTGGGAGCGTACATGACACAATTCCAAACACATTATTGTGCATCAACAATTCCACCAATAACAGAGAACAATTTAGACCTGCATACCTGCTTCATGACGGAAGATTAGAAAGAGCAGGAAGGGTGAAAAAGCTTGCTCCTCCAGTTTGTGGGCTATTTCCTGCCGTTAGCAACGGTCTGAAAAGTGTGGATCCGCAACGAAACATGATGTGCACAGCCTCGGTCATTGCTGTGGGTGATGAGATTCTGTAAGCTACTCGTTATTACGCTGTTCAATTGGGAAGGTCTCTGTGCGTTTACCTTTCCGGAGTCATTTGTTATGTGGTCCATAATGCATTGGTTGATGCTCTTCCCTCTTGTAGACGATGACGTTTTGTGTGTTTGTAATTGTTATGATTTGTCACGACTTGAAATGTTCCTTTTTGTTTTTATTTTCTGACATGTTCTGTTGTCTTGAATACTTTAGTCTCTCTAGGATTTGCTTTCAGTCACTAAATCACTTCGTGATTCTTTTTTGCCATTTTATTGCAATTTCTTAGTAGTTTTTGACTTCTGAACATTCCGCCATAAGTTTTTGTTTTGTGTTTTGTTTGTAGATTGTCATGATGTGATGCTATATATGATCTGATACCCATAATTCCTGGTTTTTGCAATTACTTACATCTATTTTTGTCTATTTGGTCCATAGCTCAGGTTTGGCACTGTTGAGGACCAGTTGGGACCTTCCTTGTGTAGAAAGCTCCATTCTATAGGTTGGGCGGTATCACAAACTACTGCTGTCCGAAATGATGTGAGTCATTATGAAATAGTTTTCCAGCATTACTATCTGATATAAGAAATAATCTACGTATTAAAAAGAAGTTTATCAGTAACAATGTATACACCCTCCCATTATTCTGAAAATTATGTCATAAAGAAATACTGGGATTGTTGCACAGTGCCTGAATATCATTATGTATGATTGAATATATTTATGGGAACAAAAATATAGCTATTATGATCAGATGGAAATATTGTCCCAGCAACATAGCTGCAGAGTGCTAATCTATGAAAGATATTGACCTAGGTGTTAAAGTATACTGCAAACTTTTTTAGTATGGTTTCACTTTTACATCAATAGGATGGAAATTTCTTCCATTTTGTACAAGCAGGCAAGTTGGGTATTGTGAGAATAATTTTAAAAACGGTTGGATGTCACATTCATTGGCTCATTAAGATTGAGGAAAGCTTGGATTACCTGCATATATGTATATCAATTTATGTCTTGTACCCAGCTCAGTTTGATTTATTAGTTTCTGAATCCTTTATGGAACTAGATCAATTTCATTTGAAAATGTTGTGCATGTGCCAACTTTATCTTTATTGTTTAGCTGACTACAAACTTATGGTCCTGCTTCTTAATTTAGGCATTTTTAAATGATGAACATTGAGGAGCTTTGGAATTTTCCCTTCTATTGGGTTCCCGTTTAGTTTTTGGTTCCTTTTGACACTCTTTTCAATCCAGGTAGATTCTTTAGCGGAAGAAGTAGAAAGACAGAAGTCCGTAAATGACATGGTAAACCTTTATTTGTTCTAGAGCTATTTTGATCCTTAAAATAGAGGGGGAGAGAGAGCTCCTTTGGTGCTTTGTCTTTCTGACATCTGATTCTTTGTGTGGACCAAAATTGAGCTGCCGCTGCAGGTATTCATATATGGAGGGGTTGGTCCATTGCCTTCAGATGTTACTGTCGCAGGGATTGCGAAAGCATTTGGTGTTCGTTTGGTATGCCATATCTATTGAAGAGATCCTTCCCTTATGCCATATCAGCCTGTTGTTTAGCTGCATTTGTAAACTTTTAGAATATATAAGATATTGGCCATTCTAATCTGATATGGGTCAAAACCATACTTCTTTTTGCCCAAACCTCACCAAATCAACCTGATATTCTTGAAGAAGAGGTTTCCGATATGCTAATCATCTTCATGACTGGATGAACTAGATAGTGATGGCAAAACTAATATTTTGTACATTTTAATCTGCAGAGTTCTAGTAGTAATAACATTCAGTAATTTCGATTTTCTAATTCAGGCTCCTGATGAAGAATTTGAGGAATGTCTTAGACATTTGATGGGTGAAAAGTGCACCGGGGATCGGATCGAGGTATTGCAATTTCAACGTCTGATTGTTTCTGAAATTCCTTAAAATTTTATGATGCAATGTTGCCGTCTTTGTGCTTACTATGAAAGCATGAATTATCTGAGACTGGTTTCATGATAACCTAAAGCTTGGAGAATTACAAAGTTTAGAGAGAGAAAAATGATAACAGCAGAGATTTCCGACCACTGGGTGCAGGAAATTACAGTTTCACTGCTTATGTTATAGTTGGCAAATCTGGTGCTGGAATATTACTGTCAATATAGGAATCCACAATATAGGAATCCACTTGTCAACTTATGTCATATCCTACTAGTACTTTGGGCCTACTATGGAGCCAGTGTCAATGTTAAAACTTTGTCATCAATCAATCACAGAGACAGTTTAAATTTGTCCCTATATCCCGTAGTTGCATGGTTTTGAGTTATTCAAGCATGAAATTGGTCTGATTGATTTTTTCCTTTTTTCATTTTTGTTTGCCAGATGGCTCAATTGCCCGAGAGTATCACAGAATTACTGCATCACGAAAAGCTGCCTGTGCCTCTGGTATGTGTTTAGAGTCTGGACTTGCAGCATTTTTATTTGCTGATATTAAATCCTGCTGGATGTTAATAAGCTATTGTGAAAGATGAATGGACAGGAAATGAATAAGGTTATGATGATCTATTTCGCGTGTTAGTGATCCTGTTGTTTTGTACTGCCATTTTAACTTGCATGCTGACGAGAGGATTTAGTGCCATTATAAATTAAAGTCCATACCATGTATGACTCGTTAAAGAGAAAAAATATTTCTGCCTTAGGTTTGATTTGTCTCTGTGATGTCTTTTACCTGGCCAAAAAATTAAAACTATGAAATAAGAGTTATACTGGGGTATTGATGCTGAGTATGAGTATCGTGTGTTGAAGTGTGTGCATCTCATAATGCTGGAAATGAAGCATGAAGGACGTCCTCTTTCTTGTTTCTAATTTTTTTAGAAATTGTTTTGAATTAAGTTTAAAAGCAGGACACAATGTTGAAGAATATCACATATTAGAAAAGGGTTAAGCTGCTAATCATGGGGACCTAACAACAGCTTGAATGAGGTTTTTCCTTTCCTTTTACCTTCAGAGACTATTGAATCAGAAATTAAGATGTTTCAAACTTTCTGTTGTAAATCCATTGCAACTACTGTTCGAGTGTTTTCACTTGAGCAGTATGAGATGAAAGTGTTTCATACAGTTCTTAGAGGGAAAGCTTTGTGTATCTCAATAAAGCCTATGATTGGTTCGAAGATCGTTGTGAGTTTCAGCCAATTGGGGATGATCTAGCTAGTTGAAACATTTATTGTCATTTTACTGTGTACACTCTGACCGATCTAGCCAAAGCTAGTATTGGTTGGTGATCATATACATATACCTAACTGGTGGATTTAAAAAACCTTGCAAATAGGCTTGGGTTACTGGATTGGTCTTCCTTACTGTGAGACCAAAATGGTTATTGGGTGTTGAACATTGTAATAGGTGTACCTGAAGCTATTCCTGTGAAAGGATTGCGTCTGGCAGAATTCCCGTGCAGTAGTGCTAGTGTGGGACAATCTTGTTATGGTTTATACACTTTTGTATTGCAGTTTCTAATTGCTGTATTTTTGTCAATGCATTTCCTGATCAAAACATAAAAAAGGTATTTCTGGTCCTATTTGGAGAAGAAGGCATTACACAAGCTTCCAGGCTTTTTAGGTTGTGGTTAACTGCGTCCTAGCAAAGTTATTCTTGGTGCTTGAGAAAGATAGCAATGTCCATCCTTTATTGTCTCTAATTTTTCAGTGTCTATTTTCAATGCTAGTCCATTCTGTTGCATCTTGTCAATAGCCCATGTTGTGCTCTTTTATATTCAGATTTGTTATTTTGTGACTGATATGCATTTTTTCTTTTCTTTTTTGACCAACTATTTTGTGTCTGCCCATATATGTTATATGATTTATTGAGTGAAAACTTGAGTATCCATGGTTATGTTTTGTAGATCAAGTGTCTAAATGTAGTCATTCTCACTGCAACAAATATTAGTGAGCTGAACCACCAGTGGGGTTGTCTAATTGAGTTAACGACGACTAGTGGCCTGCTAGCGGCAATGGAACCATTCGTATCAAAGCACTTCGAGACAACACTTTCAGATGTACGTTTGGTGTAATTTTTCTTCCATTTTCTATTTACTCCTGTCCTAGTACTTTTTGCATTACTGTCGCTGCTAGAACCATAGAATTTTTGTGTTTGCCTTTATCCACATAGTTGCCCACTGATACATATTCTGCTTCATTGTACCTACTGGCTCCACATAACCCTGTATGACTTATAACAATATATCTTGGTGGTTGGTTTACAGATATAGGTAGAAAGAGGCCTACGATATACCTATTGATGTTAAATCCTATAGTTCTCTATGTTGTCTTTAATCACCATCTGGCAAAATTCTGGTTCTCTTTCCAAATGTTCCAATAGTTTTGAAAGACAAAAGTTTTAGGCATGGGGTTTTGCTTCCTTGAAGCTTGGTTTAATCCGTAAGGCAAAAGATGTGAGCATTTTGATTCTTTCTTTTGTGCTTACCAATTGTAAAATACCATTATGGGAAAAAATAAGTTACATATAAACCACAAAATATGTCAGAAACACTTGGACATTTTAACCGCATTGCTAAAACAATTTGACCTAGGAAAATGTAAACATTTGTACTTAGTTTATGCAAAAATGGTACATGGAGCAGCAAATGGGACAACAAACCTACCAAAATGCAATTGAACACAACATAAAACAACAGATACATTCTGAGTCATTTTGATAAGCAACAAAGGAACGAAAAATACAATAGGAGGCATAGGACTCATGACAACTTTAGTGTGGGGTACACCAATGCTTAACTTTTCAAGCCTTGATGCATTTTAGCACACCTTGCCCATGTGCAATCCTCAAAAAAGTTGACGGTATACTTGTCACAGAAAAAACAAGGATGAGTACACCCATATTGAATTTCTTCGCTATTAGGAGTACTTGATATCTACTTGGAATTACAACCGTCTTATTTGGCTTGGTTGACTATTTATGGTTTTGTATTTCCAGTGTTAGCTTTGTTCACTTGTGAGCCAAATGGGTGTTGGCCTTTTCCCCCTTTTTTGTTGGTACCTTACTCACATGGTTCAAAGTTGCGGTATCGGCCCTTGACTTGGAGACCACTGAGACACATCGGTCCCGGCGTCGCGGCGCAGTATCAGCCGATACGCCCAAAACACTATATAGAAAGCTCAAAAACATTTGAAAAAATTAGAAAAATTTGTAATAAATATAAACATCATCATCTATGCATCATATCCCTAAAACAAATTATTTAACACATTAATCATTGTAAAAAAGAATAATAAGTATGCTATCGAAAAATATTTATTATCATCTATATTCAAGGATAATATAATATAATTTGTAATTTTTAAAAATTATAAAAAAATATAAGTGTATATATATGGTTAACTTAATAGCTTTAAAAATGAATATCTATTTATAAAGAAATTCTTCATTTAATATGTATCTAATTAGAAATTATATGTATTTTCTCCATAATACACATTTAATTATTAAATCATCAATACATATACAAAAGCAAATTTAAGAAGTTAAGTTCTAATTAGATTGCATGATAAATATTAAAAATTATATAATTAAAAAAAAAGGGCCAAAACCAAAAAAACAAAAAGAAAGGGGGGGAGGGAGAATAAATAGGCCTTTTAGGCCAAAGCCTCCCCGTATATTGACCCAAAAAAAAAAAATTCTCTTCAATTCTCAGTCTTCGACGAACAAAGAGAGCATCGAGAGAGAGCATAAAGACGATGGGTCTGGGAGGCTCGCTGGTCGTTGAAGGCTCACTGGGAGGCTCGCTAGGGTTTCTGCAATTGATTTGCAATGTTGATCGATGATGCTGGGTCCTCTGCTATTGCAAAGAAGAAGGAAAGTAAGAACAAATAGTAGGAAAGGGTCTCTGATTAGGGAGATTTACTACAATTTTTTAGGTTTGTGTTCAATTTTGTTCTAACTTACTTGTTATGATTTAGGGCTCAAACCAATGGGGTAAAATTATGCTACTTCTTCCCTTTTGCCTTTTTTTTTGGCACACTCTGTTTTTTGGTGTGGTCAAACGCTTTACATCCAAATCGGTATGACTCGGTTGGAAATCGGCCGAATCAACTGAGTGTGACCGAGTCCTTTGATTTCGGACGAGACGCACGAGATATCGCTGATGTTTGTTCGTTTTGAGATTTCTTCTATTCGTGTACCGTTATCGTATCGGCAGTGGCTAAGTCGGACATGACTCGGCCGAGTCGTATCGGACTCGGCCGATACCTAGAACCATGCTTGCTCAACTATCTTTCTGCATTCTTTTCCATTATGAATTATAGTTCTCCTGGGAATGGGGTTAAACTGTTTATTTTAAGCATAACAGGATATTGTGACTAAGTTCAACTCAACTCAGCTTTGTCTCAATATTTTTGAGGTCGGCTACATGAATCCTATTTCGTCATTGTGCTTTATTAAAAGACATGCTCTCTGTTAAATCATAAGTTATTATGTATTTCTTTACTATTTCATTTATAGTTAATTTTGGTCTACCCCCTATACTTACCATCAATAGCTACAATAACACTCTTTCTCACCGCTTACCTCTATCCCTGTGTTGTGGCTTGAACAAGATTTGTTTGGCAATTATTTCATCTTAATTTGTTTTTGGTGTTCTCTAACTATTTTGTGTTCCATATATGTAGGTAGAAGCTGCTCAACCTCTATCAAAACTTTGTCTTGAATTCCCAGATCTTTATATTGGTTAGAATTTTTAGAACTTGTCTTAACTATCATGTTTATAGCATGTCTAGTTTTTATCTCTTCTAATTGCTTTTTTTTACTCTTTACAAATTTAAGGGTGTTATCGCAAATCCAGAAATGGGGCTTTGATAATAAATTTTGAAGGCAAGGTAAAGAAGGGTTGCAAAGTATTTGAGGTGTGTTTGAAATCACTAAGCCAGAAAACTAAGTGAATTACGTGGAAATCTTTTGTCACTATCTGCAGGATCAAGCGAGAATAGAAGCAGCTGCTGAAGCACTGTGCAAGAAGTTTCCGCTGGGAGCATTTTCTGACGTTAGCTGACTTGATTATTAACTATTCTCTGAAGAAAGGTTGCTGAGGCATGGAAGATGCTTTCATAGCCACATTCGGTGGTGATATCCAAATTATATGGTGCAAGGAGCCTCTCTATCCAGGAGCCGATCATCCATTATAGAAGGATTTGGAAATGCAATGCGACACAGAGCAAGGAAGCTGCCCCACCCCAAACAAAAAGAAAATAATACAAAAGAAAGAAAAACCCAAACAGAACAATGAAAGAAAGAATGAGAAATGTGAAAAGAGAATTTGTTTTATCTTGTTAAAAAAATATTACATTTAACTATAGAAATGCTCAAGCATTAACTCTCTCTCTCTCTCTCTCTCTCTCTCTCTCTCAACTGAGCTTATCTTTCTTCTCTTTTGAAATCTGGTGTCAATAATTTACAAGCTGTGCAATGACCAAGTAGCAGTACCTTTTGTTTTTGCAACAAAGAAAGATTATCTGCTTTTGTATTGAACATCATAATCTTCAGTACTGAGGCAATCTCCGGGTTAATTGGCTTGACTATCATATGCCTGAGTCACCATGTATAAATTACATGAGACACTGCCCCAGGTTGTTGGTGATGCATCTGTACCCCTATTCTGAAAAATATCGACATGCTAGATAGTATAATTTGCTTAGTCAGTGTTCTCTCTCTTTTTTTTTTTGAATGTTCAAATTGAATGTGACTGGCACTGGCATTACCATCTACTCCCGGTTTATCTTTCCTCGTTGGGTTTCTTAGTTTTGTCTCCTTTTTAGTTGATTTTATGCATGAGATTTATTGAGCAAGTTGAACTATCTCACAGCTGAGAGCAACAGAGAACAATGGTATATAAATAATGACTTTTTGGTCCCTTTTGTCCTGTGGTTAGGACATCGGATCTGTAGCCATGCTCATAGAAGTATTGATTGGTTTAATGCCCATATCAATATGGCAGAGCATTTGAACATTTTTTTAACTATTTGAAAAAGCTCTTGACTTATTCGGTGACCACACCCAACAATCATACTGTTCCATGAAACCAATTACCCTTTGGTCATTGCTCCAAAAAATCATTGCAGAAACCAAGTTCCCTGCATCTGTGAACCCATTGAGCAGTACATTCTAAGCAATTGTATCCTTTTTCAGGCATCTGATTAAATATGAAACCATCTATTAGAGGGGTCCAAAGAAACACCAACAATCATGTAAATCTTTACCTGATTATATATGAATGAATCAACTCTCCACAGTGCAAATCAACCGTCTTAGAACAGGAAGAGAGAAGGCCAAGGAGTGTAACTGATTCGGGTTCAAATCCAGATTGCCGCTTTTCATCAAACGCAATCAAGATCATCAATGCCCACATGCCATGAGACCATATCTGGTTCAGGATTTTCTTCAACCAATGTTCCAATCTCTTTTGGGAACCTAAATTTTACATACAGGTGTTAAAAAGAATTTGCTATATGAAGTTCCAAAACGTGCCCAAATTTAATTATTGAAAAATGGACAGTTTTTATATATCGTGATCTTAATATCGCGAGTTAAAATTATAGAAACAACCTCTTCGTATCCAAAGATAAGACCCCATGTATTTAAGTCTCTTAAACCTTAGCAATCTCTGGTGTATTATATACTAAATTGCTAGGCATGGGAGAAATAAGGGGGGAATAATGTGAACATAACTATGGGCTGAGGATCTTCTGCTGTAATAGCAAAAGAGCTGGTGCTGGTGATCAAATTGATACCTTTTTGGTCAACAGTAGTTTTTTAACAGGTGATGAACCGGAGCCGGGTCAGAATAGAGGCAGTGGCAAAGAAGAAAAGGCAAAGAAAGTTGGGATAAATTTACCCAATAATAATAACCACGGTAATCTCATCACTGCGTCCAATGGTGATGATCTCAAGAACACCTTTCACCAAATCAGAACTTCCAAAACCTCAGTACTCAAACCCTTTATGCATATCTACAACCCCAAACATATACATAGCTAATTTTTGATTTTTGATGGGACTTTTCTGAAATACTCTATGATGAAGACACGTGTCCTCGGTATTACTAAAACACTGTTGATAAGATCAAGCACCATCGGCACATAAAGGTCCTCGCCCCCGAGGTACTCGTCATATAGGATCATGGCATTCAGTACGTTTTACAACCGACACGTGGCCTCGGTATGATATGGTACCTCGGTCGGTATCCCTCCCTCGGTTCCGAGATGAGCTTTTCCTCGGTGCCGAGGTGTACCTTGTCCTGGACGCCTCCTCTAATCCAGGATAAGCTATTGACGTACAGGTCATTAGCCTAGGCTAGTCTAGGCTATTCATCATGACCTCGTCTTACACAGTTAGTGTCAGAACGTACTGGAATGCAGGGGTCACAGCCAATAGGGATGGACGCGTGGCGTATGATATCACATCGAAGACAGAGAAACCGCATGCCGTTGCTGACACGCGGCTTGGGAAAGCAAACTATTAATTACACCATTCCCTTGATGAGACCGCATTCAATGCGGTAAGGCTCGGAAATGAAAGGCAATAAATGCTCCTAATACAGTGCATTTATTGCCTCCTCCCCGAGAGGAGTACATTGTACCGTCGGCATCCCGATGACACAGCATTGATTGCTCGGGACCCCGAGCAGTTAAGAAGAGAAGACATTCCTCATCAGAATCAGTGCGCACACTGCCTGTACCTAATGATCACCTACTGACTACACTGACAGCAATCATGAGCTTTTGAGGTATAAATACTCCTTGCAAAAGGCAAGACGGGTATGCAACAAAAAACTCTTTACTACAATACTCACTCAGTGTTTTCTCCTTCCTCTCTCTTTCTAAAAGACTGACTAGATCGTCGGAGGGGATACGCCGGAAAACACTCCGGCGCCCTTCTAACTTGTTCTTCTTTGTTCCAGGAACCTCTTTCAGCCTTACTGGATCGTTCTTCCGCTCCCCCAGGGTCTCCCATTGCCGTTCCAGGTTACCACCGGACCTCGCAGGCTGTTCCAAGCAGCGTGGTTGGTCACTCAACTGGCTCACTCGAAGTTCACCAAGGGAGAGATCTGTTCTCGTTTTTTATATTGTGCAGGATCTTGCACGCACAATCTGGCGCCGTCTGTGGGAAACGACTGGTTTTCCTAGTTTTTTTCTCTATAAAGAACAGTGACCATGGTGAATACTCGACAGAAAGGGAAAGGACCCCACCAAAGGAGTCTCGAGTTACAAGCTCCCTGTCATCACGGAGGAAGGGATCACACCAATACGAATAAAAGTGCCTCTACTCGATCAAGAGGGGTTACCCCTCAAACCAGTATGGGAATCAGGTCAGGGGGATCAGCCCCCTTGGCTCGTCAGCTGGCGGAGGTGATTGAAGAAAAGTTTGGCGATAGATTACGTCAGCTGGAAAAGGACAATGTAAACGTCCTAAGCCGGCTCAACGAGTTTGCCGCCTCTGGTGAAGGATCGAGAGATTCATTCCTGTCCCGTGGGCTTCCCGCCTGGGAAGCGGAAACGAAGGATCTAAGAAACCACCTAAACAACAAAGCAGAAAGCTCTAGGGCCCCAAAGCGACCCAGAGCCGGCGGGCATCATCGTAACAACCATTCAAGGAAAGCAAGGTCATTGGCCCTGGACGACCTCCGGCGAGGTTTGTCTAGACGGAGGACGGGAGATGAATCCGAGGAGGACTCAACCCAATCCACACGACGCCCAGGAAATGAGGGGCTTACCGATGAACTCAGGGACTTCAGAAGGCATCCCATCAGGGAAAGATTGATCTCAAAGCCCGGTTAGACTCCAGGAGAAAGGGTAAGGCTGTCGATCAGTGAGATGGAGGTTTCAAGAAAGTTTGTCGTGCCGCGGTTCAAAACTTATGACGGGCGATCCGATCCCGAAGCCCATGTCAGGCAATACAAGCAGATGATGTCCCTCTATCATTCGGACCAACGGTTTCTATGCCGAGTGTTTCCTATGAGCTTGGGGGACTCTGCGATGAAGTGGTTCGAGGCGCTTCCCCCCAACAGTATTGGGTCCTGGAAGGAATTGACTAAGCAGTTCATGACTCGATTCATCACGGGGAGTAAGCGCCCCAAGGACATTGGATCATTGCTGACCCTCAGACGGAGAGAATCCGAGACTCTTCGCCAGTACGCCATCCGATACTGGGAAGAGGTTAATGAGGTAGAAGGCTGCTCGGAGGTCATGGCAGCAGCATCTTTCCGGCTCGGCTTGGCAAGGGACACGGACTTGTACCGATCCCTGACCAAGAAGACCCCCTCGGATATGGGGGAACTAATGGCCCGGATAAACAAATACTCGAGGGTTGAGGACGAGATGGGAAGCAGCAAAGGCCGAGCCCTCCAATCTAAGAGAAAAGAGAAGGAGCGGGAAGATATTCCCCGAAAGGGATTGCTACCCCCTCCAGGGGTCCGTCCAAAGGAATTCATACTGTGTTCAAGGAACCCATCTTCAAGCTGCTCCATAAAATCAAGCACGAGCCGTTCTTCAAATGGCCGCCCAGGATGCAGAGCGACCCCTCCACCCGTGATCAAAAGGTTAGGTGTTCCTATCACCGGGATTTCGGGCATCGCACCGAAAGCTGCAGGGTGTTCAAATCGTTCTTGGAAAGCTTGGTCCGAGACGGATATTTGAAAGAGTACATAGAGCCCAGGCCAGAAGAGAGACGAGCCCTTGCCCCGACCGAGGAGCCGGACAACATCATAGATGTCATCCATATATGTCCCCTGGATCGCCCCACGTCCAAGGAACTCGAGTCCGACCTCAAGAGGGTAGCTTTTACCAGGAAGGTAGCCGAGGTTGATGTAGGGCCACCAAGTAAAAGGGCCAGGACGGGTGAGCTTGGCATTACATTCTCCGACGCGGATTTGACAGGCGTAGTGACTCCTCATAACGACGCCCTTGTCTTGACCCTGAGGATAGGGAAATTCGATGTCAAAAGGATTTTGATAGACTCTGGAAGCTCCTCGGAGGTGATGTACTTCGAAACTTTGAAACGGATGGGTCTTGGCCCCAAAGACCTCACCAAAGTCAGGACACCCCTCATCGGGTTCAACGGCTCGTTCGCCCTGCCCGTGGGGAAAATCACATTGCCAGTTGTCACAGGTCCCTTTGTCATCGACACCGAGTTTGTCG
The DNA here is from genome assembly GCA_963454935.2 of Ilex paraguariensis. Taxonomy (NCBI): domain Eukaryota; kingdom Viridiplantae; phylum Streptophyta; class Magnoliopsida; order Aquifoliales; family Aquifoliaceae; genus Ilex; species Ilex paraguariensis. The sequence continues at coordinate 394,561 of CAUOFW020003580.1, read as the reverse complement.
TGATCGATACGGACTCTCCCTACAACGTGATTATGGGGCGAACATGACTGCATGCGTTGGGAGCGGTGCACTCCACTTTCCACCAGAAATTAAAATTCGCCACGCCAGAGGGTATCATGGAGATCCGGGGGGACCAAGCGTCCGCGAAAAACTATTTTTATTCAGCCGTTCGAGCCGGGGCGTTCAGCCAGGAGAAGGGGCGAGCACCGGAAGAGATTATGGAAAAATAGCAATTACAGTCCGGGCGTCCAGGAATGGATGACCCCCGGATAGACCCAACTGAGCGGTCGGTAGAAGACCTCCGGAAGGTGCCCTTGGTAGAGGGAGAAGAAGAGAGGTATTTCTTAGTTGGGACCTCGATGCCCACAGCCGAACAAGAGGAGATGATCGAGTTCCTAAGGGGAAATACAGACGTGTTCGCATGGAACGAAATGGAAATGACGGGGGTAGACCCCGAGATAATCACACACAGGCTGCATGTTGACCCGTCGCACAAGCCAGTCAAACAGAGGCCACGACGCATGGCCCCACATCACACCAGCGCGGTCAACGAGGAAATCGACAAACTCCTGAAGGCCGACGCCATTCGAGAGATACAATTCCCAGAATGGCTATCTAATACGGTGTGCGCAAAGAAGAAAGGGGGGAAATGACGTGTCTGCGTAGACTTTACAGATCTGAACAAGGCATGTCCCAAGGATGACTACCCCCTGCCAAAGGTGGACCAGCTAGTAGATGCCACTGCCGGATATGAACGAATGGACTTCCTGGATGCCCGAGCAGGATATCATCAGATCCCTCTCTATGCCCCGGATCAAGAAAAGACGGCGTTTATCACTCCGAAGGGAGTTTACTGTTACAAAGTGATGTCGTTTGGACTAAAGAACGCCGGGGCAACATACCAAAGACTGATGAATCGGATGTTCAAAAAGCAGATCGGCAACACCATGGAGGTCTACATAGACGATATGCTGGTGAAGAGCAAACGAGTTGTGATCATCTGACAGATTTGGCGGATACCTTCTCCACCCTCAGGGAGTATGGGCTGAAGCTGAATGCGGTGAAGTGCATTTTCGGAGTGGAATCAGGTAAATTCCTCGGATACCTGGTTAGTCAACGAGGAATCGAAGCCAACCCGGATCAGATTCAAGCGATCCTGGACATCCGGAGCCCCCGCACTGTCCGAGAAGTCCAGAAACTCACAGGGATGCTGGCTGCACTTAACCGTTTCGTCTCACGCTCCTCGGACAAATGCAAACCCTTTTTCGGAGCAATCAAGAGTGCTGGGAAGAATATGTGGAGCCAGGGGTGCGAGGACGCCCTGGCTGGAATCAAGGAATACCTAAGGACTCTTCCAACCTTGTCCGTCCCCATCCAGGGGGAGATGCTGTTCTTGTACCTGGCAGTATCTGAGTTTGCGGTAAGCGGGGTACTTATCCGTGAGCATGAGCACCGCCAGAAGCCGATTTACTATATAAGCAAGGCGCTCCTGGACGCAGAGACAAGATATCTACCCCTAGAGAAACTGGCTCTATCCCTGGTCACCACTGCAAGGAAACTGCGGCATTATTTCCAGGCGCACCCAATCACTGTCCTTACCGATCAGCCCTTGAAAGCAATCTTGAGGAAAGCGGAACTCTCCGGAAGGATTTTCAAGTGGGCAGTAGAGTTGGGGGAGCACGACATTCATTTCAAACCCCGAACTGCGATAAAAGGTCAAATATTGGCAGACTTCATAGCTGAGTTTTCGGGGGAGCATCCCGTTCTAGAAGGACCGCCTCCTCCCGACTTAGCGTCTCCAACGAATTGTGAAGGATCGCCATGGCTTTTGTGTGTGGACGGTTCGTCAAATAGTAAGGGGTCCGGAATCGGTATCTTGCTGACCTCTCCAGATGGGATTATTGCGGAGCAGGCCGTTCGGCTGGGATTCAAGGCTTCGAATAATGAAGCTGAATACGAGGCCCTCATCTCAGGACTTCGGTTAGCTGAGGCGACTGGAGTTACCGATTTAATCGTGCATTGTGATTCTATGCTAGTGTCAATCAAGTCAACGGAGAGTTTGAAACGAGGGACCCTAGGATGAAGGCCTACCATCACCAGGCGACGACTGTAATCCGAAGGTTCGGCCGGATTGAAATCAAACAAGTGTCCCGAGACAAGAACACACATGCCGACGCCCTGGCTTGTCTAGCCTCGGCGGTGGACTCCTCCCAGTCGCGCAGGATCACCATTGAATACCTTCCCACATCCTGCATAGACCATGCTCCCGAGGCAATGGTCATCCAGGACGCACACAAGCCGCCCAGTTGGATTGATCCCTTTCTCAGGTTCCTAACAACAGGAGATCTCCCGGAGTGTTCAAAGGAAGCAAGGAAGATAAAACTCAAAGCTCCAAGATTTTGGGTCTCTCCGGATCAGAAACTGTATCGGAGGTCTTTCTCAGGGCCTTACTTGCTATGCGTCCAAGAAGACCAAGTACAAGACCTTCTCTATGAGGTACATGAAGGAATATGCGGGGGGCACTCTGGGGGGCGATCAATGGCACACCGCATCATGTCTCAGGGATATTGGTGGCCGCAAATGCAAAGGGATGCGCGCGCATACGTCCAAAAATGCGACCAGTGTCAGAAGTTCTCCCCTGCAATCAGGCAACCCGCAGGGGACTTACACCCCCTGACCAGCCCTTGGCCATTCGCCCAGTGGGGGCTCGATTTGGTTGGACCCCTGCCTAAGGCTCCGGGAAATAGGAAGTTCCTCATTGTGGCCACAGATTACTTCACCAAGTGGGTAGAGGCGGAGCCGTTGACTCATATCCGCGACATAGATGCCAAAAAGTTCGTCTGAGAAAACATAATCATCAGGTTTTGGATTCCCCGGGCACTGGTGTCGGATAACGGGACTCAATTCACCGGCGGGCGCTTCAAGTCTTTCTGTGAGCAACTCGGGATCCGTAATTTCTACTCCACCCTTGCCTATCCTCAAGCCAACGGGCAGACAGAGGCCTCCAACAAGACAATTATCAATGGGATCAAGAAGAGGTTGGAGAAAGCCAAGGGAAAATGGGGGAAGAACTATTAAACATTTTGTGGGTGTACAGGACCACCCCTCGGTCCTCGACAGGGGAAACCCCATACTCCCTGGCATACGGAATGGAGGCAATCATACCCCTCGAAGTAGGGCTCCCGACCATAAGGACCCAAGCTTTCGACGAAGGGGGGAATGACCGTCAACTGGGGTTGGATTTGGATCTAGTGGAAGAAAGAAGGGAGGCAGCCGCCTTGAGGATAACTAAGTATCAGGAGAAGATTTCCCAACTATACAACAGAAGGGTCAAGGCACGAGAATTCCAAATAGGCGATCTGGTCCTCAGAAGGGTGACGGCCAATACCCGTGATCCAACAGAGGGAAAAATGGGACCTAACTGGGAAGGGCCTTACAAAGTGATATCAATCGGGGGCGCCGGGTCGTACAGATTAGAAAGCATGGATGTAAAACTTGTAATGCGACCATGGAATGTTATGAATCTAAAGAAATATTACTTTTGAAGTATTCTCTCCCTCAAGTGCTTGCCAACGACAAAGATAAAGGGCAAGGCCCTGGGGACAGAGTTCAAGGGCTCCTGCCCCCGAAGCAAACACAGGAGCAAGCCTCCTGAAAGGGCAAGGCCCTGGGGACAGAGTTCAAGGGCTCCTGTCCCCGAAGCAAATACAGGAGCAAGCCTCCTGAAGGGCAAGGCCCTGGGGACAGAGTTCAAGGACTCCTGTCCCCGAAGCATATACAGGAGCAAGCCTCCTGGAAGGGCAAGGCCCTGGGGACAGAGTTCAAGGGCTCCTGTCCCCGAAGCAAATACAGGAGCAAGCCTCCTGGAAGGGCAAGGCCCTGGGGACAGAGTTCAAGGACTCCTGTCCCCGAAGCAAACACAAGAGCATGCCTCTTGAATGGGCAAGCAGCCCCGAAGACAGTTCCAAAAAAAAAAAAAAAACAAAATACTACTGTGCAAAAAAGGAAAAAGTACTCATGATTTATTTCAAGAAGAAGGGGCTTTGCGTCCCCAAAGGCTACAAAAGAAAAAAAAAGGGGTACAATCAAAAAGAAAAAGGGGCTATCATCTGGCTCCGGGCATCTCCAGAACATCAGCCGAGGGCGAGTCAGCAAAAAAAGGTTGAGAAGCTTCTGGAGCAGGCAGGAGAGGTACTTCGGCAACAGGGAGACCTTGGGCAACTTGAGGATCAGGAGCATGGTCCGACGGGGCGTCCTCGGACAAATCCACTATCACTGCCTCGGGCGGATCCGCCGAGACTTGCACCGGCGTTGGGACCTCATCCTCGGCAGCAATCTCTGCTTCGGCCCGTGCCATCTCTGCCGAGGGCACGTACTTGTGCATCTGGAAGAGCGGGGAGTCTGACGGGATTCCAGCAGACTGGAGCGCCTCGTCCCACCCTTTCTTGAAGAACTCCTTGCTGTTTTCCTCAAGAGCAGGGAGCACGTCATCGGCGAACTCTTCCCGGAGTTGCTCCTCCGATTTTCTGTTCAGTGCCTCGGCTCTGATCCTGTCCAGCTCCTGGGTGAGAGCCAGACAGCTTTCCTCTGAGCCTACCGCCCTCTCCTCCGCAGCAGAAAGCCGCCGCGTCTGCTCGGTAATCCTCCCCTCAGCATCGGCAAGGGCAGCACTTAGCTTTTCAGCGCCAACCTTAGCCGACTCGGCATCCTTGAGGAGTTGCTCGATTTGAGCAGCCTGCCCCGCCAGGGTAGAGTCCCTGGCAGCTACGTCCTCCATTGCTCGGGCGAGGGCCCCCTCCGCCTCTTCCTTCTGCTCTCGGGCCCGCTGGAGGTCCATCCTAGACCCATGGTACCGGGCAGCTATTATGGAGATCTGCTGGGTAGCCTGCAAAGGAGGGAAAAAGGTGTATCACAAAAATGGAAAGCGAGAGAGAAGAAACCAAAGCAAAAATGAACTCACCACCAGGGAATTCTGGATGATGGAGCGGAACAACACGTTGGTTGATCGCCCCCTATGAGCCGCCATGTCAGCCTCGAAATGCAGTGTCTCACTCACTGCATTGGCGACATGAGGATCCAGCAAAATGGAATCATCGACCCTGATCACTCGGTTCATGTGATCGGTGGCTCGGGATTCCACTCCGCGGCTTCCACTGTCGGCGGAAGGGAAAGGGGAGTCTGCTGCTGCTGTTGTTGCTGTTGTCGTTGCTGTTGCTGTTGCTGCTGTTGCGGAGGAGCAGGGGGTAACCCACGGCCTCTCCCGCTTTGCTGCTGAGCGAAAGGTGCCCTGGATCCTCGGCCGAGGCCATCGTGCCGATGTTTGACCCTTCTCTCCTCCTCTACTTGAGGATCCCGGTCACACACTTGACCCCGACTGAGAACCCTTGAGGATGGGGTGGAACTGGTCCCTGCAGATGGGGCGCCGCCGGTCGATCCTCGACCCCTCCCGGCAGCAAGGGCTTGCCTCTGCCTCAGGAACCCCAGATCAATGCGAGGGGTGCTGGACATCGCGACCTCGAGGGCGTCCTCGGCGTCTAAAGATTGTAGGACTTGGAAGTCTGGCCACAAGTCTCTTCCCGAAGTCCCCACCTCGGCGTCCGAAGGAACAACGTCCTCTCTGACCCCGAGCTCTTCAACAACTCCCTCTACCTCTGCCTCCGAAGCCCGATCAGGGTCTTCCTCCAAGTTTTCCTCGACCTCCTGCCTCGCCGCCTGATCGAAGAGTTCAGACCACCGCGAAGGCTCAAAAGGCTGAGGAAGCTGTGAAAATTTCTTATACCCGGGGGTGTAATTCAGCAAGATGTGGGCAGCCCGGCCGAACCCGTTGTCACCAGTAAATCTCCAAACCGTGACTAGGTCGGCAAAGTTCACCAGCGACCGAGGGGGAGGAGCTGTTTTCTGAGCAGAGATGTCTGCACAAACAAAAAAGTATTCATGAGCATCGGAAGTCTGGAGAAAGAATAATAAACCCGAAGGAACCGACGTACTTGTCGTTCTCCATTCCAGAGGGCATAACAAGTCGTTATACTCGGGACCAACACCTCTCTGCCAAGATCCCTTGAAAATAAGAATATCATCCTTGTACCCCTTGTCCGAGTCGGGAAGATGAGTTACAAGGTACATGGAGGGGTCCTTGGCTTTGAGGTAGAAGTGTTAGTGAGACATGACTCTCAGGAGGGAATAACAAAAAAGGAGATCGTTGAGCCCAATATTTATCCCGAGGCGCCTATTGAGCTCTAAGACCCCCATAATTATTCGAAAAACATTAAGGCAACATTGCCCGGGGAAGAGGCGGAAGTGAGAAAGGAACTGAAGAAGTAAAGGGGGTAAAGGAAACCTAATTCCTCCCTCTATTATGGCCTTGGTATAAAAGGGCATAGCATCCTCGGCCCCGAGGGTAGGAGAGTACACCACCGGGTCAAAATCCTCTATATCTACGCACGGGGGAATGTCGTACTTGACCTTAAACCTATTGATCTGCTCACCACCCTTTACTTTATACTTCCCCAACCCCGAAGAACCAGCCTGAGGATTCTCGGGAGCAGGGCGACGACGAGGCATCTCTAAGAAATGAGAAAATAGAGGGTGTTTGTTCTTAAAAATCCCTGAGGAAGTTTTCCGAGGGTTAATCGCTATGTATCAACCGGAGACGCCTCCAGTCATCGGAAAACAAAAGGATAGGAGGAAAAAAAGAAGGAAGATACTGGAACTCACCCGAATGTCAAACGGAGTTTTTTTCTGGAAAACCTTAAATCGACTCCTTTCAGAAAGTTCAGAAGCAACGATGGGTCTGCTGGCCTTAAGACTTTAAGGAAGAATGGGCAGTCGACGATGGGAAAAGAAAGAGATCTCCGGCGAAGATTCAAGAAAAGGCTCTCTTGAGGAAGTTCGGAATAGTGAAACAAGAAAACGGAAGAGGAGCCCCATTTATATAGAGGCGATTTCATCATTGGGCACGAAAAACGAAATGGCGCATTTAATGCGCACGACATCCCAAGCCGGGGAAAGCGGCTCGAGGCAATGATGAAGCAGTTGTGGTGGTTGGGAAACCCTTCGTCTCCTTACGACGCGTGCCCTCGGTGTCAAAAGATCGAAGGCTGGGGGGCAGTTGATGGGACTTTTCTGAAATACTCTATGATAAAGACACGTGTCCTCAGTATTACTAAAACACTGTTGATAAGATCAAGCACCATCGGCACATAAAGGTCCTCGCCCCCGAGGTACTCGTCATATAGGATCATGGCATTCAGTACGTTTTACAACCGACACGTGGCCTCGGTATGATATGGTACCTCGGTCGGTATCCCTCCCTCGGTTCCGAGATGAGCCTTTCCTCGGTGCCGAGGTGTACCCTGTCCTGGACGCCTCCTCTAATCCAGGATAAGCTATTGACGTACAGGTCATTAGCCTAGGCTAGTCTAGGCTATTCATCATGACCTCGTCTTACACAGTTAGTGTCAGAACGTACTGGAATGCAGGGGTCACAGCCAATAGGGGATGGACGCGTGGCGTATGATATCACATCGAAGACAGAGAAACCGCATGCCGTTGCTGACACGCGGCTTGGGAAAGCAAACTATTAATTACACCATTCCCTTGATGAGACCGCATTCAATGCGGTAAGACTCGGAAATGAAAGACAATAAATGCTCCTAATACAGTGCATTTATTGCCTCCTCCCCGAGAGGAGTACATTGTACCGTCGGCATCCCGATGACACAGCATTGATTGCTCGGGACCCCGAGCAGTTAAGAAGAAAAGACATTCCTCATCAGAATCAGTGCGCACACTGCCTGTACCTAATGATCACCTACTGACTACACTGACAGCAATCATGAGCTTTTGAGGTATAAATACTCCTTGCAAAAGGCAAGACGGGTATGCAACAAAAAACTCTTTACTACAATACTCACTCAGTGTTTTCTCCTTCCTCTCTCTTTCTAAAAGACTGACTAGATCGTCGGAGGGGATACGCCGGAAAACACTCCGGCGCCCTTCTAACTTGTTCTTCTTTGTTCCAGGAACCTCTTTCAGCCTTACTGGATCGTTCTTCCGCTCCCCCAGGGTCTCCCGTTGCCGTTCCAGGTTACCACTGAACCTCGCATGCTGTTTCAAGCAGCGTGGTTGGTCACTCAACTGGCTCACTCGAAGTTCACCAAGGAAGAGATCTGTTCTCGTTTTTTATATTGTGCAGGATCTTGCACGCACAATTTTAAAAACCCTTTTTTTCCGGCAGTAATTAATTATGGCGCTTCTTGGTATGCTATGGGCTTCTTCAAACCATTTATTTATTTGAATATGAGTGGATGTAATTACTTTATTTACCTCATACCCATGGTGCTTGTTTATTTGTCTCTGTATCAGTATATGGGGTGTGTTGGTTCCAGGTTTTGGCATGTGATGTGTTACACTTGATCTCTCAATTTCAGGTAACTTTTTTGTTGACAAGTTTACACTGCTGATGCTCAATTCTTTGCACCTTGTCTTTTTTTTTTGAGTAAATTTACATCGGTTTCGTACTGTTTGAGTTATTCTTTTATGCATTACTAAAAGGAAAAAATTCCATTTTTAGATTTGGAAAGAGCGACACGTGTGTCTGTTTGTGTCAGTGATATGGGAATACAAGGTGTTTGATGTTTTACTCAAAGGAAAGCTGAATTTATGGGGCTTACATAGGAGATTGGCAAACATTTTCCTTGTGTAAACTGGTTCCTATCTGTTGAATTGTTGCTTTCCTAGCACTGAACAACCATAGCAAAGATTGAGTTTACAGAATATCATAAGGTCATTATTATTATTATTATTATTATTATTATATGATGTGTTTCCACTATGGCTGAGGTGAACACAGCATGCTCAAGATCCTCTCAATGAAACAGGTTTTTACTTTCATAGAGTGGGTTATCATTTATTTGGTGTTCAAGCTGATTTGTTTCTGTTTTCCAGGTGCTCTGTTTGCAGCCGGATCCTCTTTATATTCTGCCAAATAATCAAGAAGTTTCCAAAATAATCTTTCATATATGCCAGTATTGATGAATACCCAGAAAGTACAAAGCATATTCGATATACACCTACGTTCCATTTCCACCGAGATGGTCAAAGTGTGATGTTTGGTGCTGGAGAAGAGAGACTGCATGATTGTTTGTGGATGCACTACTGATTACAGTCCGTGCTTCACCATTGCTATCAAATTTCAGCTCTGTAATCTACTTGCTGTAAAGATATCAGGCCTTTTTACAGTTTATCCCATCTTCTATTGGTGAGAGATTCTCTCATATATTATAGGCTTCACTTAAATTAGTTTTCTATAGAGAAAAATTGATAAAAAAAATGTAAAGAAGCAAATCTAAATCGTAGAAAGTTAACCTGCTTGCTCCAGCTCTAGGCTTGAGGACCATAACTGTTCTCCCAAGTGAAATCTGGGTTTTCATTGCCAAAATTACCGAGACATTTTAACATAACAACTAAATCAAAGTGGACGAATCCTTGGCTCAACTTTAATGCAAAGTCAATGCCTTGTCTTCTTGCAAAGCTTATAGATGGGTGTTCAATTTTTTGTATCAGAGGTGTTCTCTATTTCAAACTAAGATTCTCTCCAAAAATAAATTGTAGATGCTCTTGGGAGCAGAAAAATAATCCAAACAGAGGCTTGAAAACAATTAGGACGACAGCGGTCAAAACCGACAGCATGCTGGCTAGGAAGAACTAGAAGGTGTAAGACAGCACAGCAAGGCCCTATGTTTTATTGGTTTAAAAAAGTCAACAATATCATCACAAATCTTTCGAATGGAAACCTCCAGTCCTCCTCCATTCCCCCTCTTAATTTAGTAACGGAGAATCGTCCAATTGCAGATCCTTTGACTCATGGCCATGATGCAAACTTTGAATGGGATACAGTTGTTTGCAAACCACGTGAATCAATTAATTTTAGATTTTACCTTTTATTTGAGCGCGAAATAATCAATGTGGTTGGTTGCCCTTTAATTTTGGATTTAACATTTCAGTGTTCCTTTAATTTTCGGTTTGACCAATCAGACACCTCTGTGCTTGTATTAGTCGAACCGTTTGGGTGTCCAATCAATGTCACAATGACTTTTATTTTATATATTTAATCTCCTAATGCGTTGGGTTCATAATATTGGGTCCCTAGCATAGCAATTTTCTGTTAACAGTCTCCCTCAAGTCTGATAATCTTATTTTAACTCCAAAGTAATAACAACGTCAATTATAAATTCAACACGTCTTAAATTTGAATTTGAATAATTTTTTAGGATAAGACTATGATAGATTTATCCCTCATGAATATCCTAGTCTCGGTACGGATAACTTGCATTTGACTAGACTGAAGAGAGAATTAGTTGAAACTCATCTAGACACTCGTGACCGTTGAACCAAAAAAACAAAGAAGAGAATCCGATTTTGATGTGCCTTTTCTTCCATTCAAGTCTTAAGCTCGGTGCTGCCTTTTTGACACCTGGGACAATTTGATTGTGTAGTTAATATTAACCAGCCCTGCATTTCCAAAAAAAAAAAAAAAACACAGCATTATTGCCATCTCTTATACTGTTTAACGGGTTAACAACTAACTATAGTTTTGCACCAAATTTTTGACTATGAATTTGTAAACTCTACAGTTATACGTGAATGGACTCCATTTTTCTTAGTCATTTTTCACTATAAAAACGATGGAAATTTATTTATATAATAAACATATTACAATTTATTAAAGTAGTAAATATTTAGTATAATAATTACACCACTTCAATATTGTCACCTCACGTGAATATAAAAAGGCTTTATTACCATATTTCACTACAAATGATTAGTCAAATGGATGCATATATGAAATTTACATGATATAAGAGCCTTTATATTTAAAATAAGGCTTAATAAATCCACAATGGCGAAAATATCGTATACTAACTTTTATTTTTTTTAAACTTAATAAATGATAAAGATCCTCATCTAGATTATAAGATGAACATGCTTATGCATGTGAATAATCAAAGTTAATGTTATGAAGATGGGCATTTCATTTGACCATTATGGGATAAATTAGAATATGAATAATGCTACATGAACTTAAGAAGTAAACTTAAAAATTAGATTTGATAATTTTAACCATTGATTTTACTGTGGGTCCCAGTATTTATTGGAACTCACTACCTATTCAATGATTGAGATTATCAAGTCTAATTTTTAAGTCTATTTAGCATTACTCTTAGAATATTGCACGGGTTGATGGCTACATGCTAACGCATTCAATAAATTATTAATTTGCCCGCCCAATTGATCCTAACGGTGAAACAAGTTGACTATTCCTGTCCTGTCCTGTGTATGATTGAAAAATGATGTTTTAACTTGTGCATGATTAATAACTTTAAAGTCTTTCTTTAATAAAGACTAGATAGGAATAGGATGCAGCCAATTAGAGAATATTGAGTTTAATGGTTTGGTTGCAATTGGCAGCCATTTGAAGACGGCTAATTGGGTGGTAATGATTTCTTGTTAGTAATTTTTTTCACAAATAAAATTGGCCATAAATGCAAGATTTATCTAACAACTTTTTCTAGAAGTAGTTTGTTGGACATGTTCGAATTTAAAGTTTCCTGAACTTTCAAAAGAAAATCCCACCCATTTAAAGTAGAGTCATGCTATACTTACTAAAATTTTTGAAAAAGTTTTGTTTTGCCCTGCATTAGTGTGTCCAACCTCCTAATATTGACCTGTGTGCATATGGGTAAGGCTAAAAGACCAGTATTTGGTTGGTGAATCAATTTGACAATGGTTAACCTATGACTTGGCCTTTTCGCTAAAAGCATAGTAGTCAATGACCTATCCTTTTCATTCTGTGAATTGTATGCCATTAGTTGGGCAGACTTTGGATTCTCTTGAGAGAGAGAGAGAGAGAGAGAGAGAGAGAGAGAGAGAGAGAGGCTAGAAAACAAAGGTCTCTGTTGCAAATGGGATGGATTTATTTATGATAGAAAGTTCCATTAGCCAATCAGGGAAGAGAGTTAGACAAGTGATGATTGAAATTGGAGGTGTCTGCTCTTTGACTTCTGTGTCCCTCACAATAGATATATACTAGGGCTGCCCAAAGTTCCAAACCCATTAGCCTTGTAAGCAAGCAAAGCCACCTCCCACACAACCATCAAACAATTTTGAAAGCTCCCTGGTGTGTGTGTGTGTGTGTGTGTCTGTAAGAGAGAGAGAGAGAGTGGGAGCGAGAGAGAGAGGTCAGGTAGATAGATGGGAAGAGCTCCTTGTTGTGACAAGGCAAGTGTGAAGAAAGGGCCATGGTCACCTGAAGAAGATGCACAGCTAAAGGAGTACATAGACAAGTATGGGACTGGAGGGAATTGGATTGCCCTACCACAAAAAGCTGGTAATTAAGATTATTTCAAATTGACTTTACTTGGGTCTTCTCCTCAAGAAAATTCTGTTGATTTTCTATTATACTTTTCCTTCTTGTTTTGCTAGTATTTCTGAATGGTGATCTCTGCATTATCAGGCCTTAAAAGATGTGGAAAAAGCTGCAGATTAAGATGGCTAAACTATCTTAGACCCAACATTAAGCATGGAGACTTCTCAGATGTTGAAGATAGAATAATCTGCACTCTCTTTGCTAGCATTGGAAGCCGGTACAGCCATCTTTCTCTCCTTTTCCTTTTCCTTTTTCATTTTCCCCTCAATTTTTATCATCACTCTTTGCTCAAACTGAATTGTGTCTCCTTTAATTTTCCTCTTCACTATCTCCCTCTGTGAAAAATTGTTAAGTTCCCACTTTTTTTTTTATATTTTTTTGGGTTAAAATTGGGTTTAAAGCAAAAGTTGCATGTGTTAAGATTCTGCTATTTTTGGATAGATTTTGAAGAGCTTTGCATGCATGCCAAGTTTGAGTTTGGATATCTCATCTCGTTCGTCATAAATTTACTCAGCTTTCAGTTAGGGAGGAAAAACAGTTATTTTTCTTATGGTTATGGAACTCATTCTCACTTAAAAAAGTTCAAAGTGCAGGTGGTCAATAATAGCAGCTCAGCTGCCAGGCAGAACTGACAATGACATCAAGAACTACTGGAACACTAAGCTCAAGAAGAAACTAACGAGGTTGGTCCCTTTATCTCAGAGAAGGCCTCACCTGGCTATAACCCACGCACCAATATCAGTTTTTCAGACATCAACACCTTCGTTACATTCATCTCCAACACTACCATCAACATCCTCTGAGTTCAAGTGTACCAACAACAATTATCACATTACAACAGCTAGGTCTTTTACAGGCTATGAACTTGCGCCAATCCCATCGAGTCATTTGAACAGCACTTCTTCAAATTCTGGTGCTAGTGCTGTTCTCCAAGTGGAAGATGGTTATATGGGTTCCATGAATGATTATCAAGTGAAGGACAGCCTCCCCATGTTTGGAGGTGATCAAGGTAGTTGCAGTTCCTCTGATGGGAGTTTCAGCAACCTTATCAGCCAAGGCAGAGAGGTAGAGTATGAGTTTGGTGTTTCTAATGGTGGTGGACACATGGGTTTACAGGGTTATATATACAATGGTGTTGAAGAAAACCCAAAGTTACTTTCAAATTGTGGTGGTGTTAATGGTTATGTTGTTGAAAAGGCTAGTGGGCTCTATGGTGAAACTCCATTAGACTATAGTCTTGAGGAGATTAATCAGCTCATTAGCAGTAATATCAGTAACAACTTGAATTTCTTTGTTGATGGAAATAAGGCTGAAGAAAAGATCATGTACTACTGATACTGACTGTTGTGGGTACATTCTGAAGATTTGAAGGGTAAAGTGTGGATGGATAATTGAAGATTTAACAAATAAACTGAGTTTGTGGGGGATGGGACTTGTATGTTTGGTTGGAAACACTTTTTTGACCGTAACTGATAATTCCTCTTTGTATTTTTTGTTGGAAGACAGACGATGTCTCTAATCTATATTCTGATTTGGGCGTTATGGTGGTTTTAGGATATGGTTTTAGATCCCAATAATAATTTCTTTACTTGTCGTGATAAGACTTCATACATCTAATTCTTTCCATACTTGGCAACAACTAGAATCTTGTGCCTTGACATGCTTTTTTATTTTTATTTTTATTTTTATTTTATAAAATGATATATATGTATATATATATATATATATATATATATATATATATATCAGTCCTGCCTTAACTCAGTGAGTTATAAAATGCCAAGGAAACTATGGAAACCATCATCATTCAAGCATCCAACTTGAAGACAAAAACATGCTCCATTGTTTATGTTTTTCCTTGTAAATATTTTATTTGTTTTTGTTTTCCAATCTGAATCTGGTCAAAGTGGAAGAAGAATCTTGGATTTTTTTTTTTTTTGGGCATTTAGAGTTTTAAAATGGATTGAAGTTAATCCTTATCCCAGTTTTCTTCGACAATCCTCTCAAATTAATTAGCTCCAAAAATTGTTATCAGCATCATTAATTATATATTGTAGATCTTGTTTATAAAAAGGATTGAATGATTCACATCTTGGTCAGTTAGGCAATGCTGATTATCACTTGCGATTAGATTAAAATTCGACTTAACTATTTTGACTTGGTAGGGCTTGTGGGGTTTAAAGGGGCCAGAGGGTTGATTAGAAAATAGATTCATGATATATAAAAAAAAAAAAAATCCAACTTGGGTAACAAAGACTTAGAAAAAGGGTGAAAGTCATCTGGAAATACTTACCGGAAAAAGAAATCATTTTGAAACAAAAATTATAGACCATTGTACGAGAAGGGGATTTGTCGTGTACAATCTTGCCCCGCATACAAAGTAATTATTATTGTGATTTGAATATATGATGCTAGAGCGCCGAGACCCGCTCTCAAATTCAAATCATCTAGAACCACCGTTCAAGAAAAAAATACAAAAAATTGTCATCTTAGAAGTAAGCGATAGGGAAGTCTCATAGAGAAGCACTCGTAAATGAATTGAATTTTAATCCGAACCCGAATTTGATTAATCGAATATAAATTATTATTATTATTATAATATATATATAAATCATCCAAATTCGATATCTTATATTTTATAGAAATATTAAAGAAATTAAATAATTATTTAAAAAAATTTAGATTTAATTTGTTAAATTAAAGTTATTCGAATCGAACTTTCAAAATCAAATTCAAATTTGAATCAGTTAAAATTCAATCTAAACCCAATCCATTTACAAGCATATTCCAAGCGCTCCAAAAAAGAAAGACCTAAATAATGCCCGGGTAGCTCATTGCCTTGATTGGTTGCCGTAGTGTTTGGATAAAATGAATTATTTAAGTTTCTCCAAAGGAAAGTTAAGAAAAGCAGTCTCGAAAGATGAATACATTGACCTCTTCAAGGATGATGATAGATTAATGGGTTTTGCCAGCTATAATAATATTTTTTTTAACAATTAAATGGCTATCTGCATTGGGGAAGAGGCTGTCTGGGAATGTCTTTTCTAGTGGAGTGCAAAAAGGTCAAAAGGTGTTGCACCTAATCAAGGAATTTGGGGAGTCTTCTTTGGGCAACTAATTCTCGAGGTATTCTTATCTATACTATTTGTGAAGATGATAGATTTGGTGCACTTTTACTTTATTAACACTAAAGTCACTCGTACCTAAAGACACGGTACAACGTAAACCTAATAAAGTCGTGATATAAATGAGAAAAGATAGATTTGGGGGAGAAAAAAATTTAATACGAATAATTTTGAAAAAGAAATTGATGATCGTTACATGAGTCTATTTGAGACCGTTGAATGAGCTTATTGAAGTCTATCATATTTTATATTATAGAGATTAAGAGTCATATATACACGGTACTTGTGTGTGCAGATAAGAAGAAGGTGAAAGAAATGGAAAAGGGAAAAAAATTAGAAAAGAGAAATTTAAGTGGTTAAATGTGAGTAGAGGAAAAGTTATGAAGGGGTTAAATAAATAAATATAAAACATGAAATATATAAATTTGTAAGTAATTATTAATGACTACCAATAAAGGCAGAAGACACCAAATTACTCCTCCCCCTTTATTAACTGTATAGATTATCAGTAGTTAATTATATGGCTGTTACTAATATCTCATATTTTCTTTCATTAAGTAATCCATAATTTTTTCTAGAACCAAATTTAATTACATAGATTTATTCATTCTAATTCTATTTCTACATATTATTCTCTTTCTACCTATTTGCACATGATATAATATGTACCCGACCCTTAGTATACATAACATAGCCTTAGTCTGTAAAGGGGCATTAAAAATTCAAGTGATTAACAGCTAGTTTTTCAATATGGCCAATAGGGCTAGGGTTAGGGTTAGAGTGAGGATAAGGATGAAAATGGGTGTCTTTAACAATAATAGTCAATGATATGATATGATCTTAAATGTTTTTAGTTCATGGAAGCCGGTGCCTGTGGTAACACACCATTGAGAGAAAGATTATGACTAGACATAGAAAAAATATCTGAAAAAAAGGAAAATTTGTGGATAAGTATCACATAAACTACTTATTTGTGGAAAAATATTTGTTGAAAATATATTATAGATAAGTACTATTAGTTGGAAATGTATTGTGTTTAGATATACAATGACAATTTTTAAATTTTTTTACTGAAATACTCTTTTTCATAATTTATAAACTGTTTAGTTTGACAGTTCTTTTTTTATGAGATTTGTTACATTAAATCAACGGTTTACTATTTTAGAAGATCTTTATTTTTTAAATTTTAAACGTATATCATCTTTTTCTATTTCAACAGTTGGTGTTATACTTCAACGTCTGATTTTCTACTTCAAGACATGCTCGTCTTCTTCAACATCTTATTCTATTTTAACTTTTTTACTTCAATGTCTGCGGTTTTCACTCACAGGTTGTATATTTCTTCTTCTTCAACGTCTATTGTTTTCACCCACAGGTCGTGTTTTTTTTTCTACTTCAACGACTTATTAATATCATTTTTATTTTTGAAATTGGCAGATATAACGCAATATTATCAACGTCACAATGTGAGAAGCAAAGTATTTCATTTGTGCACACACTCAGACAATGTTCTGACACATTGTTTGTCATAGTGTGACAAGCAGATTTGTGTCCAAGCTAAATACAATTGATGTGGCACTGCGTTGTCACACTGTATGAAGCATAGTGTTTTGTGTACACAAGCAATCACATAACGCTTTGGCACATTGTTGTCACAGTGTGACAATCAGTGTATGGTTAAAACCAACTAAAATTTTGATGTCATATTTGTATTGTCACAATGTGACAAACACAATATTTTCTATTTGCACTCAATTAGACAATGATGTGACACATTGTTTTTGTCATAGTGTGACAAGTAAAGTTGTGTTCTAACCAATGGTGTTGTCACACTATTGAGGAAATTTTGAATTTCAATATTTGAATATCGATGGAGAGAAAATTTTGAATTTCAAAACTTTTACTAAATGTTCGTCATATTATTATTATTTTTTTTTGGGGGGGGGGAGAGGAAGGGAAAGGTATCTGTGAAGATAAAATCTTCAACCAAAATTCCTTTCCTTGATTCTTGTCAAGTGTGTCCGTTAATGGTGGAAATGGGTGACGGTTCCAACTTTTTCGTCGGTTGAGTTTTTTGTTCCTTCACACAAAAGTGTTTAGGAAATGATATAAGAGTCTTTTTCACTACTACATAGACTTAGCATCTTTCAAGGGTCGAAAAAAACAGTATATGACCCATGATCTGACTAAAAAGCCCAATAGTCCACCAGTCATGGGTTGGCCTACACACCACATGGGGCCACTCTAGAGGCCCATTAGACTAATAGTAGGATCGTTTGTTGCCTTAACCCAAGAAGTTACTCCAGCATGACCCACATAATCAACAATATAGGTAAAAAAAAAAAAGTTATTCAAAAATTTTGATTCTTTCTACACTTGGAAAATGGAGATAGAAAGACAATAACTATATGAGCAACCTTACCTGAAAGAAGAACTCGAAAGCCTTTTCATTCTATTAAAGATGATAACGGCCACATAGGAACATGAGGAGACTAGCATCAAGGTTGCTACAGTTGATCATTTCCTTGGGATAAATCAGATCTTGAAATGTGAACAACCATTTTCAGTTTGAGAGAGTCCTTATTGAGGATTAGTAGTTAGGATTCATTCAACAGGTGACGACGATGAAATCTAGAAGGTTGTGCTAAGTTTTAACCCAGATAAAGTCCCGGGTTTGGATGGATTCAATGACCACTTTTTTCTAATCTGTTGGGGAATCATAAAAAATGATACGTGTAATGTTGTATCGAACTTCTTTCGAAGAGGAAAGCTATTAAAACATGGGAGAGAACAACCTGGTTGACATTGATAGAGGTCATCTTTTTTGGTTTTGTGGCTAAAAAAAATAGTTTAGTTCCGAGAAGAGGAATGAATAGCCCCAATATAGCTTCTAATTTTTTAGCATGGGCTAGAGAGTTGGGGAGAAAGTTTTTTCTCAGTTGCCTTCATGTTTATAAGGGCCTCGGAGTGAGTCATCACACCCTTGAAAAAATATTTTAACCGAGTGCAAAAAACAATACACTTGGTTCTCCTTCCGCTCCGCTTTTGGTATTAAGAAAAGGAGTCGTCAATATATGTAGGACTTTCCGCCTTAAAGAAAAATAGCACTAGTTGGGTGGGCCCTTATCTCCGAAGGGAAAAATGGTCTCTCATTTAGCCTATTAAGCCCCTAACTCAAATAAAGGGGCGAGTGTGGTTTGATGAACCGACAAAAAGAAAATAGATATCGAGCCACTTTGTTTAGATACTCGGATCGTAGCATAGGTGTAAAATTTGGGTAAATTTAATTTTTTTATGAAAAATGACAAAATGGTAATTTGTCACTACAGTACGAGTTTTTAAAATTGAAATATTCTAGAACTCGGATGAAGAAACGGATCTCACTATTGAATTCCTCTCACGA
This sequence comes from Ilex paraguariensis, assembly GCA_963454935.2. Lineage (NCBI taxonomy): Eukaryota > Viridiplantae > Streptophyta > Magnoliopsida > Aquifoliales > Aquifoliaceae > Ilex > Ilex paraguariensis. The sequence goes on along the minus strand of CAUOFW020003580.1, from coordinate 375,606 downwards.
AATCTACTTACTCTGTCAAATTTCATTGAATTCTGATATAGTCGAATTTTTTATATTTTACAAGGCGGTCGAGTCTCGGGTGACCCAAAAAACAAAATTTTTGATAAAAATTTGAAAATTGAAAAATAATTTAAGGCAAGCTAAAATAAAAATATTTTGAACTTGAACTTGGACGAAATTTAATCTTTTCGGGGCAAAAATGGACCCGAAAAAAGAGGGTCATCTGGCACAATATGGGCCAAGTATTTTAAGACTATAAATAGGGAAAAAATCTGATTTTTATCCCATTTGTTCAACCGGTTAACCGATAGAGAAGAGAGGGAAAATAGAGAAAGAAATCCACCTTCTCTCTACAAATTACGGAGCTCGGGTGCTCGAATCTACTAGGCATAAAAACAAAAGTTGTTGTCCTCGCCGAGGGCTATGCAACCACACCAAAAACGATGGATTTCACCGAAGTTCTAAAATCGAGCTTGGAGAAATCAAAGGTTTTGGGCGAAATTAGAATCTTGAAGACTTGTACCAAGTGGTTACGCCTCAAGAGGAAGGATTCCCTCATACTTAGGTTTATTTACAACCTAAAATGATTATATGAAATGGGTATATTGATAGGATGTTATATCACTTGCCTATTGTGGTGGATTTAATGAAATAGGTATTGGAATTGGGTAGAGCGAATTCTATCTTGAATTGGACATGTGAATTTGACACAATGTGATTCATGAAATTTGATATTATGTGGGCATGTTATGTAATTATTTTATGCCTTGGGGATTAAATGTGTTATTAGCATATGTTATGTGATAACATGCTTGTGAATTGTTGTTGAAAAAGAAATGTTAATATATGTGCATTGATATATTGACATTGTGACAAAGTTTGGTGATTATATGCATATGATATAAATGGTCATGCAACATGTATATATGTGATTAAATTTGCTCCTATGACATTCGTTACATATGAGGCATGATATTGATATTGCAATGGTGCATTACATTGCATTTACACGAAAGTATCACAACCATGGGCATGAGACATGGGTGTGTGCATGGTTGTCCTTAACACCACACTTGGTGGATGATTGGTGGGCTTGAAAAAGTTGAGTCAAAGGCCTGGCTGAGTCGCATGGTTTGCACGATAAATTGGTTTGGGGTTAGCAAGAAGGTCTAGAAGATCCCTCGGGGTGCAAGACCCGGTAGTTGGGGTACGCACTCTCTTGGTTTTGTCCATAAAATGTGTGGGTGTACGCGAACCCTCGGTGGAAGTCCATAAATTCCGTGTGGGTTGAGTTACCCTTGGTGTAAGTCCATGAATATCCATCCCAAGAAAGACCTTGGATTTATAAATGTCATTTGATATGCCACATAAATGACAGATTCATAGACATTGACATAACATGCGTTGTGGGAGCCGATAAGGGCTCGGGTTAAAGGGCATGAGTAAGTCTCATTTCATTTCATGACATGACATGATAGAAAGTCCAACATTGAATTTCATATTCTTGTTTAGAATGATTGTCGCTTGTTAGATGTTGCATGTGAGCATTGCATATGCACTTAGATTGAGGAATAGTTTTTGTAGAAAATATTCTACTGGGCGTGGCTCACCCTATATGAGAAAAATTTACAAGTATAAGAGGTATACTGGTGGACGGCTCATATTTGGGGCCTCGAGGATAAAAAGAGGCCGACTTGTGGCCTTTAACCTTGAATTTTGTAAAACTTTTGAGAAAAAATATATATATATATATTTTGGCATGTAAATATATGAAATCTTTTCTAATAGAATTTGTATGTATCAAGTCTTATGTGAAAAACTATATTTTACATGTTTGGGATGTTTGTGGAAAGGATTGGAATGAATTGGAAATGAAAAACAGGTGAAACAGACAATTCTGGGCAAAACCTACCGGTAGAACGACAAAAACCTACCGATAGATTACATGTAGGTCACGGGTAGAACTTGTCCAACAGGTAAAACCTATCGATAGATTACATGCAGAATTTGTCCAACAGGTAAAACCTATTGGTATATTACAGGTAGGTTACATGTAGAACTTTTTTAGTAAACAAAACCGACCGGTAAGTCCATAAAAACCTATCGGTAGCTTTTCCAAAAATCTGAAATTTTAAGAATTCATTATCATGCTTTTGGGTTATGTGTTCTTTGGTTCCAAGGGTATAAATGGACATCAAATGAGCATAAATTGTAACATATTGGACTTTGATTGGGCCAAATGGTAAAACGTACATGAGTTAAACATGTGGGTTATAATCTCAATTAAGGGAAAGTTATTGACGTGTCGCTTAGTTGTGCGATAATTATGGGTAGTTCCGCGGGTTGATGGATGATCAACGGTTGAAAAAGGACCCCCGATTTTAGGGGCGTCACAGCTTGGTATCAGAGCCTACGTATACGATTTACCTAGGGCTGTTGGGCATGGGTCTAGACCATTGCATGCATTGTGCATTCATGATTATGTGCTTAAATGCTACGTGTTATATGTTATGTGATATGTGTTATGTGAAAGATATACATGGTAAAATGTATATGAAAAAGTGACACTAGGGTTAGAAAACATAACTTTGGAAGTCGAAAAATAAGGGAACGGGATGGTTCAAGGTGTAAAGGTCTACTAGTGGGTGGCATAAGCTCTACTCGGGAAATAAATCTCAGAGTTCAAAATTGGTCCCTACTTTGAGATACTAAATTGGTGCTCTATTTCTATCTGGCATGTGTGTAAATGGCTAGTAGAGAAAGAGGACGTCAAGGCAGTGGGTAGAACCATAATTAACCACCATCAGCCTTTGACCATCAAACTTTCGTGGTGGCTATTGGTACTACAGCTCCCACCATTGCACAAGCCAGTGCTGCGGCTGCTACTATTGCACAAGCTAGTGTAAGTGTGGGACAAGGAGGCTCGAGTAATGTCCAAAGGTTCAAGACACACAAGCCTTCGATTTTTAAGGGAAGGGCGGATCTAATGGTAGCTGATCATTGGTTCTGGTAAGTTGATAAGATTTGGAGATCACTTTCAATGCCACGAAAATAAGGCTAGCTGCATTCCAATTAGAGGGAGAAACCCAACTGTGGTGGAAGTGGGCAAAGGACTCCAAGAACTTGGAGGAAATGACATGGGGAGAGTTTCGGGAACTCTTTATGAAAAAATATTTTCCAGCGACCGCTAGACATGCAAAGGCCCGTGAATTCTTGGATTTGAGACAAAGGACAATGACGGTGCTGGAATACGTAGCCAAGTTCACAGAGTTAGCCTATTTTGTTGATGACTACATGGCTATAGATATGGCCAAGGTGAGAAAGTTTGAGGATGGTCTTAAATTGTCTATCCGAGGTAAAATTATGGGCCACTGCCTGCAAAACTTGGATTCGATGGTCACAACAGCTATGACCATTGAGAGAGAAAATGAGGACACACGGAACATCCGGGAAGTGGGTGCCAAAGACAAAAAGAAAAAGGGTCAATCTTCTTCTTCTAGTTCGAAAAAGAGACAGAGGACTTCTGCTCCACAGGAACAGGACCGTAGCTATTAAGGCCAAGGCCAAGGTCAATTCTCCCAAGGAGGGGGAAACCCCAACACAACTTATCAGGCCGGTCAACGAACATATTTTCATTGCCACCAATTGGGTCACATGAGGCAGGGTTGCCCTCAGAGGTAGGGATCCCAGAGTTATGAGTCGTCTCAGTCCCAGTCATTAGTGGGATAAATACAAACACACTACATTCCTTACTACCACACCATGGGCCAGGGAAGCCAATACTAGTTTCAGGGTGCTACTTAGGCCCCTACCACTTCACGAGCAGGAACACCGCAATCAGGCCAGATGGGCCAGAGTATGGGTCGAGGTCGAGAACAGGGCATGCAATTCAAAACTTCGGGGACCCATGGGCGTGTCTATGCCATCACACCTCAGACTGAGCTAGTGGATCAGTCGATAATTCAAGGTACATTTCTACTCTCTTACTTATGGGCTATGGTGTTATTTGATTCTGGTGCATCACATTCATTCATATTTGTATCATATGTGAGAGATTTGGGCTTAGAGATTGATACATTGGAAGAGTCGTTGCATATGAATTCACCCCCAGGAGCTAGGGTGTGTGTTGATCAGATATATCGGGGCTGTGAGTTAGAGATCTCATGGATTCTACTCACTGTAGACCTTAGGGTCATGAAAATGTCAGAGTTCGATGTAATCCTGGGGATGGATTGGTTGGCAGTACAACGAATCGTCATTGATTGTGATTGAAAAAGGGTAACAGCCTACACACCGGGCGGGGTTTGTTTCAAGTTTCAGGGGAAAAAACATGACGTTTTACCCCAAGTGGTGTATGACTCTTGTTGGCACGATCAGTTGATGGGTTGACTAGTAAGTCTTACCTTAGAGGATGAGGCGAGACAAGAGTTAGGTCTACCTTGGGTGGTTTGTGAGTATGAGGATATTTTTCTAGATGAACTACCGGAATTACCTCCCTATAAGGATGTAGACTTCAGCATTAAGTTGAATCCTGTTACATCGCTTGTTTCTATGACTCCACATAGGATGAGTGCCTGTTGAGTTACAAGAACTCAAGGTCTAATTACAGGAATTGTTGGACATGGGCTTTATTAGACCAAACACTTCACCTTGAGGCACTCCGATATTGTTTGCCAAGAAAAAGGACAAAATCCTTCAATTGTGTATAGACTATTGGTAGTTGAACTGGGTAACTATCAATAATAGGTACACTTTAGCTAGGATCGACGATCTTTTTGAGTAGTTAAGGGGAGTGCAGGTCTACTCTAAGATAGATCTTCGCACCGGCTACCATCAGTTGAGGATAAGGGAGGTAGATATCCCTAAGATGGCGTTTAGAATGCGGTACAGGCATTTCGAGTTCACGGTGATGCCCTTTGGATTAACGAATGTCCCGAAAGCATTCATGGATCTTATGCATAAGATGTTCCAACCCTATTTAGATCAATTCATTGTAGTATTTGTTGACAACATCCTGATCTACTCTAAGTCTAAGGAGGAGTATGAGGGTCACTTAAGGGTTGTTCTTCAGAACTTGAGAGACCATCAATTGTACACCTAGTTTAGTAAATGTGAATTTTGGCTAACCGAGGTGAAATTTTTGGGACACGTTGTGTCAGCTTGGGGTGTATCTGTGGACCCGGAGAAGGTTGAGGAAGTCATGAGTTGGGAAAGACCGAAGACAATTTTTGAGATACGTAGTTTATAGGGATTGGTGGGGTATTACAGGAGGTTCATCGAGGATTTCTCCTAAATAGTTGCACCTATGATGAGACTAACTTGGAAGGAGGTCAAGTTTCAGTGGGATGGTTCGTGTGAGAAAGCATTCTAGGAATTAAGGAGGAGGCTTACTTCAGCTCCTATTTTGATAGTCCCAGAGAGGGGACATATGTACACGGTGTATTGTGATGCTTCCAAGGACAGAATTGGTTGCCTTTTGATGCATTCCGGAAGGGTGGTGGCTTATGGTTCTCAACAATTAAAGAACCACAAGCAGAATTATCCTACGCATGACATGGTGTTGGCGACCATAGTCTTTGCTTTGAAGGCTTGACGCCATTATTTATATGGTGAGCAATTTGAGATATTTTAGACCATAAAAGTCTGAAGTACATTTTTACATAGCGGGACCTCAACATGAGGCAACGCGGGTGGATGGAGTATTTGGAATACTACGACTTCACTTTTATTACCATCTTGGTAAGACAAATGTGGTGGCTGATGCACTTAGCCGGAAGTCACGGGAAGTCTTGGGTAGTATGGCTTATCAGGAGTGGCAAATGCTCGAGACTATGGGATAGTTTGGGCTGCATTTTCGGGGTCAGGCTCATAATTTTTAGGGAGCTTAGTGGCTACACCTTCTCTACTGAGCAAAGTGATCGAGTCCCAGGAATAAGACCCAGAGTTAGTGTCTATTAAGGGCCGAGTATAGGTAGGTGCTGGTGACGAGGTTGGGTCATTCACTCAGATGGTGGTCATCGATTTAGGGGAAAGATTGTGGTTCTCCAGTCGGCAGAGTTGAGAAAGGAGGTTCTTAAAGAATTTCATTGCTCTCGATTTGCTGTGCATTTGGGTGGCACAAAGATGTTCCATGATCTTCGTTGCCAATATTTTTGGAGTGGGATGAAGAGAGATGTTGGAGACTTTGTTAGATAATGTCTCACGTACCAGAGACCAGTGGGGTTATTCTAGCCTTTGGAGGTGGCTGAGTGGAAGTGAGAGCATGTCACGATGGATTTTGTGACTCACTTGCCACGAACATTACGGGTACATAATGCGGTATGGGTGATAGTAGACCAGCTTACAAAGTCGGTACACTTTTTTGACTATGCAGATGAACTTCACATTGGAGAAATTCTACAGGTTGTATATACGAGAGATTATCCAATTGCGTGGGGTATCCGTATCTATAGTATTGGATCAAAATCCTAGGTTTACGACTCACTTTTAGGAGAGTTTCTAGCGAACCATTGGGATACAGTTGATGATGAGTACTATTTTTCAACCCCAAACGGACGGCTAGTCGGAGAGGACCATCCAGACCTTAGAGGACATCCTACGGGCATACGCCTTATATCTCAAGGGTTGTTGAGAAGAGCATTTACCCTTAGTGGAATTTGCCTAAAACAATAGTTATCAGTTGAGTATTTAGATGGCACCCTATGAGACACTTTATGAGAGGCCTTGTCGTTCTCCGATTTGTTGGACGGAGGTGGGAGAAAGACCCTTTATGGGTCCAGATTTGATTAGAGACATTTCGGAGAAAGTAAACTTGATACGAAAGCGTCTTCTTATGGCTCAGAGCCGACAGAAGAATTATGCAGATAGACGGTGGCGACCTCTAGAGTTTGAGGTGGGTGATCACGTCTTCTTGAGAGAGGAGTGGTCAGGTTCGAAAAATGAGAAAAGTTGTCATCGAGGTTCATCGGGCCCTTCGAGGTACTCGAGAAGGTGGGTACAATGGCTTATAGATTGGCGTTACCGCCAAATTTATCGGGTGTTTATGCTGTGTTCCATGTCTCTATGCTCCGGAAGTATACTCCAGATCCGACACATGTGATGTATTGGGGTTAATTGATTGTTGATGTAGATGAGACATTCGAGGAGGGACCGGTGCGTATCATGAATAGCCGGGAACAAGTTCTATGAGGTAAGACCGTGCAGCTAGTGAAGGTTCTATGACAACACCGAGGAGTAGAGGAGGCGACATGGGAGCTTGAGGATACCATACGTACCAACTATCCGTTTCTATTCGAGGATGAAGGTACAAGTTTTATAAGATTAAGTATAATATTATTGTTGTATATGCATGCAGTTAAGTGTGTATGCGTGATTGAATTTCTGGGATGAAATTCTTTTATGGAGGAAGAATGTAAAACCCGGGTAAATTTAAACTATTTATGAAAAAGGGTAAAATGATAATTTGTCACTACAGTACGGGTTGTAAACCTGAAATTTTCTAGAACTCAGATGATGAAACGGACCTCACTGTTAGATTCGTCTCGTAAAATCTAGTTACCTCGTCAAATTTCATTAAATTTTGAGACAGTCAAATTTTTTACATTTTACGAGGCCATCAAGTCTCGGGTGACCCAAAAACAGAATTTTTGATAAAAATTTGAAAGTTAAAAAATAATTTAAGGCAAGTTAAAATAAAAATATTTTGAACTTGAACCTGTATAAAATTTAATCGTTTCGGGACGAAAACGGACCTGAAAAAAGAGGGTCGTGTGACACAATATGAGTCAAGTATTCTAAGACTATAAATAGAGGAAAAATCTAACTTTTACCCCATTTTTGTTCAACCGGTTAGCCGATAGAGAAGAGAGGGGAGAAAAAGAAATCTACATTCTCTTTATGATCTACAAAGCTCGGGTGTTCAAATTCACTTAGGGCAAGAACAAAAGTTGTTCTCCTCGCTAAGGGTTATGCGACCACACCAAAAACGATGAATTTCACTAAAATTCCAAAATTGAGCTTGGAGAAATCAAAAGTTTTGGGCGAAATTAGGATTCTTGAAAGCTTCTACCAACTGGTCACGCTTCAAGAGGTAGGATTCCCTCCTACTTAGGTTTATTTACAACCTAAAATGCTTATATGAAATGGGTATATTGATAGGATGTTATATCACTTGCCTATTGTGGTGGATTTAATGAAATGAGTATTGAAATCGGGTAGAGTGAATTCTATCTTGAATTGAGCATGTGAATTTGACACAATGTGATTCATGGAATTTGATATTATGTGGGCATATTATGTAATTATGTTATGCCTTGGGGATTAAGTGTGTTATTAGCATATGCTATGTGATAACATGCTTGTGAATTGTTGTTGGAAAGGAAATGTTGATATATGTGTATTGATATATTGGCATTGTGATAAATTTTGGTGATTATATGCATATGATATAATTGGCCATGGAACATGTATATATGTGGTTAAATTTGCTTCTATGACATTCACTACATATGGGGCATGATATTGATATTGTAATTGTGCATTACATTGCATTTGCACGGAAGTATCACAACAATGGGCATGAGACATAGGTATGGGGTACGGGTGTGTGCATGGTTGTCGTCAACACCACACTTGGTGGATGACTGGTGGGCTTGGGAAAGTTGGGTCAAAGGTCTAGCTGAGTCCCATGGTTTGCACGATAAATTGGTTTGGGGTTAGCAAGAAGGGCTAGAAGATCGCTCAGGTGCAAGACCCGCTAGTTGGGGTACACTCCCTTAGTTTGGTCCATAAAGTGTGTGGGTGTACGCGAAACTCTCGGTGGAAGTCTATAAATTCCGTGTGGGTTAGGTTACCCTTGGTGTAAGTCCATGAATAACCACCCCAAGAAAGACCCTAGATTTATAAATGTCATTTGATGTGCCACATAAATGACGGATTCTACACATTGGCATAACATGCGTTGTGGGAGTTGGTAAGGGCTCGAGTTCAAGGGCATGAGTGAGTCTCATTTCATTTTATGGCATGACATGATAGAAAATCCAACATTGAATTGCATATTCTTGTTTGAAATATTTGTCGCTTGTTAGATGTTACATGTGAGCATTGCATATGCACTTAGTTTGGGGAGCAGCATCTGTAGGAAATACTCTACTGGGCATGACTCACTTATATGAGAAAATTTTTTAGGTACGGGAGGTATGCCGGTGGATAGCTCACATCTGGGGCCTCGAGGATGAAGAGAGGCCAACTTGTGGCCTTTAACCTTGAATTTTTTAAAATTTTTGAGAAAAAAAAAACATATATTTTGGCATGTAAATATATGAAATCGTTTGTAATAGAACTTGTATGTATCAAGTCTTATGTGAAAAACTATATTTTACATGTTTGGGATGTTTGTGGGAAGGTTTGGAATGAATTGTAAATGAAAGACAGGAGAAACAAACAATTTTGGGCAAAACTTACCGGCAGAACGGCAAAAACCTATCGGTAAATTGCAAGTAGGTTATAGGTAGAACTTGTCCAGTAGGAAAAACCTACCTGTAGATTATAGGTAGGTTACAGGTAGAACTTGCCCAGCAGGTAAAACCTACCGCTAGATTATAGATAGGTTACAGGTAGAACTTTTTCAGTGAACAAAACCTACCCTAAGTCCATAAAAACCTGCCGGTAGCTTTTCCAAAAATTTGAAATTTTAAGAATGCATTGTCATGCTTTTGGGTTATATGTTCTTTGGTTCTAAGGGTATAAATGGACATCAAATGAGCATAAATTGTAGCATATTGGACCTTGATTGGGCCAAATGGTAAAACATACATGAGTTAAACATGTGGGTTATAATCCCTGTTAAGGGAAAGTTATTGACGTGTCACCTAGTTGTGCGACAATTATGGGTAGTTTCGCGGGTTGACAGATGATCAACGGTTGAAAAAGGACCTCCGATTTTAGGGTCGTCACAATAGGCCTGGGAGATGCCACTTGCAGAAGTGCGTGCATTCAATCACTTTGATTATGAGTTTTCAACTCCAACTATTATAGCTCGCTGTGTTCATGAATGACAGTTTATCATCATCGTGAATGTGACTAAAGTAAAACCCTGCCATTGATTAGGGATTGTGCCCTAGTAGTGGAAAACAAAGATACAATAATAAGCATAAGTAAAAGAAGAAAATTGACCTTTGCGTAGGCAGAGAGTCAGCCCGAGCCACCATACTCTAGGGTTTTAACCAACTGTCAATGATTAATGAAAAAAATGACAAACCGGTGCACACAAAAAAAAATGCTTTTATTTAGGACGAAAATTCAAAATCAGTTAAGAAAGTATGAACATCAATCCACCATAATTGTTACACAAATACAATAACAAGTAATTTAAGTTTAAACTTTAAACCATATGAAATACATTAAAATTATAATTGCTTCGCTGTGGTAGTTCACCACAAATCATGTAACCGATCTGTTACTGTAGATGAAGGTTTGCGATTAGACCTTCCAAGCCAGACCACACCAGAGAGAGAGAGAGAGAGAGAGAGAGAGAGAGAGAGAGAGAGAGAACCTGGGTGGGAAGTCTGGAACGATGAAGGAGGAGCAGTGGAGTGATCGAGTGAGGTGTGAGGTACAGACGCTCTTGGGACTCGGTAGATTAGGGTTTTTTTATTTATATATATATATATATATATATATATATATATATATATATATATATATATATTTTAAAATTATTGCGGGTAGGGTAGGATAGGAATATGAAAATTGATAACTATTCCACATTCCTACCCGAAAATTGTCGGAAGACCAAAAACTCTTCCGCATTTCTACCCGATTTTTGCGGTTAGCCGTTTAGTAGGGTAGGGTAGAGTCGGGTAGGGTAAGAACTTGCGGCTGATCGAAAATTTGAACACTCCTACCCTGAACAAAAATGACCCTTTAATGGCACACCAAAATTTTGAAGTTAGTTTTTATTATAATAATAAAATAATACCGAAATTGTGGCCCCTTTACATACCCATATAAAATGCTGATTTTCTCACTGGTGGGCCAACTTGGGCCTTTTGAGTGGTCCCTTCTTTTTTTGTTTTTTTTGATCGGTGCCAATATAGAGAAGAAGAATTCGAACTAGGTACTGCCACAATACAAGTGGGAGATGTTTAACCATTGAGATAGGACTTCACTCCTTGAGTGGTCCTTAGCATGGTTGATACTTGATAGAGAGAGAGAGGGAGGGAGGGAAGGCCGCTTGGTAGGTCCATATCAAGACCATGAGGTTAAACCTAACAGGAATATATTGTACTCTTTAGAATATTATAAAAATACAATATATTTCTGTCAAGTTTTCCGTCTCTCTTTGTTTCTTCAATTTTGTGAAGAAGATTTTTGTCGTCATGCATGGGTGGCATCGGCTCTTATGAACCCATGGATAAACCAACCTTCCTAAGTCAATCAACACCTTTCCCAGTTCAACTTCTCTTAGTAAAGGCAGTTGTATACAAATGGATTTCTTGTTAATAGGTCATGAGCGGTTAAGCATAAATTAGAAAACTAAAAAAATAATAATAGAAGGAATTTGGATCCAGAGATGGGGGGGTGTGACAAAGGTTTTACATCAATGTTAATTAGTAAAGCATGGCAACCTCCTTCCTCCATCCTTTCTTCTGGTTTAGGTCTTAACTCATAAGTTCCGATATGTGAACAATTGGGGTGGGCAATGGGCAATATTAGTGGCGTGGGTTCAAATCCGACCCACTTGACCTAACCTGAAAAGGGGGTTAATGAATCCGTAATAGTGGAAGTATTTCAGTTAATCTAGCCACAACATCAACTTTCAACAAGTCTAGCTAGTTCTCTTCCCCTACAAAAAGAATGACATCAATACAACATTCTTAGCAGCACTGCCAAATGTACGAGCAAATGTAGAATTGTAAATTAAACCGCTTCATCTCTATACTTGTGTTTGATCACTACACCAAATCTATTTACTTAATTGGCTAACACTATCTTTGTCAAACAGGAAATTTCCGATCTACTTCTATCAGGTTGGTTGCTCACTTCCAAAACCCTAATCAACAGGTCCCATGGTTACCTCAGACACCAGTGAGATCCTTGAACTGCTGAGATTTTAGATGGCAGCACAAATTGGTGGCCCTTCGACTTTAAGTGTGCAATTAAAACTCGAGCTGGAGGGGGAGAATTGAGCTCTTTTTGTTTTCTTCCAGCTAAATACAATGCAAAATCGAAAAAGAATGGAGGACTCTAAATTCAGTAGTCCAAGCGTAATATGGTTGTACAAGATTCTAAGACGGATAATACACCACTATTCTGCTCCTAAGATGACACCAACAACTAACTGTAAGTCTCGCACATAATGATACTAAAATGAACAGTTAACGTTAAAAGGAGTTTGCTAACATAAATTGCAAATGATCAATAGACATATGCATCATCAAGACAATCAATTAATTACATTTTCAGGATTTGTACATGGAAGCACAAGAATTTTATGTACAGATGCACAAACAATGGTTGGAAGAGCTTAGCACTTCATCTACAGGAAGTCCCATTGCCAGTAGACCTTATCTACAATACCTCCACCATTTCGAACAGCAAAGTGGAGTGTTTCAGAAGCAGGAGGAACCCCCCAAAGTAGTGGCACTGCAACGGTCATAGTAAGCCTTTCATGAAAATCACCCTTGCTTGCTTTCTCTGCTGCAACAACCTGGAAATTGGAGAAACATATTAATGACACAAGCTAAAGAAAATGAACTATATGGAAAAAATTACATGCTCCCGGAATTGAAAAGATTGCAAAAATACTTCATCTTGTTGAATGCGATGAAATATAACGGGAATTCTGCACCCAACCCAAAAATGGAAATACCACAAGCTTCCGGAATTGAAAAGAATGCTTAAAAAGTATGTACCTCCCCACCATGTTCCAAAACAGTGTCTTCCACAACATCACTCAGCATCTCAATGGAACGGCAAAAGCCAAATATGCAAAGCCTTCTGCCCATATCAAGTCCCTATATTGACCAATTCCTAAAAACATAAGATAACATCCTCAAATAATCAAAAAGTTGCCAGGGAAACATCAGAAAGATTCTTTACATTGGTCGCTGCAATATCAAAGAGTGCACCCAAACACAACCCCTGGTTGGGATCCATGTAGTTACTCTCTTGGAAACGTTGAAGTCTTTGAGATGTTTTTCCTTTCCCCTGCTTCTTCTGTGTGCCAAAAATACACCTTGGTTCAGCTCATTATCTATGGTTTGACATGAATGATATTTCTCAAAAAGGGGAGGACAGAGGAGGGAGAATCAAGAATAAAAGTTACGGTACAAATTCCAGAAGGCATGAAGATCAAATGCCAAATTTTAGGTTCAAAGTACAGTGTTTCACATAACATTTTCAAAACCAGGAGGGTAAAAGTTAAGGATAAAATACAATAATGTTCCTAAATTATGTGCTCCATCTCACTGTGGACCTCACAATTTCAATCTTTGCAATTCCATCTATAGCTCCAGCTAAACTTGCTGGGTTACACCACAAAAAACCCTTCCCCTCCCACCCATTCCCCACCCACAACATGCATCCTAAACCTGCTAGACTACCAACCAACACAATACAGTCCCCTCCCTTCCCTCCATCATCAATTTACAACCCAGACCCATAAAACTACCCCCACCAGACAACCCCGACCCCCAAAACCAGGGGGGCCAGCTGGACTACGCGTGGGAACTCAAATTCCCCATACTCGAACCCACAACCATCACTCGAATTCACCATTCTATCAATCCCAAATTCCATCCCCACAATCTGAAAACATGAAATCCATATATACATAAATATATATGTATATTTGTTTACAGCAAGTACCACAGTAGAAAGGATTCATTAGTATTTTCTTTTTAAGAACAAATCATTCCCTATGATCTGAAATGGATTGGGAATTTGAGGTTAGTCCTGTTTATCTGGAACAATACTCTAACAAAATTAGTCTTGCACAGAGCAATATAAAAGCTTATTTCTTATTAGTAAAGTCATAGAGACTAAAATGTGGGAAAAGATTGGACAACAAACCAAGTTATGTGGTACTTTCCAGTCATTTGACTTATAATCACTAAAAGCACCGACTGGTTCTTTAGTTTGCACACTTCTTCTCTCTCCTATTCATATAAATGTCAAAGATGACCATCATGGACAATTACCCTACATGCAAAGAAGGAATACGTCGAGGGACCAGAGAGCCTCCTATCTGGATGAGTCCATCAGTGGTGAACAATGTGACTCTCTCCTCAGGAACCCATTGTATGGCTGTAAGCACAAAAAACAAAAACCAATAATTCGCATGACTTTCCCATAACACAACCACCACCCAAAGTTGACAATTAAATTGTATGGAAATAAGTTTGTACTTGGTCACTTACACAGTACCATTAGAGCACATGCACATACCATAGTCATGCACAGAAATGTGATTCTAATCTTAATTAAACAATGAGAAGAAATAACCAGTCACAACTCACATGTCCCAACATAGTGACAGCTGACAAGGAAACAGTTTGTCACTACATTTATAAAAGTTTGAATATCTTACTTCAGACGCTATAGAAGAAAGGTAACTCCTAGTCTCATCTCTAGGAATGAAACATAACACCTCATATAGAATTATAGAAAAATAAGAAGAAAAGGTGCTGTTACTAAATTAAGTTATATCTCACCAAAGAAGGTAAAAGTTTCATAAACAAGGTTACAAGTTTGACTTTGGTTCTGTACTAGCAATAACCCATGCCTAAAGGCACTTGGTAGCACAAATAAATTGAACATTAGTCATGTAGCATAAATATATGAAATAATAATTTATTTGTCTTTATTTTATATAATTACACAATTCAAAATCAATCGTGTTACACCATTTAAAAGGCATGGGGTGGGTAGAATTTTTAATTTTGCGGGAATCTGACATTGATTAGTGTAAAGAGGTATGGGCTGTGTGGAGTTTTCAAGTTTTTTTTTTTTTTTGGTGGGGGGTTAACTTTTTTGAGGATGATTTTGAGCCATTGGATTGAATGAATCTCAACCACTCTTGCCGTAAGCTAAGTTAAGGGGTTTAAAATGGATCCTGTTTTATTAGATAAATAGCGCATTCTATTCCATATGATAATTCAAATCAGGGATGATATGCATTCCAAATGGAATAATGGCCTAAGAGATTGTTATCCAACTTCAAATTGAAACCAAATTAACCAATCATATGAATGTTTATCATGCCGAGATTTAAATGCGAAAATTTGTAATTAATCAATTGAAAACAAGGAATCCCATTACAAATTCAACTATCAAATTCGTCCATATTGATCATCAAAGTTCAAACACAGATTCAAACACAAATGTGAAATATTAATGCAAAGTACATTAATTGCACAAGCTTTCAATACTATTAACAGAAATTAAGGTTTCAGAAGTGCAAAGGATATAAAACATGTAAAAACAACTATTTTCATGCAAATCATTTTCAAATAGGTACACAATACATTAATATCAGCAATTTATACTAATGATGCATCCATCAATAAATATCAGAAATCTATTTTCATACCACTCTCTCCATCAGAGGATTCCCAAGGATAGAACCCAAAAGCGTCGTCACCAAGAAAATTGCCAGAATTGGAACCTTTGGCAGCTAAACGAAAGAATTGTCGTGAGGATTGAGGACGAGAGAGAGAAAAACTAGAAATCCAATTAAGAGGCGTGGCGGAGACGGAAGAAGAGGTTTCCTTGGACCGAGAAATGGAGGAGAGAGAAGAGGAAGCGAAGGTGAAGCAGAGAGCAGAGGTTTCCGCCATTGTAGAGGGAGAAGGATAGAGACAGAAAGACAGAGTCTTGGAGAGAGAGAATCAAGAATCTGACTTGGAGAGAGAAAATCAAGAATCTGATGGCTTTGGTTTTGAAGAATTGTTGGGTGGGGGGAGAGATTCTGATGAAATATAGAGGTCGAAGAGAAAGGGCAAGTGCAATGTTGAAAGGTCGACGCTGGGATGCCACGTGGACTAGATGACGGTTTTATTACATTGGGGTTGGAGGCTTTTAAACCGGGTTTGAGATGGTTGGTCGGTTGGTCCTAAGGCTGTATGAGTAAACTAGCGATAATTGGTGCATAAGAACATTACATAATATCAAAATTATTATGTAATATTTATATTTTAAATAATAAGTTAATTTTTTTAATTATATAATTTAAAATTAAAATACTAAATAAAAAATAAAGAGGTAGGTAGATTGGTGATATTGTTTCATATTATAGAGTGTATTGCTTGAATTGTCTGATATTAGAACGTCTGTGCAATGTTTTATTTTTATAAGTTGAAAATTTAACTTTTTAACTATAATATTATGTAAATATTCAACATAATAGTGATACAATGTGATGACCATGTAATATAATTATCTTGATTGGTCAAGTCCAAATGGCCTAATCTATGTGGAAAATTCAAATTTCAATGGAGGAGCCCAACCTCATTAAAGATCTACCAAGTCCAACATAGTCCAAAACCAGTCAGACTTTCTGCTTATCCACGTCATCAAGAGGGAGAGCATGGAGGCCTTACCTGCATCGCAGAAGGAAACGATCCACCATCACCTTATCTTTGACTGCATCTCATGGAGAACTCTTCAACCACCTCGCCTGTTAAGAAGAAGTCGTGAGCTCCACCGAAATGGTTGCTTAGTTGCTGAAAAATAGCCCTAACCTGTTAGGGGGCTACTATAAATTGCACGCCCTGCTAATAGTTAGGGGGCATCACTTTTTACCTGAGCATGATTCTCTCCTTTCGCTCAAAACTTATATTCTCTGATCCCCACACTCTTGAGTTAATAAAGTACCTGGCGGCCAGAGCCATTCAAGAATGGACGTAGGTCGAGTTGACCGAACCACTATAAATTGCTTGTGTCTCTTCATCTCCTTATATTATTTTTTGCATTTATTATTCACACTTAACAGGTGGTGTGCAAAATCATTTTGTGCATCATCAGTTTGGCGCCGTCTGTGAGAACGACTAAATTCGCACTTTTAAACACTCCCTCTGTTGAACCTATGACGATCACCACTCGATCCATGAACCAACACGAAGACAATCCACCACGAGAGGAGAAGGTTGCTCCTCCACCTACAAACCCCGTCCAGAATGCTCCAGCTCCAAATTTCCAGCAAATGTTGGAGACCATGCAGTAGCTGGTGGCCCCAAACCAACAGATAATGCAACTCATGCTTGCTGGACAAGGAGGAGCACAACTTGGAGATGCATAACATGAAGGACCCTAAGGAGCTCCACGCCCTGGACATGAAGGAGTTCCACCCCCTATTGCTCCACACGTAGGCACCCCCTACAAGACTGGGCCCACACAAGGGAGCCCCTCATGAGGGAGTTCCACCCCCTCCTCCTCCTCTTGCTTCCCATGATGAGGACCCTCGTTTCCAAGAAGATGAGGGTGAGAACCAAAGCATAGAGTATAAGAGTCATTTCCATGATCATTTCAGGGGACCTCCCAACCATTGAGACGAGAAGATCAAGGAAGTGCAAAATTAATTGGGTGACGTCTTCAATGCCATGAAGGCGCAGGGACTCGAGACAGTAGACTACCTGTTAAGGCGTACATACACGCCCTTCAAGTCTGACGTGGCGAACTATCCCCTTCCTCAGAAGTTCAAAATGCCATTTCGTGGAGACCTTTGATGGAACAAAAGATCCACTAGACTACCTTGATACCTACAAAACTCTAATGCAGCTGCACAACGTCCCAGACGAAATTATGTGCAGAGCATTCCCAACCACATTAAAGGGGTCTACACGACATTGGTTCGCTAAGCTCTCCCTAGCCTCCATCGCCTCATTTGCTAAGCAGAACAGGTCATTCGTATCGCATTTCATTAGGGGACGTCGCCAACAGAAGCCTGTCACCCATCTACTTAGCATAAAGCAGGACCGGGAGGAGAGCCTAAGGAGCTACCTCACTCATTTTAACGAGGAGGTACTCCAAGTTAATGAGCCCGACGATAAAGTGACGATGACCGCCTTCTTGGGAGGCATTTGCTCGTCAATTTCCTCTTCTTTAAAGATGAAGCGTCCACTAAAGAACATGTCGAAGCTTCTAACAAAGGCCAAAAATACATGAATGCTGAGGACATCACAAGGGTCAGGCGAGGTGAGACATCTAGAGCAGGGGAAAAGAGGAAGGAAAAGGAGAGAGAAGATAAGAAGGAGACTAGCAACAAACGCGGTAGAACAAAGAGGGTTCCTATGAAAGATCGGCTAGGACCTGCTCCTCAGAGGGATTGACAAGTCTTCACTCCCCTCAATGCTGCTGTTGGGCACATCCTGTTCCAGATCTAGGATGACCCCCCCCCCCATAAAGTGGCTAAGGAAGATGAAGTGTCCTCCAAATCGCAGAAATCCTAACTAGTACTGTCGTTTCCACCGCGACTATGGGCATGACATCGATGATTGCTATGACCTCAAAAGACAAATTGAGGAACTCATCCACCGTGGCCACATATGCCAGTATGTTGCTGGCAGAGAATAAGCACCACCACCTCACAATCAAGAAGACTAACAACCCGTAGGGGAGATTCACACCATCTCGGGAGGACTAGCAGGAGGTGAAGAATCACTCTCTTCAATGAAGGCCCACGCTAGAAAGGCAAGACACCTCGACGAGATACGCCCATCCAAAGTGCCAAATCAGGGCGACAACGAGGCTATATCTTTCTCAGATAAGGACCTAGAGGGAATCCAACACCCCTATGACGACCCCTTGGTGCTTACCATGACCGTGGCCAATTTTTAGGTACGCCGGATCCTGGTGGATAGTGGCAGCTCTGCGGATATCCTATTCGTAGAGGCTTATGATAAGCTCAACTTGGGTAGGGAGAGACTGCAGCCTATTAGATCACCCTTCATTGGGTTCTCAGGGGAAAAGGTATATCCCCTAGCGTCCATCACCCTACCTGTCACTGCCAGAGCAGCCCTGGAAGCTCTACAGTTATGGTCAATTTCTTGGTTATAGACTGCCCATCAGCCTACAATATTATATTGGGGCGACCTGCTCTTAACACATTACGAGTTGTGCCCTTCACCTATTACCTCATCCTCCACTTTCCAACCACGAATGGAGTCTGAGAAGTCAAAGGAGACCAGGTAGCAGCGAGGGAGTGCTATGTCTCCTCCATGAAGACCAGGAAGCCATAAAAAATGTGGCAAGTTGAGGTCCTTGATCCGAGGGATGACGCCACCATAGAGAGAGGAGAACAAGTCGAGGAGCTCACCCCTATGGCCTTGGATGAGGAGCACCCAGACAAAAGAGTATACATTGGCTCTTCCTTTTTTGAAGACGTGGTTGGCCTACTAATAGAATTTTTGAGACATAACATGGACGTCTTTGCATGGTCACATGCAGACCTTGAGGGAATTGACCCAGAAATGGCCACACACCGTCTCAATGTAGACCCACGCCACAAGCCTGTTCGCCAAAAGCTAAGGGGTGCCTCCACTAAAAGGGCCTAAGCTATGGATATGGATGTAAGAAAGCTAATAGATAATGGGCCCATCAGAGAAGTAGCATATCTTGAGTGGCTCTCCAACATGGTGATGGTCACTAAAACTAATGGAAAATGGAGTCTCTGCGTCGACTTCACATAACTCAACAAGGCGTGCCCGAAAGACAGCTACTCGCTGCCTCAGATTAACCTCCTCATCGATGCCACCACAGGGCATGAGTTGCTCACTTTCCTGGATGCTTACTCTGGGTACAACCAGATTAGCATGTACCCCCAGACCAGGAGAAAACATCATTTATCACTCTGAAGGGAACCTATTGCTACAGGGTCATGCCTTTCGGACTAAAGAATGTAGGAGCAACCTACCAATGGTTAGTGAACAAGATATTCCAGTCTCATATTGGATGAATGATGGAGGTGTACGTGGATAACATGCTGGTGAAAAGTCTTGTAGCAGTAGACCACATTGATCACCTCCAAGAAACTTTTAATGTCCTAAGATCTTATCACATGAAGCTCAATCCTGAGAAGTGCGCCTTCGGCGTGGGGTCTAGAAAATTCTTGGGCTTTATGGTCAATCAGAGGGGAATTGAGGTGAACCCCGATAAAATCAAGGCCATCCTTGACATGAAGTCACCTTCCTAGACCAAGGAACTCTAGCGCCTCAATGGAAAAATCACTGCACTCAATAGGTTCATTTCCAAATCTGCAGATAAATGTCTACCCTTTTTCAAGATTCTCCGGAAGGCCTTTGAGTGGGAGCCTGAGGTGAAGGAGGCCTTCCAAAGGCTCAAGGACTACCTAGCTTCACCTCCCCTCCTATCACATGCCACTCTGAGAAAAACTCTCAATCTTTATCTTTCTGATTCCTCATCAGCAGTAAACTCAGTACTCATCAGAAATGATAATGGAGTGCAAAAGCCAATTTATGACGTGAGCAGGGCATACCGGGGGGCAGAGATCAGATATTCAGGATTAGAAAATTTGGTGCTCGCCCTGATCATGACGACGAGATGACTACGACACTACTTTCAGAGTCACAGTATAGTGGTCGTCACAAACCAACCTCTTAAAAGAATCTTGGGAAAGCTAGACGTATCCGACAGACTTCTTAAATGGGCAGTGGAACTCGGGAAGTTTGATATTCAGTACCAACTAAGGGCAACCATCAAAGCACAAGCCCTAGTAAACTTCATTGCCGAACTCACACTAGCTGAAGAAGGAACTGCAGGGATGCCTAGATGACCAACGGGGACACCTAGAAGCCTAGCAAAGACTCTCAGACGCCCAGGTCAATTCTAGTGCTCAAGTCTCTTTTCCAGGCCCCTAGACTTCATCTCTAAGTGCCTAGGCAATTCCACCAGGCACCCAGACTGCTCCCCCAGGCACCCAGACAGCTCCTGGCACCCCCTAAGCCACTCTTGGCACCCAGACTTGCGCCCAGGCAACCCCTCAATGAGTCCAGGCCCCATCAGGCACCCAGGCTGATCCTCCTGGTGCCTAGGAAACCTCCCCAGGTGCCCAGTCGCCACTTTAACTTCTCCAGGTGCTCAGTCAGCCCAGATGACACCACTCTCAAGTATGCGGTGAAGCTCTACTTCGTTGCCTTCAACAATGAGGTGGAGTACGAAACTCTCCTCTTTAGATTAAGATTGGCAGTGGAAATGGAAGCTCAACACCTCGCCACCTTCAGTGACTCTCAACTGATAGTTAATCAAGTGAAGGGCAAGTTCGAAGCCAAAGGAGCTAGGATGCAGGAATACCTTAGCATGGCAAGAAGCATGATTGCAAAGTTCCACTACTTCTAGATAAACCACATCCCTAGAGAAGACAACATGGTTGCCGATACACTCGCAAAGCTTGCCTCATCCGTGGAAGCCCCATCAGGAGAGCCAGCATTCATCGGTCACCAGTTCGAGCCGAGCAAGTTAGATATGGAGGCCACAAATGTAAACTGTACATCAGTTGAGTCAAACTAGATGACCCCAATAACGACATACCTCCAAGAAGGTGTGCTGCCAGATGATCCTTTAGAGGCCAGGAAGTTGAGGATGAGTGCCTCCAAGTTTACCATCCTGGAGGACATTTTGTACAAGAAAGACTATTCCTTGATATTACTACGGTGCCTCTCACCCGAAGAAGCTCATTATGCCCTACATAAGATCCACGAAGGGATTTGTGGGAACTACTCTAAAGGGCACTCCCTTGCCCACAAGGCGCTCAGACAAGGCTAATTTTGGCCTTCCATGGTAAGGGATGCCCAGAAATTCTCCAAGAAGTGTGACAAGTGTCAACACTTTGCAACTATGTCTAGGCAACCACCGGAGGAGCTAACAACCATTTCAAGTCCGTGGCCTTTCTCCAAGTGGGGCATCGACATCCTGGGCCCCTTGTCTCTCAGAAAAGGACAGTGCAAGTTCGTGGTGGTGGCAATTGACTATTTCACCAAGTGGGCAGAGGCCGAACCCTTAGCTAAAATCATAGACGTAAAAGTCAAAGATTTTATCTAGAAGAGTCTGGTCTGTCGTTTTGGGATTCCCCACGTCATTGTCAGTGATAAACGTCAAGCAATTCGACAATAAGCTGCTGAACTCTTTCTGCTCCGACCTTCAGATAAAACAACCTCACTCCAGCCCAGCATACTCGCAGACAAATGGACAAGCAGAGGTCATGGTGAGAACAGTGCTACGTAGCCTAAAGACAAGGCTTGAAAGAGCGAAGGGTCTTTGGGTGGACGAGCTACCTGGTGTAATATGCGCCTATCGAACCACGCCAAGAACTCCCCTTTCTCCCTCACCTTTGGAACTGAGGTGGTCATCCCTGTGGAGATCGGAGTACACTTTTTAAGGGTCCAGCACCACAACCCCATCACCAACGAGGAAGGACTCTGCATCAATCTCGACTTGGTGGAGGAGGCAAGAGAGATGGTTGTGGTCTACAACGCGGAGTACAAATAACGCATGACGAAGTATTACAACTCGAGGGTGAAGCCTCGTTCCTTCCAACCAAGGGACTTGGTCCTCAAGAAAGTGATCCTCACCACAAAGGATACATGCGAAGGAAAGCTTGGACCAAGTTGGGAAGGACCCTACCTCGTAACAGAGGTGGTGAGGCCGGGCACCTATAGGATCCATAATTTTGAGGGGAAAGTCTTACTCCATCCATGGAATGTAGAACACTTGAAGAGGTATTATCAATGACACCCTGAGAGCATCAAAATAGTGGAAGTTGGGACTTGATTTTATTTTTTGTGGTTATTGCCCAATATTCAATGTACCTTTTTGAGAATTATTGCCCAATGTTACTTTAAAAAGTAATAAATCAATAAAATTTTCTATGTTTTTACTCCAAAAAGATCTTTTGCATTTCATTTCAAAGGAGTATCAGTACAAAAATGAGGCTATAAACTGCCTTTCTTAAAAAAAATAAAAAATCAATTGTCCTAAACACTCTAACTACTCTCATCCTCCATCTCCTCCTCGTCATCCTCGACATTATCAGAGCCCCCCTCATTATCATTAGTAGGCACGAAACCTGAAAAGTCAATGTCAGGGAAAGCAGCAGAGATCTTCCCTTGGAGCACCTCGAAACCATCAATGAAAGCATTTGCGAGGTCATTCTCCAAGTCTTCCTCAGCACGGGAAGCTCTCTCCTAAGCAGCCTTCAACTTTGCCTCCGTAATAGCAGCCTCTCTGAGCATGGCCCTCTCATGGGCCTCTACAAGCTTAGCCTCCCTGAGCGCGTTCCACTCGTGGATCACCAGAAGTTCAGCCTCAAGCTTAGTCGCCCACTCACAGGCCTCAATAAGCTTCCCCTCCTTGAGCGCGCCCCTCTTACGGGTCACAAAAAGCTCAGACTTAAGCTTGAATGCCCTCTCATAAGCTGCCACAAGCTCATCCCGAGAAGAACTACCAGTTGCCTTAAACTCAGCAATCCTCCCCTGAGCAATAAGAAGCTCCCTTTGTACGACGTCAAAATCCAGCTTCAGCTTGTCGTGATTATAGGCCTTTGAAATCAAGCAGATGGATGAAGTCAAAACCTAAAGAAGGTAAAAAGTGGAAAGGTGACAAAAGACGTAAGAAGGTAGTGGAGAAAGGGAAATAGCGGACCCTTACCTGATCTAGGCCTTCCAAATATGTGTTGACAACCCTCTTAGTGCCAGAAGTACTTAGCTGACAAACTTCGGGTGCGAACACAAACCTCCCAAGCCTTTCTCTGATGACTAGCAGTCTGCCCATCATGGGACCAAGCCAAGTCGATCCTCTAGCGGAGGTTCCCACACGAGGAGGGGACAAAGGAAGAGCAGAGGGTGTACCCTGCAAGGAAGACTCTGGAGTAGCAACTGAAGAAGTCGCTGGTTGAGGAGGTACCATCGTAGGAGTCACTTTGAGGGCATCACCCGTCCTCGCAACCTTGGAAGAAGGAGGGCTCCTGCTAGAATAGCAAGACACTACCACTCTTTTACTTGCTGAGAAAATAATAAAGTGTCAAGGAGGTGAAAAATACCAAGGGGGAGGGAAAATTAAAGGAGGAAACTAACTCACCCTTTTTCTTTGAAAATGAACCACCAGATTTCAGGGAGGGAGCAACAACCCTAGTATCCTTGGGCAGAAGAGCTCCCAAATCTTTGTAAGGGAAAGCCTTGACGGCCTTCAACTTTCACTCTTGGTCTTGAGAAAGCACAGACGTGTCTGCAAGGGAATGGTGAGCACACATACACAAAAAAGAAAAAAAGGTGCAGCGTACCAAGTTTTCTGGCAGCACCCCACCGTATTGGCACCAAAGCTCTATCGGCTTCTCCAGCTCACTCTTTGCCAACAAAGAAGAAGCAAGATTTCCAGTCGTGACAATTGGAGCGCATTCCCGTGAGCACTGTACCACTTCTTGTGGTAAAGTAGTACCACCCCCTATTTGGTGCAGGAGTTTCGTTTAAATGGTATGCTGCGTGGAACTCCACAGGGGAAACACTTTCCTCCATAATGCAAGAAAATCCAACAGAAATCTCCAACCATTAGGCGCTAATCACCCCGGAGTCAAGAAAAAGTAGTGCAAAATACGACAAATGGGAGAAGACATGGGAATCTTAGCCCAGCCTCAAGCATCTCCTCGTAAACAACAATATCACTAGAAGAGTCGTCGCAAGCAAGCTCACCCAACTCAACCCAATGGCACAACACGATCGGAGGAATGTGATAAGCATAAAAAAGCCTCAAGATATCTTCATCCGAATGGAACAGACTGGAAAGGGTACTTACCTTAAACCCATCATCATCGAGTCCCACTTTGCCTTTACGTTTCTTCTTTCAGGGCCGTAGGGAGTAGTCTAAGCCACCATTTGGGAAGTCTTGAGGAGCTTGGATTGGAGGAGTCACAATTAGGTCTTGATCATCAAAAGTAGCACTCAAAGCTTCCTTGCCGCCTGTAGTGTCTAGCCCAACACTTGGAGGGGTGCCTGACCGCCTTTGCTCGTCCAAAAGAGGCAACCTAATGCCTAGAGGGGTGCTTGACCACTTTTGCTTGCCAAAACGGAGAAGCCTAGCAGCTGGAGAGGTGTCTGGCCCTTCAAAATTGCGCAAAACAACACCTCTGGCGCCCAAATCAACGCTTATGGTGCCCGGATCTGCACCTGGAGTGGCGCCTAGATTTGCCTCTGCACCTAGGTAGCTGCCCAGCGCACCAAAACTGTCCAGGACAACCCCCAAATCGCTGCTCATCTCGCCTATGATGTCCACCCTTTTTCTTGCATGCCTACTCGGGTTGGAGACCTTGCCAAAACCCACACATGAGACGCCCAGACCAGCACCTAAAATAGCGCCTGTAGGCGCCTGCGTAGGTTGTTGGTGCGCGCGCACAGCAGCAGCGACCAATAGGGATTTTCCCCCTCCTCCTCCTTCAACCCTTGCAACTCCAAAGGCTCCAAGATAACTTTTTTCAACCCCAATTTCACCACTCCTCATGGCACCAATGAAACTTTTTTATCCCACCTTCAAATCTCCAATAACCACTTCAAAAACTCCACCCAAGAATACCAACAAAATGATCTTGAAAGATTTCAAGCCTTGCCTCCCTTCTCCCAAGTCTCAATGAAATGGAAAGAACTTAGCTCACAAGAATGGGCTCTCAAGGTTTTCAAGAGATGAGTGCTCAATCTCAAAGTGAATGAAATGAGTAGGATGAAGAAGAAGGTCATATTTATAGCCTAGGATTTTTAAAGAGGGAAAAACCCAAATTGAAAGTTATGGGCTCTTCTAAAAATGCTAGCAAAAGTGAAAAAAACTTGAAGCATGCAAAACAAAAATGCATTGTGGAGGGAAAGAGTCATCTAGCAGAGGAAGTCTCTACCACTTATAACTCAAAGAGCAAACTAATGCACCATTCTCCAAGTTTCCTTGAACACAGGACATTACGGGGCAAATGATGGGTCAAGCCCAAATTGCCCAATCTATGTGGAAAGTCCAAATTCCAATTGAGGAGTTCAACCTCATTAAAGATCCACCAAGCCTAACATAGTCCAAGACTAGTCAGACTTTCTGGTTAGCCACGTCATCAAGAGGGAGAGCATGGGGGTCTTACCTGCACCGTAGAAGGAAATGGTCCACCCTCACCATATCTTTGACGGCATCTTATGGAGAGCTTCTCAACCACCTCGCTCGTTGAGAAGAAGTTGTGAGCTCCACCAAAATGGTTGCTTAGTTGCTGAAAAATAGCCCCAACCTGTTAGGGGGCTACTATAAATTGCACGTCCCACCAACACTTGGGGGGCATCACTTTTTACTTGAGCACGACTCTCTCCTCTCCCTCAAAACTTGTATTCTCTGCTCCTCACATCCTTGAGTTAATAAAGTACCCGATGACCAGAGCCATTTAAGAGTGGACGTAGGTCGAGTTAACCAAACCACTATAAATTGCTTATGTCTTTCCATCTCCTTTTATTATTTTTTGTATTTATTATTCACACTTGACAGGTGGTGTGCAAAACTATTTTGTGCATCATCATATCTAATAAAAAATAATAAGTATATAAGGTGAACTCATCGTTTTATATGTGGGCAGTTATTATTTTGTGTAAAGGGATAATTAGTTTTTATTATATTGTATAGAAAGGTAATTATTTAATTGTGTGATCCATTTATCTATTGTTAACATAGTATTTGAAAAAAATATCCAAAGCTTAGCGAGTACCATTTAATAGTGTTATGTGGTGTTCACACCCAATAAAAATTGTTACGTTTGTTTGTCATAATTTTTTGATTTTACAACTGACATCAATCAATTGAAAATTCACAATCTTTTCTAGGTGATGTATACCATATAACACTATTATGTGGTGATTACTGAGCAGCAAAAAATTTCTCTAGTATTGGATGATGATATTTATTGACAATATTAATGTTATATCACTATGCATTGAATATTCCTTAATTTTTTTTGGCCAATTTCTCAAATTTTTCTTTAACAAGAATAAGTTATCCTCATTTGACGTTATTTTAAATAATTATATTTGATAAAAAAATAATTTCATCTAAAAATTAAGTATATTTAATTAATACTTTTGTAAAGCGTTTGAGTAATTTAAATTTATGAATACTATACTTATATATGCACATCTATATTGTTATATAAATAATTAAGGTTATAAGGAAAGCGTATGCCTTGATAAAAAAAATAAAAGTAAAAACACAAAAATAAATATTACTTTAAAATATTTTAGAAAAAATAGCAAAAGTATTTTCTTAGA
Organism: Ilex paraguariensis; assembly: GCA_963454935.2. Lineage (NCBI taxonomy): Eukaryota > Viridiplantae > Streptophyta > Magnoliopsida > Aquifoliales > Aquifoliaceae > Ilex > Ilex paraguariensis. Next base: position 348,322 of record CAUOFW020003580.1, on the reverse strand, counting down.
AAAAAGGTTACCAAGCAAAATCTTAATAATATTTTTACCTCTTTCAATTATGATTCCAATTTTTTTATTATTATTATTATTTGGTCTCTCATGTTATATTCTTCTCAACTACTTGTATAAGTTTCATATTACAAGAAAATTAAACATCAATTGGGTTTTTTTTTTATAAAAAATATCAACTTGTCATTAGATTTTGAGTGTATATGATATGCACTTATTAGTTTTGATTAACTATATCTGGATCGTGCATCTAGATCTATTGAGATTTGTGACCTAATGATACAAGTACCAAAAATAACATTATCATCCTGTATCAATAATATTTTAGGAATGCATAACGGAAGTGACAAAAATGTTTTAATGGAAAATGACAAATTTTTCCTTTTAAAAAGTTAAAAACCCTCTTTATATTTCATCTCCCCTCCCCACCATAATTGCTCTATCACATATTGACATCCGTAGCCCCCACCCTCCTCTTCTTATGCATTTCACTCCCCCTCCCCCCCTCACCCCCCCTCCAAAAAAAAAAAAAGCACATACACTCACTATACATCATCATCATCTCCAACTAGTCACACCTTCACCTTAGTCACCTCATTTCACTTTTTATCCCTTTTATTTAATATATAATAGTCGATTGAATGATGTTGGTTTGACGTGAATTCAACTCTGATTTTATGTGCGTTTGAGGGATGATTTGGTTGATAAAGCCATTGGTCTCTATGGGGGGAGGGATGCTACAAGAAAAAAACCTTTTAATAACGATTTCATTAGTGACAATTTTTTTTTGTTGCTAACACACATTGTGTACATTTACTATTTAGTGGCATTTTAAAATATCATCACTATTTGTTTGAAATATAATGTTACTAGTGACAAATTTAGTTATGTCATCACAAATTTTATGGAAAGATATATTTGGCACCAAAATATTTTGGAGGGAATTATGTTAGCAATGATTTTCTTTAACAACGTCACTAAAGAATAAGGATGGCGTGGACTGGGACGGGGGCAAGGGGACTATTCTCCACCCCCGTACCAGCTTCAAAAATATTCATCCACCCTCTGTCTACCCTCGTTAGTGAAAAAAATTTTAATTCCCGTCCCATAGGTAAATTTTGATTCATGTCCCCGTCCCCACCCAAAAAAATTAATTTCTATGATTTTAAGAAACAATAAAAAAATAAATCATAAAATCTGATAAATAGATTTGTAGAAAGGATGAAAGCTCATTATATAACAAATGGATCAAATATAAAAAATCACAAAAATAATATGTATAACAAATGCGTGTTTCACTTAATTATTTTATTTGTTGTATATAACATGGCAATTATAAGTTGTTATTCCTAAGAAACCAGAAGTAAATCAAGAAGTAACACAAATCGCTCAATCATCTCAGGGGGATATATTGATAAGATTTGCAAGAGAAAATTTTCTAGGATTAAAAATCTCTAATAAATCATGCACTTTGTCAGTATACAATACTCCTGGTAAGATGTTCAGTTCTTTGACCTTTGAGATTATAATGCTTAGCTTTTGGTGATACAGTATTCATTACTTTATAATAGACTCTATAGGTAAAAATCATTGTAACCGTTTTTTTTTAAATTATAACCATAAATTTTAATATTACATGTTAAAACATCTAATATATTATTATCAGTTAAAGATACTGATAAATTTGAAAAACAGTTAAAGTAAATTGGACCAATACTTAAACTGGATTGCATAACTCTATTATGGATTGGTAAAAATCAATTTTCTTGTGCCTTTAAACATCCTCTTTCTATTAAGAGTTGTAGAGTATCCCCATGTTGATCAAAGCGAATAGTTATTTCTAATACTTTAATTGTTATACTTGATTTAAAATCAAAGGTTTCAATATTATATATTTTATTAGTTGGATACTGAGGTATATCCCAATTTTGTAATTTACTTTCAATATCAAGATATCTCTTTAATGTTCTGGGTCTTATTAAACTTAAACCCCGGTCTCTTTTGGATATAATCCTTAAAAATGATGCTTTACTATAGGAGACGTTATCCTTCTTATCATAGTCATTTTGTTCTATAAAATTTCTCAAATTTAACTGAATTAGTTTCTTTAAGAATAGATTCGTAGTAGAATCTGTTTTTATTACCAGTGACTAGAAAAGCATTATCCATGATCATAAATTGCTTAGCAATATAATAAGGGTCTGTCACCCAGTTAAGATATTCATCTTCCAATATTATAAGTGGATTAAAAGTTGGTAGATTTTTTAACTCTGCATAGTTCATCTTAGGTTTGGCTATTAAGGCCTTTTTTATGGATTTTTGTTTACTTATATAATAAGGGTCTATCACCCAGTTAAGATATTCATCTTCCAATATTATAATTGGATTAAAAGTTGGTAGATTTTTTAACTCTATGTAATTCATCTTAGGTTTGACTATTAAGGCCTTTTTTATGGATTTTTTTTACATCTGACGACTGTATACTCGTCATCATCCGTTTTACTGGATTGACCTTCTTTACGAAGTTGTTGATTTACAGCTTTAAGCCGATTAAACTCATTTAATGGTGGATAATATGCATTGATTTGGGTTCTCCCCTCATATTTTCCTCTTCTGTGAATTTAATCAGGGAGATAATTTAATTTTCCTCTAACTTATTCAATTTCAAAATCGAAAATCGATAAAATGGCTTGCCATCTATCAAATATTTGTTTAAAGATTATGTTCTTTATATCTTATTCTAGAACATTTTTAGCAAAACTATAATTTTTTTTTCTAGTAGAACTGTAGTCAATTCTTAATAAGAACTCTTGGTTTAACAAGTCATCTTGGAATTTACTAATACATTTTACAATAGATAAAATTTCCTTTTTAATTGTAGAATATTTAATTGAGTAGTTCCCCTTTTACCTGAGGTAAATCTAATAAGTAATTCCTTATTAGTATTGTGATCTTTTTGCTTAAGAATACCTCTATAACCTTTATCTGAGGCATCAGTCTATACTACCGTCTACCATTCGGGATTTACTAATAAACGACATGGTAATTTTTTGGCTTTAAGTTTAATTTTTCTTACTGCTTCAATGTGAAGATCTGTCTAGAGGGATGAATTCTTCTAAAGTCTAGAATGTAAAATACCAGTATCTTTGGCTAAATTTTTATAAAAATATATTAAATAATTTAAACTTTTCAAAAATCTTTGTAATTGCTTCTTATCTTTAATTTCATTAGAAAATTTGGGAGCAAATTCAATACTTCTTTCAATTGGGACTATATTCTCTTGTTCAATATAATGTCTTAAAAATGAATATTACAAGAGAAGGGAGATTTTACAAGAGAAGGAACACAGAAGATAAAGGAAGATTTACAAGACAAGGAAGAGAGTGCTCAGAGAGAGAGAGAGAGAGGGTGATGGAGTCTAAAAGGTGTCTCTCAACAGACTGGCCAAACATCCTTTAAAAAGGGGCCGGATGTGAAATCCAGATTTCAAAAAACTAAAATATTTTACTATTCACAACTTTATACTATTTACTGACGTTGTTACATACGTCATCTTTACTGTTTTGTGACGCCATGACTTACATCATTTTTAATGTTGGTGACGTTATTACTTACATCATTTTTTCTATGGTCTTCTTAACGCCGTCTCTTTACTATTGACGCCGTTTGGTTACCTGTATAGTAAATCATAAAATTCAGCATTAGCGCTTTCTTGTTGATTTATCTCCATATCTTCATTGTGAGGGGTATAACCTGTAACATGAGTATATCCCCGTGAATCTATAAAGTCGTCATCAGAATCGATTGGAGTTTTAGATTTTTTGTCATCATCCTCGACTTTATTTTTGCCTTTATCCCTTGTGGCCACAGTGGGAGTATTAACAAAATCCATCTTCTCAATTTTGCCCATTCCAAAAGTGGACATCATTTGTAGACACATCTTGTTCATAACTACCGCTTTAAGCTATTTAGTTGTTAGATTTGGTTTTTTTTTAAGGAGTTTTTCTTTAAGAAATTCAATTGGATTTAATCCAATATTAGTACTAGTGCTATGAACAATTTATTTTGAGGTTACTTCCTCTTTTTCTATGTCTTTAAGACATTTGGCTATAACTAAAATTTTTTCTTTAAAAGGACAATTATTCCAGAATCTTATTTGGAATTCTCTTACTAACTTGGGATGTCCATTATGATTAAAATCACAACAGAGACTCCATACCCAAACCCAAGGTACAAAGAACTTGATTGAGAAATTCAGTATAGGTTTAACCTCAATTTTAATATCATTTAAGCATTAAACTTTTTTCATTATAAAAATCAAATAATTCTTTCATTTCAGAAGGATATATTTTTTTAAAGCATCACGAGTGTCCCACCAGTTAGGAAACTCAGTGAAAGTTTTCGTAAAAGTAAAATACCTTGAGTGTGTTAAAGCATCATTATCATAAAGCAGAAAGTACCAAACAATTTCTTCTTACAACTTGAACAAATTTATTTAAGTGTTTAAAATGTCGATCAATAGAATTCAAAAAGATGAGTACATCATCTATGTAAACAATGCAAAATCCATAATAAGGATAAAATATGTCATTCATTATATTCTAAAATTCTAAAGGGGCATGTTAATGCTCGAATGACATTACATTTCATTCATAATGGCCAAAAAGTAGTGTGAAAGCACTTTTATAGTTGTCTTCCTCAGCATTTTGAATATTCCAATATTCTGATTTTAAATCAAACTTAGAGAAAATCTTAGCATTATACAAACGAGATAATAAATATTTTTTATTCAAAATTAAATATCTAATCCACTACAAAAACTTGTTTAAAAGTTTGTAATTTATAACCAGTCTAGGAACTCGTCGCTTCTTTTTAACATTGTTATTTATATAAAATGATGCACAACCCCAAGTAAAGTAGCCTTTACGAATTAATATTTTTTCTACTAATGAATCAATCTGTTTTTACAGAGTTTCAAATATTCTTTATTCATTTGTGTTGGCTTTGCCTTAGTAGGAATATCTTTTTCATTAAATTCCTAAATATATGGGAGCGTTACGACATGTATTTTCCTATCCCAAAAGGCAGTGGGAATGATATCACAAATTTTTGAATTATTTTATGTTCAAGTTCTTTTAATTTTATTTTAAAATCATTAGTGTTCATTTTATTAGCTATGCTTAAAATTTTAACATCTTCTTTTAAAAAATTTAGTTTATTTTCTTTATGAATCAAATTTTTTTTTATTTGATTTATCATTTTTATCTGAGGTGGAGTTATAAACTCAAACATTATTTATTGACCTTTTAAGGTAATTAAAATTCCTTTAAAATCAATTTTTTCTATGGGTTCAATCATAGATAAAAATGGTGTTTCCAAAATTACTAATTGATGTAAATTTGGTATAAGCATAAATGTGGTAGGAATACAAATTCCTTGATTACTGATATAAACATTTGAAACTTTAAATCTTATGTTTAATTTTGAACCATTGGCTGTACTCAATGACTGAGTAGTTTTTTCAAAATATTTTGTAAGAATTAATTATTCTTTTATGCAATTCATGTCTTGCTCTATTATAGTTTAATGCAATTGTTTCAACAGTGAATTATTGATTAATTACAAGTATAATTTTAACATTCCACTTTTGATAAGTTATTTTTTAATATATTTAAGTAATCATTATAATAAATTAAATCTTTTAAATTCTCAGTTTCTTCTTCAATTATTGACATTTTTTTCTGTGCTAAAAGTCTTTATTTTATTATTTTTATTTCAACTTTAAGTTGATTAATTTCTCCTTTAAGGTCTTGCATTGAAGTTTTATTTTCTTTAATTACCATAGTCTTAGATCTGTTTAAAACTTAAGGTCGTGATAGAGAAGACTTTCTTTTTTCTGGAGTTATTTTTAGATATTGCTCAATATATATAGGCTGGGAGGGGCGGGATGAGGATGCGTTTCAGCCCATCCCTGCACGAATTTATACGGGTATCGACAACGAGCTGGGCCTTATAGGCTGCCCATTGGGCCTAAAATGGGTTTTTTTTTTTATTAAAAAACTACTTTTTATGTAAAAAAATACAAAAAGATATTGAAAATTTATTTTTTATATAAAAATCACAAAAGACATTAATTACATGAAGTTGGTATCAAAAAATAAATTAACAAAAAAATTATTCATATTGATTGAATTTAACAAATATTCAATAAATATGAATCAAAGGGTGATTCATCATCATTCTCAACAAGAGGTTGTTCAATATAACATTTTAATTCATTATGACCATATGCATATGTTTGTTATTTTTTTTTTCATAAGGTGCATTGCTCTTAAACCCCAAGTGGAAGTAGATGAGGAGCTTGTGGCATGGTGTGATGTGGTAGTAAACTCTATATTTCCATATTTTTGTTTGTAATAATTAAATAACTCATTTAAACAAGTACTAATTAAGCCTTCGGCTGATGCAATTTTTTCGTAATCGTTTAGGCAAATAATCTCTAACCACACACTTAGACATTCTATTTTAAATCTTGGATCAATTGCAACTGCAACACCAAAACATAATGGTATATCAAAAAAATATTTATCAAACTTTATTCTGATTAATTGAATAAAATTATTCAAAACTAGGTTTTTGAATATATTCATTAAATGCTAGACAAATATTAGGTAAGTGATATAAAACATTAGAAGATGTTGGGTAGTATAAACCACAAAAAGCTTTTGTTGCGACATCAAAAACTACTAATAGGTCTCTTACACATTCAACTTTGGACCAATCATGATTATATATCTGCTCAAGGGGACAAGAATGAGAAGTTTTAATCAAATTATTATAATATAAATTTAAAACATTTTTATATTCAATAGCTATACTTAGAAGTGGATGCGTGGAATTCCACCGGTGAGGAACACCAAGATTAATATATTGTCTTCTTACTTTGAAAATCGTAAAACATTTTTTTATATAGCTCATATCTCAATTGAGAACTATTAATATGACGAATTGTATTTTCTTTTTTTTTTTTAATTGAAGGAGCTATATAATCTAAACCATCTTGTACAACCAAATTTAAAATGTGTGTACAACAATGTGTTGTTTGTGGTTCCAAATATAATAAAATCACTTATTAAAATTTTTGATTTGAAATAGGTAGTTTACAACAAAACAATAATAGTGAAGAACGAAATAATTACAGTAATATGTATGAAACAGTAATAGATACAAACAAAACAGTAACACGATAAATTTGTGTTTAAACAATATAAAAACTGACCTGTTCGCAGAATATGAACTATTATTGAACTTTAAGTAGATCAAGGCTAGTGTTCAACACTATGCCCTTAAGACAAATTTCGCCCCCACACATGGTGCTTCTAGAATCAAAGTGTCTGTCTCCCATGATACAAATGCCTACCTTAACTCCGAAAATGATTGATGCAGAATGGTAATGAGTCTGAGTTTATACAGACAAAATTAGTGACAGTTTCGAACAGTCACCATGTGAAAAGACATAACTAAGAAGACACCAACGTGTAACTGTTCACTCTTGAATAGATGTAATTAAAATTTGAAACTGGAGGGAACACTAACCCGAACCAGTGCGAATTTATATTCAAAGGATATCGAAATTAAATTCCGGATTAAGAAATTCACACCCAATTTGTGAAATGAATTTTCTCCAAAACGATAGGGCTTGGTCTAACCCACACCCTCACCCGACCCGGTTGGGTCAGGTTGTGGTTATGGCAGACAGGCAGCACGCGCGCGCTTGTGTGGTTGAACTGCAGACTTATAGGCGCTCGCTTTGCTCATAAAATTGTGGTACATTTTGGGGCTCAATTCTATAGAGAAAACTTAGCCTATATATGCCCATGTAGAACTTCTTTCTCAACCAATGTGGGATTGGTGTCAAATCTTGCATTGCACAACCTCTATTTTCATATTTCAAGAAGGTCACTTTGGAGCCTATTTTCTCATTCATTTCTTACTCGATTTGAGCAAGTGAGTATACTATATTATTCTCCACACAAAGTAGAATACGAACCCATGAAAATTAACTCGAAACAACGAGCAGGTCCTACTTTAATTTAGGCTCAAAGTCAAATAAAAATTAAATTTTAATTACTAAAATATTTTTTTAGTCAAACAATTTCCCACATGAATGAATGGAAAATTGGCTTTTAGTATGCAAATGATAATGCTGACACACAATGGAAAGTACATTTTTGAAAAGATCGTGCAAAAAGATAGGTAGTTTTTGGCCTTGAACCTTCCCTAGTGAAAATCCATCGGACTTACCGGCTAAATAGTGAACGTGAGCCCAAATTCAGCTAGGTCCCAAACCCATTCATGGTTAAGCCCATATCAATTAGAAGACAGGTCAAGCCCAGCTCATGGACTCTTCCCAGTCCAAAGCTCAAGAGACCCAAGAAGATCAACGTATGTGGAGAACAATTATCAGGATATACACTCTCGAAAATCACACATATCTTTAATTGTACCTATCCTTAGATGTATTTATCCTCCCTGATAAACTAGTAACATACCCTTCACGCCACCGCCTCAGCTAGGACTCTGTGTATATAAATTGTAAGCCCTCTACACATAAGAGATATATCTCCACATCTCTCACACAACTATCTCTCTCATATAGCTACCTCACTAGACCTAGAGCTTACCTTTGCTCTCTTTGTCCCACCTACTACTTCATTAATATAGTTCTCCAGTCACCGTCGTCGCCTTTAGTGGTTAGGTCATCTCGGCCCAACCACTCAATCTTTGTCTTTCTATTATTTTTTACTTCATTAATTATCCTGCATCATATACTTGACTATTTGATTGTGCATCATCAGTTTGTCACCGTCTGTGAAAAATGACTAAGTTTTCTATTATCTTGCTATTCTCTTTCAAATCTATGGCAAATATAACCAAGTAGATGAATCAACAATCATAGGACAACAACCCAACTCGTTGGGAGGTGGCTCTGCCTCCGCCTCCACCAGCGGAACCATCAATTGTGGCAAATTCTATAGTCGGGTAATAGATTTTGGAGACCATCTAGTTGCTGGTGAGTCAAAACCAGAAAATTCTCCAATTGATGCTCACCTTAGGAGGCATCGCCCCCCAACAAGCAGTAGAGCCGTACTTCGTACAATAGGGGAGTTCCCACATCCTCTCCACTTAGAGTGCCAGGGCGCCCCCATGCAATGCCTCGATGCCCCTCACGGGGGAGTCCCTCCTCAGTGCCCAAGTGCCTCACATGCTCCTCTTCCTTATGTACTTGCTCCACCCCCTCACTCTGTCGACCATCCTAGGCAAGAGGATGATGGGGAGAACCACTATATATATTATTAGAGCTTCTACCACAATTCGATTAAGGGTGTCCCAAACCAATGGGATGAGAAAATCAAGGAGGTGCAAAATCAGTTTGGCGACGCCCTCAACGCCATCAAGGCACAGACGCCAGAAATGGTGGACTATTTGGTAAGGCGTACTAACACTTCATTTGTGCAGATGTTGTCAACTACCCTCTACCTGCCAAATTCAAGATTCCTACCATGGAGATCTTTGATGTTACTATAGATCCCCTAGATCATCTTAACATATAAAAGTCTTTCATGTAGCTCCACAATGTGCATGACAAAATCATTTACAGAGCTTTCCCTACCACACTTAAGGGATCTGCACGACAGCGGTTCACCATGCTCAAGCCTTTTTTCCATCAACTCCTTTGTTGAGTTAAGCAAATCCTCTGTTTTGAATAAGGCACCCTCTAGCAGGCTCGAGCTACTATCAAGGGCATAGAAATACATGAATATTGAGGATGTCACCAAAGCCAAACGAGGTGATTCCTCCCATAGGAGTGAGAAAAGTAAGGACACCAGTGAGGACAAGTGGAAAGCAAAGAACAAGAGAAAAAGGACGAAGAGAGTCTTTATCAAAGACCTCCTTGGTCCTGCACTTCTGAGAGAGTGGAAAGCCTTTACGCCACTCAATGCTTCGGTGGAACATATCCTATTCCAAATACAAGACAACCCTAAGCTTTGTTAGCTAGGAAAGAGAACCATAGAAACCTAAACAAATACTACCGCGACCATGGCCATGACATTGATGACTGCTTCGAGCTTAAGAGGCAGATTGAGAAGCTCATACAGTGTGATAGTTACAGTACTATGTTGCTGACAGATGACAAGCCCTGTCACTTTAGCGGGACCAAGATGACAAAGAACGCCAACAACCCCTTGGAGAAATCCAAACGATCTTTGGAGGTTAGGAGGAGGAGTTGACTCCAACTCTGCCAGGAAAGCACATGCCAAAAAAGCCAGACAGATTGGCTCCTTGAAGATAGTATCGATTCTTTGTGGAGCTATCCTCCTTCCTTTGATTCTTCCTTGGTGGAGATGGTAGCCGATCAATTAGCCCTTTTTCATCTTCCACCTTTACATATCTCTTGATATGCTCCTGCAAGTGGAACATACTCTTGGGTGGCCACATAGTGAGATATTTCTACAACTTACTTTCCCTTGGGAGGCTTAAGCAAAAAAAGACAACAACGGTCTTCTCATCACATTCTTTGATATTGGCATAATTCTCTAGGTACCTTGTGGCATATTCTCAAAGAGTTTTTCCTCATTTTTGGCATAGTAGCAAGAGTGTATCAATCGTCATTGGTTCTCGACTGTTAGAGATCAACTGCCCAATGAGTTGCTCCCAAGAGTTGATTGAGTTCACGGGCATCCCATGAAACTACTTAAGCGCCGACTTCCCAAAATGGATGGGAACATCTTGCACATCAATGCCTCATAGCTTGTCCAGAGAGCCAGCACGGGGTTGGACTTGCCATCATATAACTCGAAAGTCAGAGGATTAAACTTTTGTGGGGCTTTGAATTCTCATATAGACTGAACAAAAGGTGTGGTAGTCATCTTTGCGAGGTTCTGCCTCGCCCTCTCCTTCGCTAAATAAATGGGGTCTTCATGAGCATAGTCATGTTGCGGGCGGGTGACCACATCACGAGCTGGCTCAAAACGCCTTTGTTTTTCTCCTCTATATTTATCCCAATGGTTTTCCCTTTGATTGTAGGAAGGACTCTCATGCCATCCCCTTTGCTCCCTAGGACGACATTGTCTACGTGCTTCCCCCTTCGTCTACGATGAAGGTTATCATCCCTCAGAAGGGGTCTTTGAGGGTACGGTTAGTAACATTTCTCCTGGGTGAGTATCTACCTTGACTCTGATTATGAGTTAAGTAGCTCATTGCTCGAGAATAGCTCCTATGTTAGGAGGAATAGGCTTCCTTAATATGATTGTTACGATGATCATGGTTACGGGTTAACTGCCTAACCTCGTTAGCGAGTTGCTTGCCACTCTAACATAGAAGGCCTTGCTTGAGAGCTTTTAGCTCCTCTATCTTCTTCCTGATTGCCTCATGGTAATCAATCTCAGTGGCTAACTTGCCTTCTACACTAAGAATAGGTAGGTTGTGGTGAGAAGGAGGATTTTCTCTTGAGTGGTCCTACCGACAACACTTCCTCTGATAATTGGAGGTCATAGTTAGCAGGATCCTCGTGGATCAAGGATAGTGGAAGTAGTGAATGACTAGTTCTAGGGTCGAGGGCTCTTTCACATTATAGGATGAACCTTAAGGAGCATATTGAGTTAAATAGGCAAATGGAAGAGCTTCTAGCGAAAGGTTTTGTTCGACATAGTCCCTAACGTGATACATATTCACCATGTGCGATTACTACTCTTGCTTTTGGTTAGTAGAAAGCTTAATCGTTTCACATAGACAATGCCAATTATGCGGGGATAAATCCACGTTAATGGTAACCACCTAGTACGAATAGAGATAATGGCGGAGAAGCCTTGGTGAACTTGCAAAACAAGAGAAAACCTAGGTAAATTAATGGTCGGAGGCAGCCAAAGGGACTCCAATGCTTAAGTCAGTAAGCAAGTCGAAGAAAAATGTATATGGTGAATGGGTTAGGATTGAATGACACACCTAGCACCCAAAACCTTTAGTTATAGCGGTATAGGAAGTGGTGCTCCTCATGGACTCGAATTCCAGGTCATGATAGGATAGATTTCATCACCAATCCCCTAGACATTCGAGGTAGAGTTATATTAGGATGTTGAGTCCTTGCTTGTAGGAAGAGATATGCTCGGCGGGAGGCTTTGTTTATCTATATGTACTTGATACTTGGAGTCGAGTTATACTAGGATTCTAGGTCCCGAGTCAATCCTTAGCCAAGTAGTAGGTTGGGCGCCAGGTAGGGGCGACACTAGGACAAGGGGCATGGTGACGCCATGCACAAGTGACGCCAGAGGTGAGGTAGCTGGCTAGGCAGGTGCCTTAGGCTCTGCTAGTGATGCCGGGAAGCAGGGTAGTTGGTTGGGCAACTTGGGTGACACCTTGAAGCTAGTTGGGCGATGCCTTGAGGCTGTTAGGTGCCTTGGGTGATGCCTCATGTCCTACATTAGGCTTTGTTTAGAGAGTGATGGCTTCAATCCTTTTGGCAACATGAGTAATGCTTGTAGCATTTGGCCTATATTTCTTGTCCCATATAATTTGCCTCCTTGGAAATGTATGAAGGATCCTTTTATTATAATGTCCATGATCATTCCTGTTAAGTGTGGAGAATTAACACAATAATAGAGAGAAAACAGAGAGAGGTTAAAAAACTTAACCTATCTCTCATATATCATTTGTATTTATAGTTAACTCACAATAATAAGAATTACACTTAAACCCTCTTACTATTAAAAATTTACACATACTACCCTTTAACACTCCCCCTCAAGCTGGACTATATATATTATATAATCCAAGCTTGGAACAAATCACTGTAAGATATGTACGACTCAATGCTTTGGTAAATATATATGCAAGCTAATCTTCAAATTTCACAAATAGAGTTGTAATCTCCCTAGCTACTATCTTATCCCGAATAAAGTGACAATCAATTTCAATATGTTTGGTTCTCTTGTGAAACACCGGATTGACAGCGATATGAATAAGTGTCTGGTTGTCACAAAGCAACTGTAAAGAAAGTTGAACTAAAAACACAATTTCTTGGAGGAGGTGTAGTAGCCAAGTCAACTCACTCGTCATATGTGTCATTGCCCTATACTCAGCCTCAGCACTGGATCTTGCTAACACGGATTGTTTCTTACTTTTTCATGAGATAACATTACCTCCTACAAAAGTACAATAACCAGTGGTTAATCTCCAATCAGAAGAAGAGTCAGCCCAATTAGCATCTGAGAAACCTTATACTCTAAGATGTCCATTAGCTCGATATAACCATCCAAGTCCAGGAGCACATTTGAGATAAAATAGAATACGAGTAACTGCCTCCCAATATGGTACTCTAGGACACCCCATGAACTGACTTATTATACTGACTGCATAGGAAATATTTGATCGAGTAATAGTGAAATAATTGAGCTTCCCAATCAATCTGCGATACCGACCTGAATTCTCAAATAGTGCGTCATCATCCATCAAAACTTTCTGATTTAGATCCATAGGAGCATCAATAGGTTTGCCACCCAATAAACCCTGCTTCCTATAGCATGTCAAGTACATATTTCCTTTAGAATAAACAAATACTCTGTTTAGATCGAGCCACCTTAATACCCAAGAAATTCCTGAGTTATCTCAAATCCTTAGTATGAAATAGATCCTGCAAGGATATTTTTAATTTGACAATTGCCTTAGAATCATTTACAGTAATCACAATATCATCTACATAGACCACTAATAGGACATATCCAACATCTGTCTGTCTATGAAACACATAATGATCTATTTGACATCGAAGAAGACCAAACTCTAAAACTGTATCTGAAAACTTACCAAACCATGCCTTCGGTGATTGCTTCAAACCATACAAAGATTTCTTTAACCGATGTACACTCTTACCATACTCCCCCTGAGCAATAAACCCAAGTGGCTGCTCCATGTATACCTCTTCAACTAAGTTACCATAAATGAAGGCATTCTTGACGTTTAACTGAAACAAGGGCCAACCAAGATTAGCAGCCAAAAAAAATTAAGATACGAACAGAGAAAAATTTGGCAACAGGAGAGAAAGTCTCCTCATAATCAACACCATAAGTTTGAGTAAAGCTCTTTACAACAAGCTAGGCTTTGAGACGCTCTACAGAACCATCCGGATAAAATTTAACAATATACACCCAACGACAACCAATAGTTCATTTGCCAGGAGGTAAAGGAACGAGATCCCAAGTTTCATTATGATGTAAGACATCCATCTCCTCCTCCCTATCTTTCCTCCAACCAAGATCAGATAATACATCTTGTAAATGCTTAAGAATAGATATATTAGATAATTGCGAAGTAAAACAAGAGAAGACAGGAGACAAGGTGTCATATGAAACAAAATGAGCAATAAGATGATTAGTAATAAACGAACGAGTATCTTTTCAAAGAGAAATAGATAAAGAGTCTAAATAACTTGATGTACCAGGATCAGAAGGCGGCAAAGAAGACGGTACAAGCACCTTAGTCGATGGGTGAGAATGACAAGAATAGACACGGAGAGGTAAAGTAGATGGTAACACAGTGGGTAGAAAAATATCTAAAGATGAGGAAAGAGATGGTGGTACAAGATATGACCCAAAGTCCTGATCCAAAGGTTGAGAAAGTGCTGAAAAATATGGAACAGATTTTCTCAAATGTGACATCGGCAATAGTAAAGTATCGGCACAGAGAAGAACTGTAGAAACGATACCCCTTTTGCATGTTAGAGTAACCAAAAAATACACATTTGGTAGCTCGAGGGTCAAGTTTTCCAAATTCAGGACCCAAATTGTGAACATAACAGATACATCCAAAAATCTTAGGAGTTAAAAAAATGAGGGCTTACGATTAATAAGGCGATATGCAGTAAGAACAACATCACTCCAAAAATATCGGAGAATATTCATTTGGAATAACAGGGCACGAGTGACTTCCAATAAATGATGATTCTTGCATTAAGTAACACTATTTTTTGGAGGTGTTAGCACAAGAAGTTTGATTAATAATGCCAATTTTACTAAGATAAGTTGAAAAGGGATCAAATTCATATTTCTGAGCATTATCGGAACGTAAAGTACGTATACGACAACCAAATGGAGTTTTTATTTCCTTACAAAAGGTCTCAAATATAGAGAATAATTTAAATCGAGCTTTCATAAAAAATAACCAAGTCACACAAGAATAGTCATCCATAAATGTAACAAAATAAGGATATTTATTAGATAAAATATTCTTTATTGGACCTCATACATCAGAATATACTAACTCAAATGGACTAGACATATGATTATTGACTCTAGACTGAAATAACACACGATGATGCTTACTAAATTGACAAGCTTCACTAGACAAAGACAAAACATAACTAAAACTTGGAACTTGACGCTTCAGATTCTGGAGATAGGGATGTCTAAGACGACAACGCCATTGAAAAGGAGACAATGAGGTCTGTAGAGCCCGGGTAGGCGATTCAAAGTCAAGGTAATATGGGCCACCAGCTTCATTCCCCATACCAATCTTTCTCTTCGTCTTAAGATCCTAAAAGACACAATAAGAGGGATAAAATGTTACAGAATAATTGAGAGAACATGTAATCTTGCTAATGAAAAGTAAACTAAAAGGAAACTGAGGAACAAATAACACAGAAGATAGGGACATATCAAGAATCAAATGAGTAGTCCCCAAGCCTGAAACTTTAGAACAAGTACCATTAGCAAGAGTACGTATGGAAGTAGTAGACTGATAAGTAGAAAAAATATTAGACGCACCAATCATGTGGTCAGAAGCGCTAGAGTTTATGATCTAGAGATTGTAAACAGAGGACAATAAACAAGTGAAAACAATACCTGACTAGGCAAAAGTAGTAGTGGAGGGAGATGGGACAACCTGTTGCTGGGACAGAAACTGATCGTACTCTTCTCGTGTAATAGTAACTAATCCAGTGTCTGGTGGAGCTGAACGAGGTATGAAAGCAGCAACAGAGGTGTCATCATGATAGGATGTCTAATTCGTAGCATTAGAAGGTTTTTCATGTAAATCCCAACAGAAATCAATAGTGTGTCCTCCACGGCCACAATGAGTATAGAAACGAGGTCACTATGGGCCCCACGACCACCCATACGACCTTCTCGACCACCACCACCATCTCGATGATCATCACTATGACTACTATGAACCACAAAAGTTGAGCGATCAGTGGAGACACCATGATCGATGTCTACAGTAGACAAAGTAGTATACTGTATACAAGAGAAAACCTTAAGTAGTGAAGGAAGACTAGAACCACCCAAAATCTGAGAATGAATAAACTCATATTCAGGTTTCAATCTTACCAAAAACCTAACAACATTCATGTCCTCATGTTGCTTCTGTCAAACTGCTACATCAATAGAAAACGGATGGTAGGTCTTCATCTCCTCACAGACTCCCCGAATGTGGGAATAATAATCTTCAATACTCAGAGTACTCTATTCCAGTCCGAAGTACTCCTTGCGCATGTCATAAGATCAGGTAAAATTACCTGTACCAGAATAAATAGTGGCCAAGTAATCTCATATCTCCTTGGCAATGTCAAGGTAGAGTAGAATAGAGCTAATATTGAGCTTAATGATATTCAATAGTAACGAAATAATTTGAGCGTCCTCTTGTTCCCACTGATCATACTTAGGAGTATCTTCCTTGGGTTTAGGATCTACTAAATATTTTTTAAATCCTTTCCCTCGAAGAAAGACTTGAATAAACTAAGACCATAACGTATAATTGGTTCCATTGAGTTTAACAGAGGTCATGAGACCATTGATAAGAGTAGGAGGAGGCAAAGATGGAGTAAGGGCCTTGGTCTCTTGCTTGGGTTCCATAACAGTGCAGCAAATAGCAAGCAAGAAGTGTTATAATGTTGAACCAGTAAAAAATAGGCTACTGGAAGAAAACAGGCAGAACTAGAAGTGTTACACTGCTGAATCGAATAGGCTAAGCCCTTTGGACCAGTGAATTGAACTGGATAAGCTAGCTGGACTGTTGAACCGGATAGGCTGAGCCCTCTAGACCGCTGAACCAGACTGGTTTAACTTGCTGGATCAGTGAAATGGATAGATTAGGCACACTAGACCACCAAACTGAAGTGAAAACTGACTGAACCAGTCTAAATCGGTGCAAAAACTATCTGAACTAGACCACAAACATTTACTGGACCGCTGAAATGGGACCAAACTGGGATTGATCCGGTCTGGGCTGGACCTTGTCTTCTTTGTTCGTTGATTAGGGTTTCAGTGAACCCTGGTCTTGATTACGCCTTCCCACTATTACGAACGACAGTCCACCAGAACAGCCACACCACCACAACGACTCTGACAACCCTAGTCTTCGATTGAGCCTTACCACCACGACAAATGACAAATGACGGCGAAGAACAAACGATGTCGAACGACAGACGACCACCACAACAGTACCACCACCACCACTATGCTTCAACAAACACTGGCACCACAACAGTACCACCACCACCACCACGATGCTTTGGCAAGCAGCGACACCACAACAGTACCACCACCACAAACAGAATTAATTTATTCAGAATATATTTATGATCGTAATTGCTCTAATACCATGTTAAGTATAGAGAATTAACACAATATTATAGAGAAAACAAAGAGAGGTTAAAAAACTTAACCTAGCTCTCATACATCACTTGTATTTATAGTTAACTCACAATAATAAGAATTACACATACATCCTCTTACTATTTATAATTTACACATACTACCCTAATATTCTTAATAATTCCAAGGCCAAATTCCCCAGGAAATGACATCGATGTATATCTACAACTTTTGATCGATGAGTTAAAGGAATTATAGGAGAATGACTTTGAGATTTATGATGCTTACATTGCAACGATGCTGTGGACTATTAACGACTTCCCCACTTATGCTAACTTGTCTAGATGGACCACCAATGGGTATAAACCCTGAAATTATGACATAACCTAGATGTCATGCACATAAAGAAGAATGTGTGTGATAATGTGCTTGGTACATTGATGAATATTGATGGGAAAACTAAATACAACTAGAGTAGGCTTGTAAGGATTTGATGGAAATGGGCTTAAGACCTGAATTACATCTAAGCTTTGATGGTGATGCAGTTTTTATGCCCTCTGGTTGTTATCAATTGTCAGATGATGAGAAGAGAAAACTGTGTGAATTTTTTACTTCAATCAAGAATCCAGACAGTGTCGCCTCAAACATATCTTGATGTGTGAATACAAGAGAGTGTCGTATTTTAGGAATGAAGAGCCACGGTTGTCACATTTTTGTTCAACATATACACTTACTGGCAATACATTTGCCAACCTTTTAGTTGAGCTCAGTGACTTTTTCAAGCAATTATGTTCTAGAACATTATACTTGGATGTTTTAGAGCAACTTGAAAGGCAAATTGCTTTGACACTATGCAAACTTGAACGTATATTCCCTCCGGCATTCTTTGACGTAATGGTGCACTTAATAGTTCATCTAGCTAATGAAGCCAAGATTGCTAGCCCAATGCAATATCATTGGATGTTTCCGTTCTAAAGGTTTGTATAAGTGATTAATCAAGTTATCAGTTAAGCATTGATCAGGTTAATATCATTTTTTTTAATTGCTTACTTGTGTATGTCAACCGGAAAATGGGTAAGCTAAAAGGCTATGTACGTAATAAGGCTCGACCAGAAGGGTCAATCACCGAACACTACATTGATAACGATTATCTGATGTTTTGTTCTATGTACTTGCATAATGTGGAGAAAAGATTTAATTTAGCCGAATGAAACAATAATGGAGGTGAAAAACAAGGAGAGTAGTCGATATTTGCATGTAGTGGTCATTTATTTGGCGGGTCCACATAGATGAATTGAGTGATGATGAGTGGGAGAAGGCTCATATCTACGTATTAAATAATTGTGAAGAGGTTGAAGAGTATATAATGTAAGCCTAATTATAATTGCGTGAATTTTAGATTCTTGCAATTAAATTATCTACTTCGCATTACTAATGATATCCACTTATGTATAACGAGCACAAAGAAATACTGATGGTTGAGAGTACGAGGAACGTAAATCAGAGGCATGACTTGCTATTCCCTAAAGGGTCCTGATAACCGAGTGAAACACCGTACGGGTTGCAATGTAAATGGTTTTCAATTCCACACTCAAGATCCTGAGAGATACAGGACAACACAATATAGTGGTGTCATTGTGGCGGGAGAGCATGATTGGAAAATTATAGACCTCTACGGTGTGATCAATGATATTATTGAGTTAGAGTATTTAATTGGGCAGCAGCGGGTTCTATTATTCAAATGTGATTGGTGGAATGTGAAGGACAATAGAAATATTCAAATAAAAAGGTTTGGAAGGTCACTAATGTAAATATATCACAAACATGGCATGAGGACCATTGTTCTTGCATCTCAAGCAAAACAAGCTTTTTATATTGATGATGTGAAGTTGGGCCATAATTGGCGTGTTGTGAAGAGGACTCAACCTCGTGGGTCTTTTGACTTACCTAAATAGTTACAAGAACAATCAATTAATGGTGAGGAGCCTTATCAAGAAGATCAACCCTATGAGGTTTTCGATATAACGAAAATTGATGAAATTTTCTCGTTAGATAGAGATGATATGATACCACTAGAAGGTATTGATCTATCAACTATTAAACGTGACCAACCAATGGAGAAGATAGATGATGAAGACATAGCTTCATTAATGACAATGATATTGAGTAAGTTGCGGATGGTGATGACATAGTCAAAGATGACACAATCATTGAGGAAGAACTTGACTCTGACTGGTGTAAGCTTGTATAAATCACTTTATATTACTATTATTTTTTTTTCATTGCCTTAGTGGTATTGCTATGTGGATTTGAGTGTATATATGCATATGCACGCACGACTGTAGACACATATTTATATTAGTTTGTGTACCATAATGTGAATGTGATGAAACTCATATATTGGAGAATTGTGTACAAATGGCCAGACCAGGGAAACGAGAGAGGTTCTAAGCATGGTGGATAGTTCTCATCACTATCATCAAATGGTCATATGTGGTCTGGTACCACTGGTAGTGCACCACCTTCAACAGGAGAGTTTCATGCATCCACGAGTGTTCAGTGTGTTACTTCGCCCAAGGAACATGCCAAGCATAATGATGGGATGTTTATGTAATGGCAAAATCTATTAAATAACGTCCATATTATATTTTTGTCATTGACTTGCAGTCATGGTATAATTTTCTCAAATGACTAACTTAATTTAGTAATCTTTCAGTTCATCCACCATGAGTAGGAAACGGGGACTTACCCGTAACTCGCTCTCCAAGAAGAAGCAAGCTGGAGAAAATTTTAATATTGAGATGCCTGAGGAGCTTGGGTGAATAGTAGGACTGGAATGCCAAACCCTTATCACAGAGGTGGGGTGTATCGTTTGGAAGTATGAACCACTTTAGGTCAAGAAATGGGCAAAAATGGAAGAGATTGACCGGAAAAGTTTACTCCAAATGGCCAAGGCGAGTATTTGTCTTACTATGCTTAACATCTCTGCTTAACTATGGACTGTTGTTACCTTCAATTCTGACAATGGTTTAGGTACCATGTATAGTATATTCCTAGTTTAATTGCTTAAGTTCATTTCTGGACGTTTTCATAGCTATGCAAGGCAAAATGCAGTCGATACAGGTTTGGTCATTTACAATTTTGTTGAACAATAGTCATTTTAGTTTATTGAGTTTATTTGGATTAATTGAATAATACACATTCAGATTTTTTTCCATCTTGTATATGCATATATCTAAGAATAGTGTAGCAATTTTAGTTTGATTTCATGTTTAAAATTTTGGAACTCTTTTATAGGACTTATTTAACCTTAATGAACAAAAACATGTTAAAGATGTTGTATATGGACAAATGAGCAAGGAATACATGACCCATCGACAGAGACTCCACAAGACTTACTTCAAGCCACATGCAACGGCATAAGAGGAAATGCAACATCCAGCACCAGGCACATCACAAGAAGGTTGGAGTTATCTATGTTCTTTCTTTTCATCGGAT
The DNA here is from genome assembly GCA_963454935.2 of Ilex paraguariensis. Lineage (NCBI taxonomy): Eukaryota > Viridiplantae > Streptophyta > Magnoliopsida > Aquifoliales > Aquifoliaceae > Ilex > Ilex paraguariensis. Next base: position 327,176 of record CAUOFW020003580.1, on the reverse strand, counting down.
AAATTTTAGGTTTTTGTGCTGCTTCATACTGAAAATAAATTTTTTATTCAATTAGTTTATGCTTATTACACATTTGAGATACCAATTATCATTAAATGTAGAAAAAAAAGTGCACATAATGCAAAGAATTGAGCATTGCAAAACACTCACGTTGCTGGAACAAAGTCTTTTGTTGGATTGGGGCTGAAAGGGTAATAATATGATACTGGTCATAATGTATGATGTATGTAAGCATGTAGGTGCATATGTTCTAAAAATGGATTTGAAAATATGAAGAGAGCCAAGAGTGGGGAAGAGCTTCGGCTAGTTGAGTTATACAATATAACTCGCTATAGTGAAAGGAACAACACTTGGATTAATGAAAACACGCAGGAAAATTATGTAAGTTTCTATTCTAGTAAAGTTATCAGTTGTAAATACTAAACTATTTTTTATGTGAAGTGAATATTGAGTTGTTTTTCCATTTTAGGAGAAAATGATGGGGCTTAAATCTCAATTTGCAGGAGAGAAGGAAACCCCACTAAATGAGGAGGGAATTTGCTCACAAATTCCTAGACACAAGTCAGGGTACATACGTGATTGTGGACTTAGTCCGAAGCCTAGCTCATACTTATCTAAGTAGCATTATCAATCAAAGTTAGAGGCAGCTAACAGGAGATTCCATGAGTTGATTGAGAAACTAAATGCCCAGCGGTTAGATGTGGAACAGATTAAGGAAAAACAAAATGCCACAAATGAGATTTTGCAAACACTAATGCAACTACAGCATAGCGGAGGGCACATTCCTACTCCTTCTCCATGGTAAGAGGAATATTTGTATTGGCAAAAGCTTTAAGTTAGCCTTTTTGCTTTCCTTATTGTTTGATAACACCATAATTATTACTTTGTTACATGATAGATGCAGGCAATGTGGTGCTCAATCTGGCCTATTGTGAATCAGGTGAATTACTTATTTTTAGACTACTCATTTTTACTCTGTAGGGTGAATCGTAGTTTCTATTGTAATTCCATTTCGAGTATCACAAATTCACAGAATCATAACTAATAGTGTTAGATTAATAAATCCAATTTTAAATGAGTACTTTTTGTACTTTAGTTTTGGTTTGTTATGATGTATTTATGTGTGTTTGTCATCCGTTGAAAGTAAGATTTTTTATTGACTTTTAGTATAGGTGAAAAGCCATCAAGTGGACAACTCGTTATTGTAGGGGCAACCATGAAGAGTCGGTTGCTCAAAATCCAACAATCTATTGAGTTTATTTTGATGGAAAACATAATATAAAGTAAGTGATGTTGAAAAACTGTAGCATTATCAGAAAAAATGGAGCTTTTGGCCTAAAAATAGAGGAGGTGTAGCAATGGTTGTAAGGTTGTTGGATATGAACTTGATGGGTTGCAGCACCAATCTTGGGTGCTTTTAATTCTATTTTTTTGGGTCTGTACTGCTGAAATTTTCTATGTTTCTCATTGCATTGATTTATTTGACGAAATAGAGGAGTTTTGTTGTGTGGTCTTTTTCCTTTCTAAAAATGACCAGTTTATAAACAATTTCCTACAATTCCAATTTGCCGACTTATATGAATTTCATGTCAACAAACAAATCATAGTACTAGCACCTTATTTTTAGTGGTATCTTCCAAATGTTTATAGCTTCTTCTATAATGACAGGATTTTATGTCATTGATTTTCCTTGTGTGATTGTGTTTCATAATGATGGGATTGTTTAGTTGCTTTATAGGGTGCATGTTGAGTATGACTTATAAAGAAACATGTTCACAGGAGTGGAAGCACTAGGCCTGTGATACTACAGAAGCGCACTAAAATTTTTCTACAAAGTAGGATTTGAAGTATATTTGAACTCTTTTCAGAGTTGTAGAAGGTGCATAGATATGGAAAGTTTGTCTATTTTGAATTTGCTATTTGAGGGATGTACCTCATTTGTTTTTTTCACTTGGGAATAAAATCAGATCATGCACGATCTTATGGTGCTTATGTTTATTTCAATAAGTATTTGTTTAATGCAACCAATGTGTTTAACTGTCACAAAAAAATGCAAAATGTATTTTAGTGACAAAGATACAACCGTTACTAAATTGTAGTAAAAAGCCTCGAGTGATGATTTTGAATTTTGTCACAAAAAATGTTCCGTAGAATATTTTCTTTAGGACAAAATGCAAAGATTTCGAAGTAATAGTGACAAGATAAAATTTGTAGCTATAGACATTAGTGACGTAAGAATAATGTCACTAACAGTAGAGATTTACAAATTAGTGACGAAATAATTCGCCACTAAAGAATTTTTTTGCACATAGGTCAAACTTTTTTGTGACAAAAATGTCATTTAGTGACGAGTTGTTACATAATAGGCGGCGCTTATTTATGCCATAATTGTGAATGGGTCAATGATGAATTTTTAGTCGTGACTAATGCATCAGCTTTTTGTGATGTCTCGTGTAGATTGCCACTATTAACTCTTAGTGACGCAACTATAATGATAACCTTGTGGCAACAAATTTTTTATCACTAAAAGATCTAGTGACGATTTTGAGACTTTTATTGATGATTTTTCCCAGCTCTAAATGATTTCTTGTAGATGGGGTGGCCGTGGAAAAGTGATTGAGATACAAGTATATTATGAACAAAATAAGTCTATTAGAATTGTTAACAAGTCGTTCTCTCTCAAACACAATATAGAGTTTAAGCTCACTAATTGTTTTTTAAAAATTCCTCCTTTCAGTTAGGAGTAGATTAGATGCACCAACCCTATTTAATTTATAGTCAACATTGTATGCAATGGGTCTCTGTTTGCCAATAAGTTGATGATTTGTCTGTGACTAACTCTTTCCCATGGGTTATTCAGGCAGGTTGTGGCGGTATATTATCATTAGAATGGTAAATTTAAACTTGGAAATTGTTCCTTTTTAACTGTACCAGGACATTAGAGTATTAAAAAATGAATTTTATGGTTTTTTCTATTTATGAAAAGGTTTGAATTATGAATTATAGAGATGTCCAAGTATTGATTTATGTGACTTTTGATTTCTTTTTTCTTTTTTTCGGTGAATGTAGTAGACTTTTGTGCTGTTATAAATAAAAACTACTTTACTATCAATTTGAATTGTGCTAAAGTTCTTTGAGATTTGATCTACGTCTATTCATATGTGTTTGGATTGGATATGTTGTTGATTTTTTCAGGGTGAGATAGATGAAGTTGGCTAATATAGGTTGGGACACAAATTGGAAGTGTTGTGCAGTTCATGGACTAGAATTTGATGCGGGGAATAAAAATATGTTGTCCTTTTTTTGTGTGTTATATAAAACCTTCATGCACGAGTAATAACAAATACATAAATATCAATAAATATGTTTTTATCAATATATTTCAATTTAACATGAGAAAAGAATGGAACCGAGTTGAGCTTGGGCTGAATTGCACAGTCAGATATGTTGGAATTGATCTTTACTGGTTTTTTTGAAGTTTTAATTGATACATGTAGTTAGAAGGTGCTTGCAAGTATTTAAGTTTTACCTTATAGGGTGGGTGCAAAGGCTTGGATATCAAAATACAAAAACAAAAAAAATAGTGGGTGAAGTGACCCGACTAACTAATTGTTATTTAAATATATTTGGTTCAGAGTTTAAACATTTAACTTGAATATACGAGATGATTAAGTGAATTAAAATATAAAAACAATTAATGGTGCAAATTTAAAAATACCTTACAAGATTTATTAAAAAAAATGATTGGAGGCAGTAAAAGCCGTGTGGCTCCACCCTAATTTGGTCAGTGGTTGACTTTGAAAATTCCATTTAAATGCAACTTGGCTTAGTTTATAGACACGTGGTCATCAGTGCCGGCTTTAGACATAGCCCAAGGGTCCGTAATTTTAATTATTCTTGTAATTTTAGGTATAATTTAAAAATTAATAAAAAATTAACACGATATTAATGAGTTTGGGCCTAATCTTAATAAATTTAATGATAAATGGATGAAATTATTCAACCCTCTCAAATCAATAGATTGACATGTTCCTAACGAAACGTGACATAAATTCATTAAATACATGATTATAAGTGAGATGAACATATATTAAACAAATTCTAACATGATACAATTGAACAATTATTCTTATATATTTTCTTTAATTTTTTAATCTTATGTTTATGTAAATATTGAAAAAATGAGTTATCTACTCCCACAATATTTTTGATTTATTACAATCAAAGTCAATTAGTTGACCAATTACTTATAACCTAATTTTAATAAATTATAATTGTTTTCATAACTTAAATTCTAGATTTTTTTTTATCTGGATCTATTTTTTGCTCAATTATTTTTTAATATATAATAGAATGACTGAAAAATATATTAAGTTTGAGTAGTTTAGTATTCAAAAATATTACTAAATCTTACTAAATATTTAATATTTTAATATTTAGTTTGCTGTATTTATATTATTATATTGCATAACACTAAAACCCCACTAGATATTTTTGCCTGTGCCCCCATAGTGGTTGGGTTGTCCCTGGTGGTCATGATACATATTGTTTTTAATAAGGTCTTTTGGAGGTCGGTTTTCTTTTTTTTTTTTTTTGTAAATTTATTTGAAATTAAGTACAGTTAAAAAATTTGTTTGGAGATAAATTTATTTTGATCTCCATTATCTAAAATACCATCAATAATTATATTTAATCAAAACTTCTTTGAAAAACTAACAACTCATAAATTGGGAATTATATTAGTATTAACAACTCCTAACTTAGAACTTGTGCTAACATTAAACTTATGTTTATATATATATATATATATATATATGTTGTGCTAATATTATTGTATTTTGTTGAGCATGTTATTATTTGATATTACTGTTTTTTTGTTAAACGTGTTACTGTTTAATGTGTTGTCCTAACATTAATATTTTTTAGTGGAACATGTTGCTATTTGATGTTATTGTCTTTTTGTTGAGCGTGTTACTGTTTAAATGTTACTATATATATATGTGTGTGTGTGTGTATTGACAATTATTTGATAAAAAAAAGGACTTAATAGAGTATAAGTTTAGAGGTGATGCTTAAAACTAAATAAGTTCTAAAAAAATATTCACAGCCAATTATCCGAATTAAGTAATCTAACTTGAAAACAACATCATATTATGCCACTACATAATAAAAAACAAATTTACAATCACATATTATTCATTAATGCTCCGTTTTGTACGATAAAAAAAATGAAATGATAAAAAATTAGATAGATAAATAAAACATCATATTTAGTAAATAAGTAAAATAGAAATGATAGAAAAGTGGATGTATGAGTTTTCCTTCCAACTCAACAAAATCAATCCCTCCAGAATTGGAAGAAAATTGAATGAAAAGTTAATTATTTGTGTTGAAACATATCTTATTTGTCTATATACCATTTGATATATACATATATTATGTATACATTAATTTTATATATAAATGTAATAATAAAATATGTATTTATATATTTTTTTAAAATAAAAAATGAAAATAAAATTTAAAAATTAAAATTAAAATTTAAAAATTAAAATTTAAATTTAAAAATATTTTTTTCGTCTTATCAAGCACAAAAAAAATTAATTATTTTTATTTTCCATCTATTCTACCAAATACAAAGAAATGAAAATGTATCATTCTTTATTTTATTCGTTAGAAGATAGAAAGTGTATCTCTCATACTTTTCATCCTTCTTACTTTTTATCATTTCTATCAAACAGAGCATAAAATTCAACTCCAACTTCACGATGATGATTATCAATGTATTTCACCATGAATAAATAAGCCACGCACAACATGAAAATTTGTAATTTCATTGAATTTCATGCTTTGTTTGTAATTTCTATCAAATAGAGTATAAATAAGCCACGCACACCATGAATAAAGGTTCAAAAATTTCATTGACTAAAAACAGAAAAAAAAAAAAAAGAAAGAAAGAATACCAACAAAGACTCTAAAACTTGACAACAACAACCAATTTGTACATGTGAATTTCGTTGCAACACATCAAACCGGAAAAGAACCAACAATTCTAACTTTAACAGGAACATGAAAAACATGTCAAACATTAAAAAAAAAACACCTTTTTAAAGCAGCTAAGATAACAAAATGTCAAATGGAGATGCAAAAAAGTGTGAATGTAGTATTTGTAACCAAGTATACCACTTTAAAAGTTCAACATCTTCATATGATGCCTGCTCAAGAAAATGAATCCCCATAACAATGAAATATGTGCAGGCCAAATCACATTTGGAATTAAGAAAATTGGCTATTGAATTTTTTGCCAAAGCAACAATTATTAGAATTATGATATGAGCAAAATAACTATGATTGATGTAATCTAAAATTAGAAATAATACATACAAACAGTGGTTAGATCATTAAAAATATAATATGTGATTTAACTAAATAAAGAAATTATATAACACGTGTAATTTATATAAATCAAATAAATTGATTTGGAATGACCTACAAACCCGAAAGGTATATGATATTGTCCTAAAGCAGCTGAACTCTTCACGTGAGGACACTGATGGACACTAGCGACTCCAAGATTCAATTCAGACGCTCTCAGCAGCATCTCTTCAATACTCACATTCACTGAAAGATTAGAGTGAACCTGACTCAAGAAGAGTTGCCCGAAACAAATATAATAAAAGGATATATATAGATATGACCGAAATGTTGGAAGAATATGGATATAAAAATATATCGGATATTGTGCGGGATAAGGAAGAGGCTACTGGTATAGATTAGTATGGCCAAGCGCAAAAGAATTGAAATGATCACAACAATTGATAGGATATCATTGTCTACTGGTCTACTAGATATTGAATTCATTGTAGGCCAAAAAGTTTCTCAAAGCTACTTATATAGCCATTAGGTTAGTAAGTCACACACATACCCTTCACAACTTCTAATAGTTTGGTCGTAAAACTATTTTTAGGATGATTAATTTTTTATTCTTCAATATACACAATAAATTTGATACAAATATGTAACTGAAAAATCAAAAATATAAACTCAATTAAAGTAGATATTCAATGAAAAGTTTTAAAAACTTTATTTTATTCTTACAATCCCTCAAAAGTTTTTGAAACTTCAAAATATCTCAAATATTTGGTATATACTTTAATATAGAAAATATGAGCAACTATTATACTGTACAATAGGTGTAGGTGTCTTCCGGACTTGAATCTCATTTAGTATTAAAAGCCTCCCTCCGAAGGATCATAGTAACCAAAGGCTTGAATTAGACCTTTAAATCAGAGTTCAACATGTCACGCACATAATACTGATATTCGTCAAGATTCACGGGTTAGTGTTATTAATGATCATACACTTGATCTTGATTCTCCTGAGATTTTCTAGAGAATAGCCTAATTCTCATAGTCGCGGTCTCATTACTGCTCTCACTTACTTGATCACTCCAAGGGTACATGTGTACATTACCCTACAGGAGTGTTCCCACCTCGGTCTCATTCAGGGTAAAATCCTTCCTTACTATCACACTACATATGCACTTCTGTCATAGGGATGAGCAGGAAAAATATCTCCTCTTAGATATTTCCTAAATAACAGTGCTAATGAGTCACACAGTATGAAATTTTTTCTACCTATTGAACTTCCTTCATGGGGTTTATAATCACAAAAGTTGGGTTACCTCCCTAGGTGACTTCCTTGCAGGCTTAAGCCCATCCCTCTCGACAGTTCTGAGATTGCTTTCCTCGAAAGCCCTTTAGTTAGCTGATCAGCTATATTTAGTTTAAACTTCACACAAAGTCTAGTGAGATTATGCTTTTACTTAGCATTTTTTTTACTGATTTATATCTCACTTGTATATGTCTATTCATCTTATTATTATTATGATTCTACTTCACAAGCTCAATCAGTGCTTTACTATCATAGTGTAACGAAATGGCAGGTATAGATTTTTTCACTAGAGGCATCTCTAGTAATACATTCTTTATCCACTCAGCCTTAGTACACATGGTATCTAAAGCTATAAGTTTTGACTAAATAGTACTTCTTGATATTAGGGTTTGTTTTTTAGATCCCACGATATGACTGCTCATCCTAACAAAAAGACAGCCAGTAATAGATTTTATATCTAAACTATCGGTAATTGAATTTGCATTACTAAAGCCCTCAACTACACTAGGAAATACACTGTAACATAAAGAGTAGTCTATGGTCCTTTAAGATACTTAAAGACTCTCTCTAAGGCAATCCAATGCTCTTTACTCGGACTATGTGTATATTTGCTCAATCTCCTTACGACATACGAGATATCCGGTCTAGATTTATTAGCTATGTATAATAAAGACTCAATCAATTGTGAGTACTTCAATTTTGAAATCAGTTATCCTTTATTTTTCTTCAAATGTACATGAGGATCATATGATGTTGATACAAACTTATTATCATAAAAATCAAACTTTTTCAACATTTTCTCTATGGTGCTAGACTGATTTAGAGATATTCCATTAGATGTTTTCTATATTGTCATTCCCAAGACTACATTGGCTTCCCCCAAGTCTTTCATATCAAACATAGTAGATAAATAAGATTTAACATCCTTAACTACCGCCAAGTTTGTTCTAAAAATTAGTATATCATCTACATAGAGACATAAGATCACATAAACAAAAACACTATTCTTGTAGTATAAACATTTATCAGTTTCATTAATTTTAAAATCATACTCTAAGATCACTTTATCAAACTTCTCGTGCCATTGTTTAGAAGCTTGCTTAAGACCATATAAAGACTTTACTAATTTACAAACCTTATGTTCTTGTCCTTTTACCATAAATCCCTCAGGTTCTTCCATATATATATATATATATATCCCCATTTAGAAAAGCAGTCTTGACATCCATTTGATATATTACTAAGTTATGGATAGATGCTAGGGCCACTAGTATTCTAATGGTAGTGATACTAGTCACAAGCGAGTATGTATCAAAATAATCTATCCCTTTCTTTTGAGTAAATCCTTTAGCCACTAATCTAGCTTTATATTAATCTATACTCCCGTTAGGTTTTAGTTTTTCCTTAAATACCCACTTACACCCAATAGCTTTGGTTCTAGGAGGCAATTCTACTATCTCCCAAGTATTATTTAGTAATATAGATTCAATTTCACTATTAATAGCCTCCTTCCAAAAACATGCACTTATAGAGGACATAGCTTCTTTATATGTCTTTGGCTTTCCTTCTACTAAAAAAGTAAAAAATTCTTCTCCTAAGTCCTTTTCTATTCTAGTTCTTTTACTTCTCCTTGGCTCTACATGTTGTTCTATATTTTTCTCTATGGGAGCAATAGAACTAGTAGAAAGTTGATCATTAGTTGAAGGTGTTTCCCTTACTTGATTAAGCATTGTAATTTTAAAAGGAAAAATATCTTCAAAAAATGTAGCATCTCTAGATTCAATTATAGTATTTATTGAAATTTTACTAATTTTCGAGTTAATAACTAAGAATCTATTAGTGCTACTATTTTGGGCATTCCTATAAAGACAGTATCTACGGTCTTAGGATCTTTTTTCTTTCTTTTTGGTTTGGGAATAGCTACCTTAGCTAAACGCCCCTACATTTTTAGGATGCTAAGGTTTGGAACTCTTCCCTTCCATATCTCATATGGAGTTTTCTCACTATCTTTAACATATACTTTATTCAAGATGAAACAAGCACTAAGTATAGTTTTCCCCCCACAAATTCTCAGATAAACTGGAACTAGTCAACATTGAATTTACCAAATCCATTAAGGTTCTATTCTTTTTTTTGGCTACTCCATTTGATTGAGGGGAACATGGAGGTGTGAGCTCATGTATTATTCCACATTCTTCACAAAATGTAATAAGGTTGGTTAGAGTATATTCACATTCTCTATCGGACCTTAATCTTTTCAATTTCCTCTCTAATTGATTTTCAACCTCATTTTTATATATCTTAAACTTATTAAATATTTCATCTTTGGTCATGATAAGATAAATATAACAATATTTAGAACAATTATCTATAAAAGTCACAAAATATTTATTTTCAGCTTTTGTTGGCGGTCTAGTAGAATCACATACATCACTATGTATAACTTCTAGAAGTTGGGTATTCCTTTCTATGCTCTTATGAGGCTTTTTAGTTTGTTTGGCTTGTACACAAATTTCGCACTTATGTTTAAAATTTACATGAGATTTGGGAATAAGATTGAGATCCATCATCCTTTTAATGTTCTTTAGACTCATGTGTCCTAATCTTCCATGCCATACATTGCAAGATTCAACATTAAAAACTTGATGAGAAATTTAATTAACTTTTGAAAGTACATTAAACTTAAATAAACCACCACAAACATATCCTTTGCCAACAAATATATCATTCCTAGTTATCAAAACTTTATTTGATTTCATTACTACCTTATAACCTTGTTGGACTAAGGACGACCTACTGACTAAATTTCTTCTAATTTCAAGAACATGTAGCACTCTCTTCAAGATCAATGTCTTCCCAAATGTCATCTTTAACTCTATGTATCCATTCCAAGTACTTGTGCAATAGAATCATTTCCTAGTGTTGCACTTCCTCCACTTGATTTCTGATAAGTTTTAAATAAATCACGATCAAAACGAACATGTATATTAGCCCCAGAGTTTAACCACCAATTTTTATCTTGATAGGTAAAATTAACTAGGGAACAATTATACCTAAAGAAGGGTTTGGCAGAATTATCTCCATCCATTAGAACATTGACTTGCTCTTGGACCTCTTTGATTTGGCTTGGGGTTTGGCTTATACAGCTCTGTCTTCTTGTAGTAGCAATCCTTAGCCAATTGATTGGTTCGTCTACAAACAAAGCAAGACATCCTCTCTCTCCCTAAACCCTTGAAATTATTATTATTATTGTTTTGATGGTTTTTTTTTACTATTATTAGGAAGACTATTAAACCCCTTATTCTTAAAATTTCTTCCCCTAGGTCAAAAATTGTTATGGTTGTTGTTATTATTTTTCACTAGGTTTACCTTAGGGGGTCTCTCATTTTGTGAGTTTGTACCTGTAAAACCCGGGAAAATTTAAAATTTTTATAAAAAAAAAGGATAAAATGGTAATTTGTTATTATCGTGCTGGTTGAAAACTGGTATTTTTCTAGACCTTAGATGATGAAACGAACCTCATCGTTCAATTCGACTCGCGAAATCTAATTCCTGAGATAAATTTTATCGAATTCTGAGATAGTCAGATTTTTCACGTTTTCGGGTGATGGGTGTCTGGTGATCCCCAAAAATGAAAGTTTTATAAAAATTTTGAAATTTAAAAAATATTTTAAATAAATTTTATCTAAAATATTTTGAGCTTAAACCGGTACGAAATTTAATTGTTTCAGAACAAAAAACGGACCCGAACAAAGGAGAACACTTGGTGCGATGAGGGCCAAGTCTTTAAAACTATAAATAGGGGTAAAATATCTGAAGTATCAGCTTTTTTCTCCCCTATGGCCGGTTGTATCAGAGATTAAGAGAGCAAAGAGGGAAAAACCAAAAATCTTAAATCTTCTCTTTCGATTTCCCGAAGATCCGTCAGTCGGAATCGCTCGAGCCAAGAATTAAAGTTGCTCTACGCGACGAGAGCTACGCGTGGGTACCAAGAACGAAGATTTTCATAGAAGATCAAAAGGCAAGATTTTAGAGAAATCAAAGTCTTGAGCTTTTGGGGGTGTTCTTGGAGGTTCTAGTATTCATTTACGCTTCAAGAGATAGGGTTTTCCTACTTTGGTTCATTTTAACCTATGGTGTTCATAGGAGAGGGGTTTAAGCATGTGGAGTTGTATAGCCTTTGCATGAGGTTGGTGTTTTGGTGGATATGAGAAATGGATGGAATATAAATTCTATCTTGAAGTGGTTTTGTTTCTTGTAATATGTGGTTACTTGAAATGGTTTGTAGAAATCACTTAGTATGATTTCTTGAGCTATGTGGTTACTTGGAATGGTTATGTGAATATATGACTTGAGTGCCTTTAAGGTGTTTGATAAAATGCCTTTGTGAAATAAAGTATGTTAATTGCATGAGATTATGCTATAACATGCTTGGATAATGTGGTAATGTGAAATCATATGCTTATGATATGATTTATGATTGAAATGTACTTGTTGATATATGCATGTTTTGATATATATTGACATTATGACAAATATGGTATTTATATGCTTAGGATATAATTTACCATGGATGTGTTAGAAATTATTCATATGTCATTCATAGCATATTGAACATTATGTTGTTGTGCAATGGTGCATCACATTGCATATGTACGAAAACATGACACCACATTCATGGGCATGAGTCATGAGTGTGGGTGTGTGTATGCATGGTTAATCAAACACCATTATTGGTGATTGATGGGTGGACTTGGAAAAGTTGGGTTGAAAATCCGAATGAGTCACATAATTGCATGAAAGAAAAACTTGTGTCGGATATAGCAAGAAGGGATAGATTCCCCCCTCGGGTGCAAGACCCGGCGACTTGGTTATACACTCTCTTGTGGTGAAATTTCGAAAAAGTGTAGTATGGTGTACGGAACCGGCGGTATAAAATCTAAAATCCGTTGCCCAACAAGATACAAGATTTTGATTTACAAAGTACTCATACAATGAGTAACACCCATCAATGATTTGGTTTTATAATAAAACAACTTTTATTTCAAACGATTATTTGGTGGATTTTTTTTGTCAATGGACAGATTCAGTATACCTTGGCATTGCATTGTGTTGTGGGAGTCAATGATGACTTGGGTTTAAGTACATGAGTGAGTATCATCTCATTTCATGGCATGACATGATTACATTCCACATTTAATGTATATTCTTGTATGGAATGATTGTGAAATATTGTTTGTTGTTTATACACACCACATATGCACCTAAGGTGGAGAGTAGCCTCTATAGGGATTATTCTATTGGGCGTTGCCTCACCCTATACGGAAAAATATTTTAGGTGGGAGAGATACATCGGTGGATTGCTCCACTTTGGACCCCATGTTTGAAGAAAGCCGAATGTGGCTTTATTTTGTGTTAATGTAAATTATTTGTGGAAATAATATTTTGGGCATGTAATCTTTTGTAAATAATTGTAATAAAACTTATATAGACTATTATTAAACTAACCTTGCATGTGTTGATATAAATATGGATAATTGGACCCAGTGTGACCAATGTTTACTTATAATTGGACCCGGTGTAGTCATTGTTGAATATTGGACCTCGGATGGGTCTTGTTATTATATGATTGCACAGGTTGAGTTTTGGGAAGAGCTTCCCGTACAAAGGAGACTCTGCTCGAATTTCGTCAAAATTATTGTTCCCGATAAATGGAGAATAATGGCGTGATATCAAATTACTCGGTATCCACGGGTTGATGGGCAATCAACGGACCCTCGGATTTTGGGGTGTCTACCAACCTATGCTTGTTTTCAACCCTAATTGCGTTTATAGTTTGGGTTATGGTTAATTATCCTTGCTTATGCCTAAGGGTCATAGCAAAATTATTCCAAGAAAGTGGAAGTTTGTCAATTAAGCGTGAAACCTTAAAATCTTCACTAAATGTAGTTTCACCCTTTTCAATTTTCATAAAAAATTCTTGATATTCATGAATTTGATCACCAACGGGTTTATTCTCCACTATTTTATAATTATTAAAATTAGAGATCATAAACTGTTTAATTTCAGTATCAACAATCCTATACTTGACCTCTAAAGTGTTCCAAAGCTCTTTAGTAGTTGTCGCATTATTATGGTAGACATCATAAAGATGGTCAGAAAGAGCACTAAAAATTCTATTATGATAGTGGTATTCAATTTGTTCAGGGGTATAACATGAAGAGAATACTTGACTTGGTCAAAGCTCTTCTATAGTAGAAATTAAGCCTAGTACGGTCAACCAATATCGAACTTGTTTTTGCCACCTACGAAAATTTTGACAACTAAATTTTTTGGGTTTCACACTATTAGCTTCTTCTAGTCTAGTCATCCTTAATTTAGAATTCAAGGGTAAAGAAATAATAAGAGATATGCAAAGAACATGTATTCAATTTAAATGCCAATTATCAAAAAACTCTAGCTATTTTAATTTGTAACTTTATTAAGAATGATCTTTTAAGTTACCATGGCAAATTATTCCTTTTAAAAAACAAAACAATTTTTTTTTTCTTTTGTTTTCTACCTTTTATGTTGTAGCTTCTTTTAAGGCAAAGTTACTGTCCAAAACTTTTTTCCTAACGAAAACTGTTTTTTTTTTAAAAAAAACTATTTTTGTAGAGAAAAAAAAATTTTTATACAAAAAAAAAATGTTACTGTTTTTTTAAACAAAAATTCAGTTTTTTTTAAAAGAGAACAATTACTTTTTTTTTTTTAATTTAACAACAAAAATCTTAGCTACTTTAGATTTGAAGCATAGATTTACAATTGGAACTAAGAAAATTGGCTACTAAATTTTTGGCTAAAGCAACAATTATTATAATTATGATGTGAGTAAAATAATTATGAGTGTTGTAATCTAAAATTAGAAATAATGTATGCAAACAATGGTTAGATCATTAAAAGCATAATATGTGATTTAAATAAATAATGAAAATATATAAACATGCAATCTATATAAATCAAATAAATTGATTTGAAATGAGTTGGCAATGAGTTTGAGAGGTATGTGATCACTATTCTAAAATAGCTGAGCCTCCCCACATAAGGGTACTGACGAACATCAGTGACTTCAAGATTCAACCCAGACGCTCGCAGCAACACCTCCTCAATGGTCATGTCCAATGAAAGGTTGGATTGAACTTGATTCGAATCAGGTTGCCCGAAAACAAATGTAATAAAGGATAATTATATATATATAAGAGAACTTGAATCTTATACCCAACATATATTCTCCCCAAAACCATCCCATCTAATCCAACCCAACCATCACATCTAACCTAACCCAACCCAATCTAGAGCAACGGTTCCCTGACAACACACAAGGTCTCTCTCTCTCTCTCTCTCTCTCTCTCTCAACCCTCCCTCTTTACTCTCATCTCAGTCTCTTCTCTCTCAGTTTCTTCACTTCTCACACACTCTATGTCAGACAGTTATGCGGCAAGTCACTTCCCCAAATCCATGTCGGATAGGCGGCGAATCCCTTCCCCAAATCCATGCCGAAGATAGGCTACGAGATAGACAACCACTTCAAACCTCTTCTGCGCAAACACCCTCCCTCTCCCCTCCCCTCTTCTGTTCCTCCCTCCCCTCAACCACCACCTCCTCTCTCTCTCTCGCACACACCAGCGTCTAGCCCTAACAGCACTCAGACCACCTCCTTAAGTTTGAGACCCCAATTTTGTGCTGCCGTCCAAAGCCAACCAAGGTTGGATTTCTAGTTGACCTAGTTTCTGGGTTTGTTTGGATTTGCTCATGCGGGTTTTTGAATTTGGTTTGGAATCTATTCATGGTGGTTTGATTTAGGCGATGGTGGTTTGATTTGGAGCTGAAAGAAGAAGACAAGGTTGGATTTTCTCTGTTAATTCGTGCCTGTAAGAATCCTGATTAATTCATTATTTTGTATTTATTTTCCTTATTTTTTTTGATTTCATTTTTATTTTCTAAACTCCAAATTCCACCCTTTTTATGTGGAGGATTATAGATAGTTTAGTATTACCATATCATCATACATAAATTAATGTGTTAGACTTCGGGAGTGGAGAAATTATTTGATGTAGAGATTGAAATTGTACATGAAGTTTCTTGATAGAGGATCAAACAAGAAGATGTAGATGTGTTGTGGGTTTTATTTATTCATTTGAATACTATGGTAGGGATGTGTTAGGAGTCTTAATTTTTCATGTTTGAATTCTTATGATGTATTGATTTTTACGAAGATTGTATGATTGATTGAAAGTTAGTTTGTTTCTTCTCTTTCTTTTCATTTCTTTTCTCCACTCCATGACAACTGATATCACAGCTTGATTTGCATCACTTCTTCAACGTAATAACTCTCTACCTTTTCTGAGTAAATAATCTTCTAATTCTTCCCTCTTTTATTCTTCTTCTTCATGTTCTTCTGTGGGAGAGCTGTGTATGTACAAGGAGAAGTGTGCTTTTTTTTTATGTTTGTTTTGGTTTTTTATGAAAACAAAACTGTTTGATGAATTAAAATTTCAAACTCTCTAATCAACAGGGGACAAAAATCCACATTTTTGCAATCAACACTTCTTAACTAAAATCCACCTTTTCAAACTCAGAGTTTGATTGTATTGCACAGGTATTTTTCTCCAAAATGGGTCTGTTTGGCTTCAAATCTAGATATTTGTTATGTTAATCTTTTAAATTTCTAGAAACAGTTTCTATATTATATTTTTGTCAAGTTGTATTGTAAGCTAAAATAACAACCGTGGAACTATTAAATAAAAAGTGTTTAACATGGATTTTTGTCCAGTTCAGTGTGAGATTGGAATACCTATTTATTTGTTACGAAATCGACCATAGATCAATTTCCCTTTTATTTGAGAATATTGAATACACACCCAATTTTGGGCTTCAATTTTCCCTTTTTCCTTTTATTTGGGCATATTTAATTTGGATGTTTTTAATTTGAATGTCTTTTAATTGGGTGTTTAATTTGAGTGTCTTTTAATTGAGTATTTAGTTTGGGTGTTTAATTGAATGTCTTTTTTTTTGGTTACGAATGTTAGATTATTTGTGCATATGTTGAGATGAGAATTATTGAGTGCTCATTTTGTAGAGTAATTTATTTTCAATTACGTGTTGAATATAGTTTGTAAAATTTCAATTTGATTTTTTAGTATCTTGATTTGATAAATGTTACTTTGTATGAAATAGGTTTTTATAGGGTTTTAATTAATTTTAGAGATTGTATGTCAATTAGTATGAAATAGAGGCTAAGATGTGTTTTTAGCAATTTTACAACAAAATGAATATGTGTATTTAACAAATATTTCTAATTTTTTGACTTACTATGTTTCTTATATTTGTAGCCATCATAGTGTACTAACCACCTTTGCAAACTCACAATATTGAAAAATGAAATATCTCACCATTTTTGGTCATGTGAGTTTAAATCTCTTCAATTTTTTTTGGCACCACAAAATATTCACTATTTATTTCATATTATTTTCATGCATCTTTTTGTAGATTGATGATGGCTTAGAGCAAACCGTAAGATGAGATTCATTTCACTCATATTCTTAATAATTTTTTCTCATATAGTTTGTGTTTATTTACCTGTTAAATGCATATTCATGTATAGGTTCAATTGCTCAAGAAAAACAATGCTAATGTTGTGATCCGCGATGAACGCAAACTCAATTGCATCCTCATTTTTGAGGTAATGTCATGACACATCAGTTTATTTATATTAGATTTTTTGTTTTCTATATAATGATTTCACTTATCTATGCTTACTATCTAAAAGGCAAAAGAAAGAGTAGTTATAACTGCAAATGCAAGTGTAAAAGGAAAAGGAAAAGGAATAGGAACCTCTTCTGACAAGGGAACGGTAAGCACTTCATGCCAAGTGGTATTACATTGTAGTTAACTTTTTAAACTTTATTGTTTTCTTCGGTTCCCAAATCTCACATTGTATTTACATTGTAGTTAATAATCATACTCCTCCAACATGCAATATTTACAAAGCAATATTTTTAATTCACATTTTAGGCATCCAATGATAATGTTATATCAAAAGCTACCTTAGTCCAATGCACAAGTTGCGAATGAGAGCCTCGCAATCTTCTGTTGTATATCTCCCAATGTTAAAATTTGGATGCAGTATGGGCTGCCAGAACCTCTGAACTTCTTCTCTCTCTTTCAGCCTCTCTAAAAATGTGAGTAAAGAATAGATACTGATTTAGAGAGCCTAGACGTCTATATATAGGCTACGACAAAAATCCTAAGGAGAAATAAGGACCGGACTTCCAATGGGCCTAGAATTCCTATGTTCAACCCAGAACAAACATCCTATAGCTCATTAATAATAAGTCAGTTCACTAAAAATTTATTATTGATCTCCTGAGCCTTATCTCAAAATCAAAGACATGATAGTGAAAAAAACAAAAAAAATTGAGTGCTCTAAACGTCAATTAGCACAATGTGCACGTCATGAAAAGGAAAGAGTAGGACTAAGTAAATCCATTCAACCTAGATTAACATTGAGTCACCGCCCCTGTGCATTCCTAGAGGGAAAAATAAGTAAAAAATCTCATATTCACCTAGTGACATCTATGTCCTCAGATATTCCTCAACTTCAAGAAAAATAGACAATAACACGTAATGTTTCATGTTTGTCATCTGTGATCACCAACCTTCAAGGAATACCCAATTTAAACGAAGTCACGGTGACTTTAGCCACTATTCTTGAAGAGAATCCTAATCTGAATGAAGGCAACACGATGTAACCAAAATTAGCCTCCAAGTGATTGTTATATGTTTAATAATCTCCCCATGTGTAAGATTATAGATGCCCATAAATTAAATAAATTACTAAAAATTATATTTAATCTTCTTTTATTTCTTGAGACCTTACCACAAAACTTATTTGTCATGTCGAATAATTTAATCCACCTTCAAGGTTTGACATAGACAAAACTTATGAGCTTCCTCAAGAGTACATCATCAAACAATTTAAATACTAGGACATGATTTCTTTTAATAATTAATTTTTACCATACAAATAACATAGTCTCCAAATTTACCGAATTTATTGACTCAATATGAATCTCACTCTTTGATGAATCAAAGTGAAAAATATTATATGCATGTGACAATTAAATATTTTGGGATTAAGAGCACAAGCAAGCATAATAATTATGTGTTATTTATTATCTTATTGAATCAGTAAAAAATAATAAACTCAACAAAGTGTACTATTTTTGTTCAATACACAAAGTGTACTAATGCAATAATCTAAGACATCAAATAGTCTCCTACAATCAAGACATACTATGCTAGAATATTACACTACAATCATACTGATGGTGTATCCAATTCTATCTAGGATTGTGAATCTATACTCATATTATATAAGGATCAGATAATTTGGTCTCCTATGCATAAGCCGAACTCTACATATCAGATTATCTACAATGTAAAATATAAGACACACATACATACCATATATTAAATATAATGCAAACATTTTTTCTATGTTGATTCTCAATAAAATGGAAAGAACAAACTTCTATTAATTAAAAAAATGAGTTTTACTACAAAAAACAAGCTTTTAGTATACTGCTCTATCACTCTCAACTCCTCACCTTAAGTAGTAAGTTTTAGGCTTGGAATCATAGGTGATTATTCGCGTTTGCACCCTAGTATCCCAGTGTCTGAGAGAAGATCCATAATGTATTTTTTTTAAGAGAAAACAATACCCCTACTACTATGGGTAACCTTAATTCCAATAAAGTATCGCAGAAATCAAAGGTCCTTTACATCGAAGGCCTTCTCAAAGTCAACCTTGACCTATGCAGTCCTAAAAATGTCATCCCTAGTAATAATAATATCATCCACACGTACCAAGAGAATGACACCTTGCCCAGAATCCATCGAATGAAGCATGTATGATCAGAATGATATCTGGTGAAGCCTAAACATATAACTATACCACTAAACCTAGAGAACCAGGCCCATGGTAACTATTTCAGTCTATAAAGAGACTTAAGCAGTCAACACACCTTCCTAGCATACTCTCCCTCACCACGAAAGTCTAGTGGTGCATCCATGTAAATAGTTCATCTAGATCACTGTGAAAAAATGCATTCTTCACGTCTAACTAATGAAGGGGCAAAGAATATGAGGCAACCAAAGAGATGATAAAATGAATCGTAGACAACTTTGCCATGAAGGTAAAGTTAGCTCAAAAATCATGACCTGTAACCTAAGTAAAGTCCTTCGCCATAAGCCTAGCCTTGTGACAATCGTATCCATCTCTATCTGTATAGTAAGAACCCCACAAAGGTTCCCACATAGCCTTTAAAATAGAGCGAGAATCTGATGTATCTGATAAGACCATAATATAAGCCCAAAATGTATGACACATATCAACATAAGAAATATAACTAGAGATAGAATATAAAGCCCTAGCAGCCTAGCCATAACGAACAACTGGATGGCAGTCACGACGCAGATTCTGATGCCCTATCATCATTCTCCACAGACAAAGTCTCATCAGGTAAATCAATTGGCTTAAAAACCTCAACACCTATAGTTTCATCAGTGTTAATAATAGGCTCGATAGTATGCTTAAGGAACTGAAAAATATTACCTACATTTCCTGAAGTAGAGGGTACATCAACAGGGGGATGAGAGCGAGGGCAATGAACATAAAACTACAAAAGATAAGAGATTGGTGACTCTATAGTAACTAGGATAACATGTGTAAATAATGATTCTATAGTGATAGTGATGACTGGCTTTGGTGGTAAAGAAAAATTAAAGAGAGTATCATCAACAGGTGAGGCAGACAAGAGATTGGAAGCAAAAAATAGGTACATGCTTAAGAAAGGTAACATCTAGATTGTGATACATACGACGCTGGACAGGATCATAACACCGATTAGCCTTCGACTACTGATAGTAGCCCACAAAGACAACCAATAGCTTTATTATCAAGCTTATGACGAATATGAGACCGATCATGAACAAAACATGTACAGCCAAAAATGCGAGGAAGGACCAATAAAAGTGTACACTTAGGAAATAAGATTTGTAAGGGAGCCTTATGCTGAAGAA
Organism: Ilex paraguariensis; assembly: GCA_963454935.2. NCBI lineage: Eukaryota > Viridiplantae > Streptophyta > Magnoliopsida > Aquifoliales > Aquifoliaceae > Ilex > Ilex paraguariensis. The sequence goes on along the minus strand of CAUOFW020003580.1, from coordinate 306,380 downwards.
CATGACTCGGTGTGTGATTGAATAGAAAGGTAGAATTCAGAACTACAAAATGCCATTAAGACTTAGGCACCCCACAACTCTAAGCATACAACATGTCATCCCTATCAAACTCCTATTTTTTCCTTTAAGGAACTCCATTTTTCTCAGGGGTATATGGGGAAGTGAGTTGCTGAAGGATACCCTAAGAAGAAAGGTGAGACACTAAGACATCAGATACATATTCTTTGACATTATCTAAAAAAGTGCACAAATAATGACATCGAATTGTGTGTTAATCATCTGTAGAAACTAAGTGATGATAGGGAGTATATCTGACTTCTTATATAAAAGGTGACCCAAATGTAGCAAGTATGGTCATCTATAAATGTCACATAGTATTGGGCTCCTGACAAAGCATGTAAGACCCCAGACTAAAATTAAATAAGAATAATATTATCTTAAGAGTTCTCCTAAGATGAATAAAATGATGGTAGAAACTTAAAATTATTGTTGAAATATTGATTATAAAACTTAAGTTTCAAGCGTATTGACTTTCGAGGTAACTTGAGTTTTGCAAATATTTAAGTTTGATAAGGGTGGTTAAGTAATTTTATAAATATTTTTATGTCAAAATAAGGTTTCCATTAGATTCGGAAGATCAAAAGACCTTGAGAGAAGTTATATGGGATGTATTAGAAGTTTGGAAGTATTCCGGAGTTAAAACCTATTTTGAAGAGGATTTAGGTATAATGAAATTTGACACTACAATAGTATTTGTAACATAATTTTTACTCCAATGTCCGATTAACCTAAAATTATTACAGTATAAACTAGACTTCAAGGTCTACAAAAGTGTATTTCACTAAAATTTATTGAATTGACCTTTAATAATGTCAATTGATTTGGAAGTCAGGGATAGACTGTTACCAATGCCTAAACAAACATTCTTCATTTGTTTAGCCTATAAATATCATAGGGCCACGATCTAAAGTGTATTTGCCTATATTTTTAATCCCAATAATCCAAGCAAAGTTATAGGAGAAGAAAATGAGGAAGATCTAGCTAAATCTAGAAGGATTAACACGTGGTAGTCGCAATAAAACATGTTAAGATCAAAATCTCAAGAATCAAGGTAGGAGTTTCTTCCTAAACTTGTTCATTGAGACTAGGGTTAATATATATGTATGTTTTGATTCTAAATCTTATGTATATATTATGAAATCATTGTTTCTTGGTTTTCTTGTAAATTCTATCATGTACTGAATAAGATTATTGTTTGATAGCCATAAAAACTCTTGTTCTTTTTATCAAAACCCTAGTTTTCAAGAAATATAGATTTTACCCTTGATATTCCATTGCCCTTGATTTAAAAACTCTAGTGTTTGATTTGAATAATAAAATTATAATTCTTGATTATCTCTTGCATATTTTCTTGAGTTATTCTATTGGAAAAATACCTGTGGAATAATGGTTTTTGATTACTTGTGATTTGGTGAATTTGCTTGATATTGTATCTCTTGAGTGGATGTTTTGATGAACATGAGTGCCTGTTAACCAGGTGTTGTAGAAAGTAGATGCATTTCTTACTCCGAGTGGATTTGAAAACTCCCTACAACTCATAATGGAGTTGATGCCTTGTGATGACCAAACCATTATTCATTCACGGGTATCAAGGTTGAGGGCTAGTATACTATTCCTTGATTGGATTCCTTACTGTCAAGGTGTCGGTATACACCCTTCCTAAATTTATGTATCCTAGTGAGCATTGGGTGTGCATTTGTGTGCCAGGATATTCTCAATGTGTATATTCATTCTAAGTCTTACTACATACCTAAGATGCAGTGTTGGTAATAATTTGTTGTTCGAAAGTTGATTTTACTTCTTCACTTAATTTATTGCTACTATGTAAACTTGAGATATGATGAAATATCACTATTTTATTTCAAAAGTTATATATGATATTGTGTAAAATGAGACCAACCTATTTTATATGTTTTCAAAATCTTATTTGAGCTTGGGCAAATATTTTTACAGAGCTTAGTGCTCCCCCTTACAAACAACATCTTTTTCAGATTATGGTCTAGAGGAAAAGCTTGAATTGGATGAATAGATAAATTGAGAAGCTTAGATTGATGCGAACGTGGATCCCAAGGTGGACATATAGAGCTATTTCTTGTATGTTCTAGATTGGGAGGTTAATTGTGACAATGTTAAGGAAAATATTTTACTTATTTCACTGCAAGGTAATATTTGATTTTTGGATGTAATTGTCATGGTTTGACATATTTGTTTTGGATAATATTTTAGTTATTAGGGATGATGATTGAAATTTCTTTTATTTATGCATTTTATTAGTTGTTCTCATAATATGAATAATTATAGATAGTAATGTCTTCTAGGGTGAATTTTGGGGTGTTACAGAGTAGTAATAGGTGAGGGTCCCCAAATATCAGAGTGTATTATGTCAAATAGTCAGGGAGACTGGTGCATGCAAGGAATATAACTAGTCCTAACATGTTTAGATAATGAACATATAACACAATCAAGTTTACCACTAGCACAATCATTACTCAAAGTAGGAAATAGCATATATAAATATTTAAAATTTGTATGTCCAAAATGGTCATGCCACAATTGAACAGTTTATGACGAGTACTAGGTAAAATACTAGCATGCAAGCTGGGAATAGATAAAGATAAAGCAAGTGCAAGTGGTGGATGAACTAAGGTGGATTGCCTAAATAGTATAATCTCTCTCTCTCTCTCATGTCCCTTGATAATAATCCTCCTGGTACTCAAGTCCTGCATCAATACGAATCAAATAAGAATATTATCACACAATAAAAATCTCTAGCTAACTGATGTACAAATAATAGATTCATAGCTAGCTTTGGTACATGAAAAATCAAATGTAATTGTGAAACCCAGGAAAAATTTGAATTTTTTTTTTGAAATAAGGGTAAAATAGTAATTTGTCATCATAATGCATATTTAAAATATATATTTTTATAGAGCTTGGATGGGACAATGGACCTCACCGTTGGATTTGCATCACAAAATCTAGCTGCCCTGACAATTTTCTTCGAATTCTGAGATAGTCGAGTTTTTCACGTTTTTCGAGGCGACAATCGTCCAGTGACCCCCAAAAACGAAATTTTTATAAAAATTTTGAAAGTTAAAAAATATTTTAAATAAAATTCATATAAAATATTTTGAGCTTAAACCGGTATAAAATTTAATTGTTTCGGGGCAAAAACGGACCCGGACAAAAAGGGACACGTGACGCGACTCGAGCCAAGCCTTGAAAATTATTTCAGCAGAAATATCTCTGATATTCAGCTGGTTTCAGACATTGGAGAGAAAGAGAGAAAAAAAGGGGAAAGATCTAATTTTGTCTTTACGATTCAAGAAGAACCGTCGGTCGGAATCACTCAAGCCAAGAATCAAAGTTGATCTACGCAACAAGAGCTACGCGTGGGTACTAAGAACAAAAATTTTCACCAAAGATCAAAAGACGAGATTTTGAAGAAATCAAAATCTTGAGCTTTGGGGGTGTTCTTGGAGGTTCTAATATTCATTCTACACTTCTATTGAGGAAGGGTTCTTCTTACTTTAGTTTTACTCCTACCTTAAGGGGCTTTTTTTGGTGGCTGAAATATGACTGTTATATGATTGTTTTGTGGCTGAAATATGGATGTCTGATGGCTGTTTATAGGCTGTCCAAGTGGACTGTTTTGGGACATGTTTTAATGGGTGAAATTGGTTTATATGTGGGCTGTTTTTGGGACAGTTATGGGGCTGTTTACGGACTGTTTTTATGTCTTGTTAAGGGCTATTTTTATGGCCTAATATGGACTGAAATTGTGACTGGTTTTAGGGCCATTCCATGGGCAATTGTTAGGTCATTCATGGACTATTTTTAAGACCATTTCATGGACTGTTTTAGGGCCATTTTACGGACTGTTTTAGGCCACTTTACGGACTGTTTTTAGGGCTATTCCATGGGCAATTTTTAGGCCATTCATGGACTATTTTTAAGACCATTCAAGGACTATTTTAGGGCCATTTTACGGACTGTTTTAGGCCACTTTATGGATTGTTTTTAGGGCCATTCCATGGACAATTTTTAGGCCATTTATGGACTATTTTTAAGACCATTTCATGGACTATTTTAGGGTCATTTTACAAACTGTTTTAGGCCACTTTACGGACTATTTTGTGCTCCGATTAGGGGCTATTTTGTGGGTTGTTATGCGGGCTAGTACATGGGTTGTTGTGTGTTATAATTTGCCTTTGTGATTAAGTGTGTTATTGACATTAAGATAGTGATAACATGCTTGGAATTATTTTATGAAAAAGTGTCAATGTATATGCATGCGTGTGTTATATTGACATTGTGACAAATTTGGTATCTATATGTTTAGAACATTACTTATCATGGATATGTTGAGATTGTTCATATGTCATTCATAGTGTATTGAACATTGTAGCGTAGTGCATAGAGGCATCCCATTCATGGGCTTAGGCATGAGTATGTGTGTGTGTGTGTGTGTGTGTGTGTGTGTGAGTTGGGCATGGTTCATTTAAGCATCATTCTTGGTGATTGAAGAGTGGGCTCAAAAAAGTGGGATTGAATGTCCTACTGGGTCGCACAGTTACATGCATAAGAAAACTTGTGTTGGGTATAGCAAGTAGGGCTAGACATTCCATCGGGTGAAAAACTCGACCACTTGGTTCATATACTTACCGACGGTGAAATTTCAGAAAAGTGTAACGGCGTACGGAGTCGGAGATGTGATTCCTGAATCCGATACCCAATAAAGGCACATGATTTTGATATATAAATTATTCATTTGATGGGAAACATCCAAGAATGAAATGGTTTTATGACATATGGTTGATTTCAAAATGATCTTTGGATGTGTTTCATCAAAGACGTTGTTTTACACATATGCATTGCATTGTGTTGTGGGAGTTGATGAGAACTCGAGTTAAAGTTGCATGAGTGAGTTCCATCTTATTTCATTGCATGGTATGGTGAATTCCAATATAGAGTTGCATATTTTTACTTGGAATGTTGATGTGAATATGAACTGTCAAATGTGAACATTGCATGTGCACTTAGGTGGGAAGTAGCCCTTGTAGGATATACTCTATTGGGTGTTGGCTCACCCTATATGGGAAACATTTCAGGTATGGGTCATATGCCGAGGGACGGCACTCACTCGGGCACTTAAGGAGGAAGAAAAGCCGACTTGTGGCTTCCAATCCATTTTTTTTGTAAAATTAGACTTTTAATTAAATTTTGGCATGTAATGTGTAAAGGAATTATAATAGAGTCTATATGGACCATTTTAATATAGTCTTGCATGTTTGTATAAGTATGGATAATTGGACCCGGTATGACCAATGTTTACTTATAAATGGACCCGGTGTGGTCATTGTTGAATATTGGACCTCGGATGGGTCTTGTTATTATATAATGCACATGTTGTGTTTTGAGTAGAGTTCCCCTTATAAAGGAGACTCTGCCCAAATTTTTAATAAAGGATGGACCCCGATAAATGGGGCACAATGTTGAGATATCGAGTTACTCGGTATCCACGCGCATTCCGCGGGTTGATGGGTAATCAACGGACTTCTGAATTTTGGGGTGTCACAGTAATGTAAGGCTATTTGGAAGGAGAACTATACCCTTACTAACAATAGGGGCATGTGTCTCATTTGCTAACTGAACCTGTGTTTGTAACTTCTCATCGAAAATAGTGAAGTGGTGAACCTCTGTTGTCATGTGACCATTGGCACCCGATTCCAGCATCCAAAGGGGAGAAGAATCGATGTGAGCATGAAAGGCACAAGGTGCACCTATAGTAGTTGCAGCAGCAGTAGTAAGGCCCTGAGAAGTCATAACAGACATAAGAATATCCAATCTAGAGGTGATATCATCCATATCGATCTACCAAGGAGTAGTGGTAGTAGGTGGTGGTCCTTCAGCAATAGCAATAGTATGGCCTCGAATAGCAAGATGAGGCAGCTTAAGCTCAATATGAAGCTTCCACCAAGTAGCCCTGAGATATCCTGATCGGCCACAATAATTACACTAGCAAGAATCGCCCTATCGGCACTGGTCTAGGGCATTTTATTGGCGCTGGTCTAGTCATTGTCCACCCTTGGCTTGGGGTTCTGAATGAAATCTTGCAGCAGTTGCAAGGGCTATTTAGTTAGCTTGAGGAGTTAAGGTCGCATCTGGAAGTGATGCAATATGGGCTGCTCAATCATTAAATACACCTCATAAAGAGAAGGAAGCCTCAACGTTGATAAGATCTGGAACGAGATCCCTCAAACTCATCACGAAGCGCCATAAGGAAATTTTGAATCTTATCATCCTACTCTTGAGTATTCAAAAATGTCATTCTATCAGGCTTTATCATTAGAATAGTAGCAAGAAGATATAGAGTCTCATACTCAAGTCAGCGCTGAGTCATATAACTATAATAGTCTTGAACTGTCATATCTCCCTATCAGGCATATGAAAGCTCTTGAGAAGGCTCACAAACATGAACTCCACGACTTGACAGTGAATACATCTCTGATAATGCACTTCATAGCTTCGAAATAGAGCAATGAAACTGATAAATCCTACAAACAGATGGCTCTATAGAGCCAAATAACCATCCAAGAATAACATAGTTTTCAGAGAACCACACAGAATATCCAAAGTTGTCATCAACTGGTTTTAGGTGCGATCTTGTTAAACAAGCAAGCTTCTTAACACGCCCTAAGAAAAGCTGAAATGAGCGTGATCACTCAACAAAGTTACCGCCATTTAATAAATGTAACGTAACCATATGAGAGATCATGCTCAGCATTACCGGTTATAAAATTGTGCCAGTAGGTACTATATACTAGTCAAACATAAAGGTGGAAAAAGTAATCCTTGCAGAAATGTAATCCCTGCAGAGTGAAAGTACTAATGGTAGGACTCTAAATTCTCTCACTTGTGGTCATAACAACAATAATAATGTGGTAACCGTGACAGAAACTACTCTAAGATAAATAGAGAAAAAAACAAGTGAGAACAATATATCTCTAGTCGAACAATAGCAACAAATAAAAAAGGTCTAGAAAGCTCCTAAATAACAGGTCACGACGCCAAGAAATCCAAAAAATATATAAGTGATCTACTACGTCAATAGTGGATCAATGGAGGGGATCCGAACCCTCTAAAGGTCCCTATGATGCTTCGTCCCTAGGAAAAACAAGGCAGCAGCTCTAGCTATCGGAGAGATAGACGTGGATAGATGGCAGACTAACGGTGCTGGTGGCGCTAGCAGGCTATGCTAGAGTTTGGCGGATAGGGTTAGGATTAGGGTTAGAGCTAGGGAAGGCTAGGGTTTGGCCTGCTTTGATACCAATTAGAATAATTGAGAATAAAAAGGATGCACAAATTGACTGTAGAGCCTAATATATATAGTCAAATAAGAGTGCAAATGATCAAAACACCCCTCTGATCTTGGTAAGACATAAAAACTATAGTAATGGAAAAAAATACAAAAAAAAAGTAAAAAGCTAGTAACTAGACTATAATAGATGCTTAGTTACCTTAAAATTGGTTCAATCTAAAGATTGATAAATGTAGAATTATGAATACTCTATTATATTCTCTAGGAATATGATGTCGATAGTATGCTTGATGTTACTCCCTTTTTTCCTATGATATGATGAGTAGTGATGCAAATATATTGTTCTAGGTTATTTTAATAACCCAGAGGCTATAGAGCATACCATAGGTAGACAAGGTTGGGTGCACGAGGGAGACCTTGGCTATTTTAATGAAGATGGATGGCTATATGTTGTGGATAGAATAAAAGAGCTTATAAAGTGTAAAGGATTCTAGGTAACTTGATCTCATCAAACTGATGGACACATATTATTCTCATGTACCACCATTGTTTTTTTTTAAGTTGGTGTCCATATTCAACTATATAAAGTTCCCTGATTAATTTGTTAACCCAATCCCATGCATCTATATTTCAAACTGGGAAACCCTTCTAGCTAGATAAAATATCTCTATCTTTAATTTATTAACAGATATAGCAGTGCCTTCTGTTTATAACCTCAGATAGCTGCATATACAAATATTCAATTGTTTGTGATATACCAGTCTTTACTTTGCTTATGCTTTGAATGTATCAACTTGGATGTTTATAGAAGTACCAAAAAAGTTTAAAATAACAAAAATGGTATCGAATAGATTTATGGATTCCATAATGTAATAAACATTTGAATTCGCCTGAGCCATAGGCAGTGCCGATGCATTTGCTATAAGTAGTGATGCAACTTGGATTGTCAAACCAAACATTGGATTGGTTCTTCTCTAGAAAAATAGAATGAGACTAAGATTAATTTGATTAGTGGTTTTGTATTAACCAAATCATTAGATGCTAATCTTGCTTGAATAGTTTCAAAAGGAGAAATTGATGTTTGGGACAATTATCAACTTCAGATTGTTGACATTACAAATTAATTACATCTCAGTTGAAATAAAAAGCTTGGACTGGTGTGGTCCAACGTTTAGACGTTTCATGCTTGGAAGGATTGGATTGCAAAAATGTTTTGAGTCATGTGAGATTGGTTCCTAGGTTGCATTGTAAGACAACTTATATTTCACCTTGAATGATTAAGGCCACCCAAGATATGCATATCCTCTACTCATTGCCAATTGATTTTTTAGCTAAATTTCTCAAACTGATATTATCGGAATTATAGTTCAACTTATCTTTAGTGCTAATTTAGTTTACCTTTTATGTCAAACCAATCTCAAGGTGGCACATGTTGGAATATACGTGGCTAAATTCCTCGATATTAATTAAGCCAGGGTTGGTGGTCAAATTTGGAATATATAAAATCTCAATCCGTTGGTTAAATATTGCATTATTCATGTCATATATCGTAGATGCATTTTTTATGAAATTATTGATGCATTAAATATTATTTTTAAATAATGCATGTATACATATATATTGCATTGATTTGATTGGATGTTTAGGTTGGACATTTTCTAGTCAACATGAGTGAATTGGCTCATCAAGTAGTGAATGACTAGGTCAAGGTAATTAATCCTACTTAGAGAGTGTTTTAGCCTACTTTGATTGCAACGAGTTGAGAAAATATTAGTGGACATGAAAATATTGGTGGACATGGAAACAAATCAGGTGAGTGGTAACGACTAGTTGATAGTTGATACATTCTCTAGTATCTGGATAGAGAGAGAAATACCAATTGAGAAACAACCAGTTGAGAGAAAAATCATAAGAGGTGAAATCCCAACTCTATTGCATTCATTTCAAAGTGAGTTTTTAACCCTCAAAAACTAGTTCCCCATTCAACAAAATAATCAAATTCTTAATCCACAAATTCCTACAACATTGTGGCCTGTCACAATGAGAAGTGAATTATAAGCTAGAGGAATACATGCATTACAATAGTATCTTATGCATATCACAATAGACATTCCCTTTTGAACTAATCATTATGTTGAAAAATCAGTTATCATATTTTGAGTTTAAATTTTTGTCAAGTGGCACCAGTAGAACTTGAATAGGTGCTACTTACTCACACCAAAATATCAGATGCCGCTGTCATCCAAAAAGTATTTTAGAGCTGTCAAATATAGGTCAGTGGCAAGAGCCTTGTGCATTGGGACGTCTTTTTTTTGTTAAACATAGGCATGATGCCCGTACTAATTACAAAAATAGCAAAAGTAAATCAACAATTTCCTTTTCTAGGTTTCCTAATGCAGAAGCTGGTGAGGTCCCAATTGCATTTGTTGTCTGTTCACCAAGTAACTCATTAACTAAAAAGGAGGTCCAAAAATTCATTGCCAAACAAGTATAAGAATAGCAAATTCTGACTCAAATGAAATGGAAAATTGAACAATCACAATTTTGTTTTGTATCTTGGGCGTAATGGTATCTTATGGCACATTTCTGAGAAAGGAGTAGATTGCGACACGTGTCCTCGATGCCGAGGTAACACCTTTATTCTAATAATGACATGTGTCCTCGGCACCGGTGGCACGTTTTTGCTATGGGAAAGACATATCCTCGGCTCAGAACACGTGTGTCACTCTACCACAAGTACTTGTGCTCGGCATCAAGGTACTCCCCCTCTCCATGACAAACATATGTCCTCGGCTCCAGGTGCACTCCACTCCAAGGGAGCCAAGTGTCCTCGGCTTCGAGGGTACTCACTGAAACTCTTATCTTACCATGAATCATTGGCTTCTGGAAAGGCTACTGATTGATAGCTTAACAATCTAAACTAGACTAGGAGTTATGAGGGTACTCGGCCTAATGGAGTTAGAACAGCAGAGTGAACCAGACACTCAATCAGGGAAAGTTAGACACGTGGCACAAAGTGCAAGATGAGGGGTAAATAGACAGAAATACCCCTGTTGATTTACGACTATCCCACACAAGCATTTAATGAATCCTTAGTGATGGGACATCCACAACATATTGGGAAGCCGAGGGTATGGAGCATTAATTGCTTGGAAGCCCCAAATAATCAATAATGGGGCCTCCCCTATGCAAAATAAGAGGCACATTACCCTATGTTCGGGTACTATGTACTGGCTAGACCATTAGTAATGATGAGCCTTTGGAGGTATAAATAGTTCCCAAAAATATAAAGCAAAGATACACAAATTTACTCCTCAAGAACACCAAACAATGATATCTTCATCCCCTCTCTCAAAGAACTGATTTGATCGTCAGAGGGGATATGCCGAAAAACACATCGACACCCCCTCTAACCCGTTTTCTGTGAGCCAGGAACTGCCTGTAACCCGGCAGAATCGATCCAGCAGCCCCTGAAGCAATTCATCACCACTCCTTAGGCCCCCTTATGCTATTTTGGATTGTTCTTTTGTTCTGGGATTGTCCGTTTCCTCGATGAACATGAGTTCACCAAGGGAGATATCTATTATTTTCATATATTGTGCAAAAATTACTACACACAACTGGCGTCGTCTGTGGGAAATTGACTTAATTTTTTGAAGAATAATGACCATGGTGAATACTCGAAAAAAAAAGAAAGGGTCCTCAACAAAGGAATATCGATTTATTAATCCCTTATATTTCGAGAATGGAAGACCACACTGAAACTGTCAACAAGGGGTTTTTCGTTCACTCGAGGATCTCAAGACTTGTCGCGGTCTAGGGAACCCTCTATTAGGGAGGTAGGACTTGAGGACCTGATGAACAACCTGAGTAACAAAGCAGGAGGCTCCAAGGACCCAAAATGCCCAAGGGCCCATGGGTATCTCCCCGGGGTCCTAGCCAAGAGGGCTAGGCCATTGACTTGGAGTGACCTCCATCGGGGACTGTCTAGATGAGGGGGCATGGAGGAGTCCGAGGAGGGGTTGACCCTCTCCATCTGACACCCAGGGACAAGGGATCATGCCAGCTGGCGCCGAGAATATAAAGGGATACCCCATGAATAGGGGAATGACCTTAAAGCCTGGCTGGACTCCAGGAGGAGAGATAAAGCCCCAAAGTGAGATAAAACTGATGATGAAGCCATTCAATCACCTTTCACAAGGAATATAGTGGAGATAGAGGTACCCACAAAGTTTACGGTACCAAGGTTCAAGGTTTATGACGGACGGACTGACCCAGAAGCCCACCTCAGACAATACAAACGAATGATGTCCCTATACCACTCAGATCATTGACTATTCTGCCATGAAATGGTTTGAAATCCTTCCACCCAATATCATAGGAACTTAAAAGGAGCTGACCAAGAAATTCTCCGCCTAGTTCATTATGGGGAGTAGGCGACCTAAAGATGTCGTATCACTATTGAACCTGAGGTGGAAGGAAGGAGAAACCCTCCGCTAGTATGCCACTTGCTACTGGAAGGAGGTAAATGAGGTGGAGGGATGTTCCAAGGTCATGGTGGCTACCTCTTTCAGACTTGGCATCTCTCGAGACACCGATCTCTACCGAACCTTGACCAAGAAAACACCAGTAGATATGGGGGAACTGATGGCCCGAATAAATAAGTACTCTCGGATCAAGGATGAGATGGTGGGGTGCAAAGGAAAAACTCTCACCTAAAAGAAAAAAGAATAAAAGAAAAAGGGTGTCCCTTCCTGCAAGGGGTTGGTACCTCCGTCCGGAAGTTCTTCAAAGGGGTCACACACCGTGTTGAAGGAGCCCATCTACAAATTACTTCATAAGATAAAGAAGGAACCCTTCTTTAAATGGCTGCCCAAGATGCAGGGTGATCCATCCACCCAGAATCAGAAGGTGAAATGCTCATACCACCAGGACTTCAGTCACCTCACTGAAGATTGTAGGGTCTACAAATCATTCTTGGAGAAGTTGGTGCAGGAAGGGTATTTAAAAGAATATATTGAAGCAGCGTTGGAGGAGGCCAGTAGCACCAACGACTAGGCCACCGTCCGAGGTAATGTGATTGACGTCACCCATGTCTACCCACTGGAGCGTCTAACATCTACGACACTCAAATCAGATCTTAAGAAGGTAGCATTCACAAGGAAGGTGAACGAGAAAGATAGGGGCTAGCCGAGTAAGAGGTCCCGAATCAGCCAAGAAGACATCACCTTTTTCGATGCTAATCTGGCAGGAATGGTCCTTTCCCATGAGGACGCTTTGATCCTGACCTTAAAGATTGGTAAATTTGATGTCAAAAGGGTCTTGGTGGACTCCGGGAATTCTTTCGATGTAATGTACTTTGAAGTCTTGAAGCATATGGGGCTTGGTGCTTAGGACCTCGCCAAAGTCAGCCCACCCCTTCAAGGAATTGCAACGGCTTATACGCCCTGCCTTTGGGCAAGATCACGCTTCTAGTTACCACTAGGCCCATCACAACCAACACGGACTTTGTGGTGATTGACTCCGACTCACCGTACAATATTATCATGGGACAGACCTGGTTGCATACCTTGGGGTGGTGCATTCCACCTATCATCAAAAGTTGTTCTCCACCCTAGAGGGAGTGAAAAAGATCCACAGGGACCAGGCGTCCGCCAAGAATTGTTTCTATTCAGTGGTAAGGGTGATAAGTGGATTTTATACCTATGAATTGAGTACTTTTGGTTGATGAAATTGCAAGTTTTCTATTATTTTATGTTCCTTTTTATTTTTTTTATGTGTTTTGATATTATTTGGTAGGAATCATCATTTGGAAGCAAACAAGATCATTTGAAAGGAAACAAGGTCAATTTGGAGCCTAAATGGGAGATTTTTTGAAGGCTGAGCAACAAGGGAGTTGAAGGCTTAAAAAAGACCAGCGCTGTTCCAGCCCAGAATCAGCGCCCCTGCGCCCACATTCTGCCTATTCAGCACTTTTGCAACACCTTTTCAGCGCCCCCGCGCTTGTGTTGGTCTGTGACACGAATTTTGACTCATTTTTGACTCGAAATTGGACTCTAAAGCTACATATAAGCTAGGGTTTGTGTGGGGATGATATATTTTGAATTTTGAGGGGTGAAAACATCTGAAAAAGCCAAGGAATTGGAAGAAAATTGAAGACAAGAATCGAAGCAATCGACGCGAAGAAGATTGGACTTGAAGGCTAGAGAAGGATTAAAGATTGCACCTAAGTTTTTATTCTTTCTTCTTACTTTTATTTCTTGATTTTCTAACATGTTGTTTAATATGAGAATGATTTTTTTCAATTACATTATGAACTAAATTATTATTAAGATTGCAATGGAACCTATGTCTAATTAAATTAATCTACTCTCGTTTCTAGTTCTATTGATCGTACATGACTTGTTTGTCATATTTTGTGCTTAATATATGATTGTGTGGCCAACAATTAATTTGATTCTTTAGATGAAATTGGGAGATGAATTCTAGGGATAGATCTAAATATGATGACATGTGTCTAATTTATTCTTCTTAGGATTGAATAGCTGGGTTTGTGTATAGGATAGGAATATAGTTGGGTTTCTGCCTATTTGCAATGCCGTGTGTAACTTTTATGAGAGTTTGAACTTAATGAATCTATTCGAACTTATTTTGCATAGGAATATAGTAATTTAATTAGGAGAGATAACTTTATCTAACTATCGGAAGAGGTTTGATAAATAACTTTGAGTTCTCAGTTAACAACTTATTTTGATCAATTAACTGGAAAGAGAGTGGAAAGATTTATACGAAGCATTAGGAGAAGTTGTAATCTTAACTTCTTTTATCCGGTAAATTCAACCCTTGATTATTAAGTTTAGATTTAGTTTTCAATTAGTAATTTCATAGCTCAATTCCAATTGTTTAAATAAAATTGAATTGATATAAAATTATTACTTGAAAGTTATTAGTAATAATTCTTCGTGGGAAAGATACTCTACTTATCATTTTATTACTTGTTGATCGTATATACTTGCACATAAATTGTCAATATCAAATTTGGACAACAAAGGGTAAGTGTCGCATCCAAGGAAAGGGAACGAGCCCCATAAGAGGTCTTGAAAAAATAGCAATTACAGACTAGGCGGCTCGGAATGGATGAGCCGCAGATTGATCTGGCAGATTGCTCAGTGGAGGATCTCCAAAAGGTACTTTTAGTGGAAGCCAATGAAGAAAATTATTTCCTGGTCGGCTCCACTATGTCCCCGGCTAATCAGGAAGAAATGACAAATTTCCTGAGAAATAATGTAGATGTATTTGCATGGAATGCCACAGAGGTAAAGGGGATAAGTCCCGACGTCAAGACTCATAAGCTTCACGTTGACCCCCCTCATAAGCCGGTGAAGCAAAAGCCTCGGCGCACAGCACCACATCACACCCGGGAGGTGAATGAAGTGGTTGAGAGACTCTTAGATACCAACACCATCCGGGAGGTCTAGTTCCCAAAATGGCTGTCAAATATGGTTTGTGTGAAAAAGAAGTGTGGGAAGTGGTGTGTTTACATGGACTTCATCGACCTGAACAAGGCTTACCCCAAGGATGACTTCCCCCTTCCTAAGGTGGACCACCCAGTGAATTCCACGGTCGGGTACCGGTGCATAACCTTCCTGGATGCCAAGGTTGGTTGCCATCAGATTCCCCTCCATTCATCCGACCAAGAGAAGACTGTCTTCATTACTCTGAGAGAGGTTTATTGCTACAAGATCATGCCTTTTAGCCTAAAAAATGCGGGAGCCACATATCAAAGGCTCATGAACCGGATTTTCAAGCGACAAATAGGAGACACCATGGAGGTATATATATATGACATGTTGGTCAAAGGTAGGAGGGAGGATGATCACCTTACGAACTTGAAAAGCACATTCTCTATCCTTTGGGAGTACGGGTTAAAGCTGAATGTGGCCAAGTGTGTCTTTAGAGTTGGGTACGGTAAGTTCCTCAGATACTTGGTAAGCTGGTGTGGAGTCGAGGCAAATCCAGAACAGATACGAGCCATCATGGATGTGCGAAGCCCCTGAATAGTCCAAGAAGTTCAGCAACTCACAGGAGTGTTAGCTGCACTAAACCTTTTTATCTCGCGATCATCAGACAAATACAAGCCCTTTTTCGAGGCTATCAAGAGAGTCGGGAAGGATACTTGGAGTCATGAATGTGAAGATGCACTCAGAGGGATCAAGGAATACCATAGGGTCCTCCCAACCCTATCTGTCCCGATCGAAGTGGAAATATTGTTCCTTTACTTGGCCGTGTCAGAATTTGTCATCAGCAGGGTACTAGCTCGCGAGCATAAACACGAATAAAAACCGGTGTACTATGTGAGCAAGGCCCAATTGGACGTAGAGACGAGATACCTACTATTGAAGAAGCTAGCATTAACGTTTATCACGACCGCAAGGAAGGGAAGGCACTACTTCTAGGCGCACCCGATCACCGTCCTAATAGATCAACCCTTGAAAGCCATCCTAAGGAGGGCAGATCTCTCTGGGAGAATAGCCAAATGGGCAGTGGAGATGGGAGAACATGAATTCCACTTCAAACCCTGCACTGCCATAAAGGGACAGGTGTTGGTGGACTTTATAGCTAAATTTTCTAGGGAGCCTCCTCTCCTTGAGGAACTTCCCCTCCTCAATGGGTCCTCTGCGGCTAGCCAGGAACCCTCTTGGAACCTCTACGTGGATGGATCTTCTAACAACAAGGGTTTTAGAATTGGAGTATTGGTAGTCTCCCCGGAGGGAGTTGTCACGGAACAAGCCATCGGGTTGGGCTTCAAAGCCTCCAACAATAAGGTGGAGTATGAAGCCCTCATTTTCAGGCTCAAACTCGTTAATGCAGCAAGAGCGGCAAACCTGACCGTTCACTGTAATTCCATGTTGGTGGTCAACCAAGTCAACGAGGAGTTTGAGGCAAGGAACTCCAAGATGAAAGCTTATTGCCATGAAGCGATGGCTTTACTCCGCAAGTTTAAGAAAGTTGAAATCAAGCAAATCCCTCAAGATAAGAATGCCCATGCCGACGCCTTAGCATGATTGGCCTCGGCGTTGGACTCCACCATGACGCGAGAGATCGTTGTGGAGTACCTCCCCAACTCCAGCATAGATGAAGTTCCTAGGGTGGCAGCCATCCAGGAAGGGGAGAAGTCCCCTGGTTGGACTGATCCACTACTCAAGTGTCTCCTTTCTGGGGAACTTCCAGAATGCCCCAAGGAAGCTAGGAAGAAAAAGTTGAAGGCCCCAAGATTTTGGGTCAGCCCAGATCAGAAGCTGTACTGGAAATCATTCTCAGGACCATACCTACTATGCGTCAGGGAAGACAAAGTAGAACCTCTGTTGTACGAGGTACATGAAAGCATATGTAGGGGACACTCTGGTGGATGGTCCATGGCCCATTGTATCATGTTTCAAGGGTACTAGTGGCTGCGAATGCAAATGGATGCTCAGGCATACGTCAGAAGATGCGATCAATGCTAAAGGTTCGCACCAGCCATTAGGCAGCCAGTGGGTGACTTACATCCACTAACCAGTCCTTGGTCGTTTGTTCAATGGGGGCTGGACCTAGTTGGACCCCTCCCAAGGACTCCTGGGGGCAAGAAATTCCTAATAGTAAGAACGAATTATTTCATGAAGTGGGTCGAGGCGGAGCCCCTAACCCATATCAGGGACATAGACACCAAGAAGTTTGTATGGAAGAACATAGTGACAAGATTTGGAGTTCCCTATGCACTTGTGTCAGATAATAGGACCCAATTCAACAACAGACCTTTTAAGTCCTTTTGTGAGTGTCTTGGAATTCAGAACTACTATTCCAACCCCTTGCATATCTGCAAGCCAATGGACAGGCAGAGTCCTCCTACAAGACCATCATTAAACGGATTCAAGAAAGGTTGGAAAAAGCCAAGGGAAAGGGGGTGGACAAAACTCTTAAATATCCTCTGGGTATACAGGACCACCCATTGAACCTCCACAAAAGAAACCCCTTACGCCCTTGCATATGGGGTGGAGGTAGTCATCTCATTGGAAGTAGACCTCCCTACCATAAGGACGCAAGGCTTTGATGCACGGGATAACAATACTGGTTCAACTTGGATATGGATCCCATGGAGGAGAGAAGAGAAGTGGTTGCCTTAAGATTGGCTAAATACAAATAAGGGTTGTCCAGGCTCTAAAACAGAAGGGTCAAACCCCGGGAATTCGAGTAAGTGATTTAGTACTCAGAAGGGTGGCAGCAAACACCCGAGATCCAACAGATGAGAAGATGGGGCCTAATTGGGAAGGACTATACAAAGTCATGTCAGTAGGAAGCTACGGATCATATAGGCTAGAAGACTTAGAAGGCAATGATGTAATTCGTCCTTGGAATGTAATGAATTTGAAGAAATACTGTTTTTGAGAAATAAAAGCTCATTTTAATGCCAAGTGAATTATCCAGGAAAGGCAAGGCCCTGGGGGCAGAGTCCTAGGGACCCCTACCTACAAATAAGAAACATTAGCAAGCCTCTTGAAAAGGGCAAGGCCCTGGAGGCAGAGTCTCAGGGACTTTTACCTCCAAATAAGAAACAGGAGCAAGCCTCCTAGAAAGGGCAATGTCATAGAGGCAAAGTCTCAGGGACTCCTACCTTTAAATAAGAAACAGGGCAAGGCTCTGGGGAAAAGTCTCAAGGACTCCTGCCTCCAAATAAGAAACAGGAGTAAGCCTCCTAGAAATGGAAAGGCCCTGGAGGCAGAGTCTCAGAGACTCCTGCCTCCAAATAAGAAATAGGAGCAAGCCTCCTAAAAAAGGGCAAGGCCCTGGAGGCAGAGTCTCGAGGACTCCTGCCTCCAAATAAGAAACATGAACAAGCCTCCTAGAAAGGGCATGACCCTGAGGGTAGAGCCTTAGGGACTCCCGCCTCTAAATGAAGATCAGTCTCCTAGAGGGGGGCATGACCCTAAGGTCGAGTCTCAGGAACCCCAGCGTACAACTAAAGTGCAGGGGCGTGCCTCCTAAATGGAAAATGACCCTGAAAAAAGGGACTCATCGGGTACGCTACTTAGAATTGGGATACTTTGTCATGCAGCATTTTACATGTAAATTGTTAGAAGTTCATCCTACCTGGGGTTCTCAAATACACGTCTGGCTAAGTGGAACCTAGGGATAGGTTTTCCAAGAGATACGTTTGTCTCGATGCCAAGGTAATTACACCACATAACAGATGTCTACTTAGTGCATCGGGGTGGGAATGATAGGGCCTTGGTGGATGCTTGCACAAGTACGTGGGTAAAGTTGAAAAAGGGATCAACGCCTTATGCTTGGATTAGCCAACAAGGAAGATGAAGCTAACTGGAGTGAAAATGTACAAAAACACCCCTCGACACCCTCGGCGTCGGTTCCTCTCAGGGTCCTATATAGCTGACATGTCCCCTCGGCACTGGCATCTATAAAATTTGATAAGGCTAACATATCCTAGAGACCGAGGGAATAGAAACCAAGGGTGCATCTAAGTAGTGCAAGCAATGACCTAGGATTCAAAGCTTTTTGGCCCCAATAACCAGAACTTTGAGAGTTTGGAATTGCAGACTTAAAAGTTAGAGTTGGAAGCTACAAGTACGCAAAGATGAGAAAAGAGCGATAATATATAAAGCAACATCATTTCATTCCAAAAAAAAGAGGGCTTTGTGTCCCCTCGACTACAAAGCAAAGGAAAGTACAAAGATACAAAAAATCCAAGTCTAGGCTACTAGAGGGGGATGATTGAACACATCACCACCAGCGTCTCGAGCAGCATCCCTAAATAATTGTTCTATACTAGGGAAGGAGACAACAGTAGGAGCATCGGTTGGAGAGAGAGCAGGAGGCTTAGGAAGTGCTGCCAGCTCAGGAGCTGGAAGGTCGGCCTCTTAGAGGATAGCAGAACCTGGGATCGAGGCCGCGACGTCAGAGAGCTCCGCTGAGGCTTGCACTTGGGCATTAGCTGCATCTTCAGCAGTAGCATCGATTATAGCCCGCAACATCTCCCCCGAGGGCATGTACTTGTGCATAAGGAATAAGGGGGAATCAAAAGGAACCCCTGCCTCCCGAAGTGCCTCGCCCCAACCCTTCTTAAAAAACTCTCTCTTATTTTCTTCGAGGGCGACTAGGACATCATCGGTGCATTCATCACATATTTGCTCCTTCGACCTCCTATTGGTTTCCACCTATACCCTGACCCGGTCCAACTCTTGGGTAAAGGCGGAGCAGGTCTGCTTCGACTCCTCCACCTTTGCCTCTACTGAAGATAACCGTTGTGTTGCCTCGGTGATCTTCCTCTCGGCATTAGCAAGGGCCGAGCTTAGCTTTTCAGCGTTGACCCTCGTCGACTCCCCATCCTTTAGAAGCTGCTCAATTTGGGCCATCTAGGAGGACAACGTGAAGTCCCTGGTGGCCATATCCTCCCTGGTAGTAGCAAGGGCTGTCTCAACTTTGGCCTTCTCTCTCTCGGCTTGCTAAAGATTTTGTCTCTGAGCATGATAGCGCACAGCAATAATCGATATTTGTTGGGAGGCCTATTGGAAAGGAAGACGAAAAACTCACACTAAGGCAAAGAAGGTTGAACTTATTTAACAGGGTAGTAATTGAACTTACCACCAAGGACTTACCGCCAAGGAGTTCTGAATAATAGAGCAAAATAGGTTGTTGGTCAGTCTGCCCTGGTGCACCTCCATACCAGCACCAAAGTGAAAAGTCTCACTCATGGCATAGGCCACATGAGGATCATTGAAAATTGAGTCATTCACCCGGATCACTCTATTGTCTCGATCCCGGGCCCCAGGGCAGTATTCCTCAGTGACAGATGGTGGCGGGGGAGGCGGAGGAGTTTGTTGATCTTATTGCTATTTTTGTTGTTGCTGGTGTGATGGAAGGCCCCTGCCTTAGCCCAGGTCATTATGCCTTTGTTTTGTCCTCCTCTCTTCCTTTACGGGGTCCTGGTCACGAATTTAACCCCAACCAGAGGATCTTGATGGTATAGGAGGAGGAGGGGCATTGATGTTGACCCTTGGAGGGGTTGGAAGAACATTGCTGGAGGATCCCCTGCCTTCCCAGTAGCCAGGGCGACCCTCCGATTTAGGAAGTTAAGATTGATACGAGGCTGGCGGGACATGGCAACCTCAAGCACGTCTTCCTCATCTAAGCTTTGGAGGATGTTAAAGTCAGGCCAAGTATCCCTCCCAGAAGTACTAGCCTCAACTTGAATGGTGGTGGAGGGTTCCCTAACTTGAGCCGCCTCTTCTTCAACCCCTTGGTTATCCCTTCTACTTCAGCCTCAGTGGCCTTGTCAGGATCCTCCTCTAAGTTCTCATCCTGCTTTGAGTATTGATGGAAGAGCTCGGACCACCTAGAGGGGTCAAAGGGTTGGGGGAGTTGAGAAAACTTATTGTATCCTGGAGTGTAGCCTAGGAGTATATGACCCACTCAGGCAAATCCGTCACCAATATATCCCTAGACAATGACAAGATCGTCAAAATTCACTAGGTGTTGAGGTGGGGGAGTGGCTTCATGAATGGAGACGTCTGTATAAGAGAAAGAAAAGTGTCAGGACTTGAAATCAGAAAGTTAAAAGGCCAAGAAGAGAGGGAGAAGCCGACGTACTTGTTGTTCACCACTTCTTAGGGCAGGACAAGCCATCGTATTCTAGGCCGACCCCCCTCTCCTTGGCACCACTAAAGATCAGCAAGTCATCCTTATACCCCTTTTTCAAATTGGGGAGATGGGTTACAAGATACATGGAGGGTCTCGAGCTTTGAGATAGAAGCTTCGTTGGGGCATCACCCTCAGCAAGGAGTAGTAGAAGAGGATGTCCTCGAGCCCGAGGTTGACCCCGAGGCGCCTATTAAGCTCCAACACCCCCATGATTATCCTAAAAATGTTAAGAAAACACTGCCCTGGGAAGAGATGGAAGCGGGACAAGACCTGGAGGAGAAGTGGAGGGAGGGGGAATCTGATCCCACCCTCCATAATCGCCTTGGTGTAAAAAGGCATAGCATCCTCAGTGTCGACGTTGTGGTGATGATGAGTTGGGTCGAAATCGTCAATTCTGACGCTACGAGGGATGTCATAATGGGCTTTGAAGTTTGTTATTTGTTGGATGCCCTTGACAGTGTATTTCCTCAGCCTAGAGGTCCCAACCTCTTGGACCTCGACTATAGGGCGATGTCTCGGCATTTTTTACAGAAGAAGGCAAAGGGATAAAGGGGTTCTCCATCTAAAAAGTGGGAATCCTTAGGGACACTATTGGATGTGAAGCGACGAAAAAGGAGAAGTCTAGGGGACTATTCTAGGGTCTCTGGTTTCTCAAAACTAAGACAATGGGAGTCTAGGAGGTGACCAATCACTAGAAAAATGAAAAAAATAAGAAAA
The DNA here is from genome assembly GCA_963454935.2 of Ilex paraguariensis. Taxonomy (NCBI): domain Eukaryota; kingdom Viridiplantae; phylum Streptophyta; class Magnoliopsida; order Aquifoliales; family Aquifoliaceae; genus Ilex; species Ilex paraguariensis. The sequence goes on along the minus strand of CAUOFW020003580.1, from coordinate 284,590 downwards.
GAGAAAGTACAAAGGACAAAGTACTCACCGGAAAACCAACTAGGTGGATGAACTTTGAAGGGTGGTGAGGGCTTTTTTTCTTCTTCGAACAGAACTAGAGAAGCTGGGTGGCTTTTCAGGCGAGACGCAAACAACTCCGAGGATACTCTAGTGAGAGTTTGATCTTCTAGATAGCAACGGTCGCAAAAGTGAAGGAAGGGAGTAGGGGCTCTGTTTATAAAGACCCTACCCCCATCATTGTGCATGAAACACAATGACAGGCACATTCAATGCACACAATGTCCAAAAGCGGGAAAACAGCTGGAGCAATGATGAGACAGTTGAGGCCTTATACCTTTTGGCAACACGTCTCCTTGTCATACGAATATCAAAGGGTTGGGGGCAGTTAATGGGACATTTTTGAGAAAGGAGTAGATGGCGACACGTGTCCTCGGCACCAAGGTAACACCTTTATTCTAATAATGTGTAACGCCCCAAAAACCACCCTGGATGACATTACCATTTAAAAACATTGATGTCATGAGAGCAACTAAATAAATCCATCATTAAAGAACATCCTTAATTTAACAAAATTCATGCAGAGTCTCCTTTGTACGGGGAGCTCTACCCAAAACACAACCTGTGCAATTATACTACATTGACCACACCAGGTCCATTTACCCATCAAATAATAAACTTTCATTCACAACATGTAATATCCACAACATTATCACAAAAGAAAGAATAGGCCAAGCTATGACACTTACGTTCCAAAAGAATTATACTCAAACTTAACAGCGGAATAAACAAAATACTAGACTATACATGATCGTAAATGAATTCCCTAGTCTAGCACAAAAATAAACTATAGCTCTAGATGTCCACCTCAGGATCTAGGTTCCCCTCTAGTGGAACCTCCCAATTTCCTGGCTCGTCAACGCCGGGATCTTCCTCTAGCACGAAATCTTAAAAAAAAAACATTATTGGTAGGGGTGAGCACTAAGCTCTGTAGGAAAATCCTCTCAAACTCTAACAAGGTTTGGAAAACGTTAAAAATGGTCGCTCTCATTTCACAAATAGCATACGTAAATTTTGAAAGAAAACATGACATTTTCAAAATCTCAAGTTTAAACATTAACAATAATTAAGTGGAAGAGTAAGTCAATCCCACCATAAATAATCATTCCAAAGAGTAATTATTAAGTGCAAGAGTAAAGTCAATCCCATCATAAATAATCATTCGAAAGAGTAATTATTCCAACAACAATTTCCAAGATAATTATATCCAAAAGATAACGCAATAAACAATAACCACAATGTATCTCAAGTCTGATGTAAGATAATCGCATGAATAAACACATCGAGAATATCCTGGCCCACACACACACAAATCCTCGCAAGGATATCAAACTTTAGGAAGGGCGCCTACTGATGCATTGTCCCATACCAATGCACCGACAATAACGAATCTGACCCAAGCATAGTATACTAATCTTCTGACACGGCACCCGTGAGCTAATAGTGGTTTGGTCCTCGCAAGGCACCAATCCCACTACGAGTGGTAAGAAAAGTTCAAACCCACACGGAGTAAGAACCACACACATCTACCCACTCTACGATACCCGGTCAACGGCCACCCATGGTCATTCAAACACCTCTATGAGATACAATCACCAACAATTTCTCAATAAAAATTCATAATTTTCAAAACCCCCAAATTTCATAGGTATTTCTCAAATCACATTAAATCTTAAAAATCCTCAATTTTCTCTCATATGATTCCAATAGAACAATTTAAGAAAAATATGCAAGAGATCATCAAACATATATTTTTATTGTTCAAACAAAGCACTAGGATTTTGAAATCAAGAATTAAGGAATATCAAGAAGAAAAATCTCTATTTCTTAAAAGAAACAAGGGTTTTGAGATTTCAAGAATTTCATGGCTATCAAACCATAACTTCATTCCAAACATGATAATATTTGCAAGAGTATCAAGAAATAATGATTTCATAACATATATCTAAGATTTAGAAGCAAAATATACATAGATATAAACCCTAGCCTCAATGTAGGAGAATGAGAAGAAATTTCTACCTAGAATCAAGAATTTCAAGTGAAAGTCCAAGCCCTATAGATCTCCTTTCTCCTTTCCTTTACCTTCTCCTAGGGTTCCAAGAGGTGTGGGGTGAGAGTGGAGTGAAAGAAATGAGGGTGAAGGGGCTGAAATCAGTGTTTTAAACACAGCCAACCCCGAAAAATACTGTTCACAGTTTGTTTTTGTTTTCTCAAATAATACAATTTTGCCACTAGAATCTCCAATTTGATCCATATGACTACCCTAAGGTTTTTCGACGTTCCGGATTCATTTTTAATGTTATTTTAACCTAAAATATTTATTTTTATGATTTATTTCAAAACTAAAATAAATTTACACTCGAAACATTAAAATTATTATTTTATTCCTCCCTAGTATTTATTTTTACGGTTTCTATATATATGGTTTATTCTTACATCATTACATATATAAGAATCACTAAACAAGTACATTACTATATTAAGATAAACATGTGGGGGTTTACACCTTCAAACTCTAAGAAAAAAATACAACACTTTACTATCCAAGGAACACCACAATGCAGATTTTTTTATCAACTTCGGAGAATAAACTGATTTGACTCAGGTAGTTCTAGTATGTGTGACCTATATGGTTGGAAAGATATACGAGTTAGGGTTCTAACAAAAATAACGGTGCACAATTTGGACTTTCCAACAAAAAGTTATGATCAAATTGGTGAAAGGTAGTCTGTCAGACTGCTTGGTTCTTCTATACTTGTTTGGAGCCTAAATATACTTATTATTCTTATATTTTAATTTAGGATGTAAATGGAGACGTTAAATACAAAACGAAGCTAATTGGATGATTGTTGATAGTTTAGACATGTGGGGGTTTACAATTCACCCCCCTTAAAGAAAGTTTCGTCCTCGAAACTTACCTCATGTAGCGAATAAGTGTGGGTACTTCTCTCGCATTTCTAGCTCTGGTTCCCAAGTAGCTTCTTCCACTCCATGGTGTTGCCACAAAACCTTCACTAGTCGGATGACTTTGTTGTGGAGCACCTTCTCTTTAGCGTCGAGAATCTTCACCAGTTGTTCTTCATAGGTTGCTCCATCTTGAATTTCAATATCTTCCAAGTCTACGACCGGCTTTGCATCCGATTGACACTTTCTCAACATCGACACATGGAACACGTCATGTACCCCAGACAACTGAGCTGGTAACCGCAATTGATACGCTGCTTTGTCCACAATTTTGATCACTTCAAATGGCCCGGTATATCTTGGCGTTAACTTTCCCTTCTTGCCGAATCTAAATACTCCTTTCTTGGGTGACACTTTGAGGAACACGTAGTCTCCCACTTTGAATTCCAAGGGTCTTTGTCTTTGATCCGCATAGCTTTTCTGTCGACTTTGTGCCGTGCGTAACCTCTCTCGAATGAGTTGAATTTTCTCGGTAGTTTCTCGAACAATCTCCGGTCCAAACAAACTACTCTCACTGGCTTCCAACCAACACGTCGGGGATCTACATGGTCTTCCATACAATGCTTCATACGGTGCCATCCCAATGCTTGCCTGATAGCTGTTGTTATACGCAAACTCCACCAACGGCAAGTGATCACTCCAGCTTCCTTTGAAGTCCAACACGCAAGCACGTAACATGTCTTCCACAATCTGTATCACCCTCTCGGATTGGCCATCCGTTTGGGGATGAAAAGTTGTGCTGAAATGTAACTCTGTCCCCATGGCTTGTTGTAGACTTTGCCAGAACCGTGCCACAAACCGAGAATCACGATCCGACACGATAGAAAGCGAAACTCCATGCAATCGCACAATCTCACGGATATACAGCTAGCTCAAAGTCTCGAATGTGTCCGTGGTCTTCATACCCAAAAAATGAGCGCACTTGGTGAGTCTATCCACAATAACCCATACTGCATTATGCCCGTGCGACGTCCGTGGTAAACCCGACACGAAATCCATGGTGATGTGATCCCACTTCCACTCTGGGATAGGCAAAGACTATAGTAATCCTCCTGGCTTTTGATGTTCGATCTTCACCTGCTGGCACACCGCACATCGTGCTATGAACCTTGTCACATCCTTCTTCATTCCCTTCCACCAATATTGGCGCTTCATGTCCCTATACATTTTTGTGCTACCGGGGTGGATAGCAAACTTAGAGCGATGACACTCTCCAAGTATCTCCTCTTTTAGGGATGAATCATCGGGAACACATAGCTTCTCCCCATATCTCAATTCTCCGTTTCTCAAAGACCATCCCTCCATAGTTTCTCCATTCTCCAATTTGGCTCGAATCAACGCTAATTCAGGATCCAAGCATTGCAATTCCACAGCCCTATGTTGGAGAGTAGGTTGAGCCACAAGGTTGAACAAGCATGGTCGGGATCCATCTTCTCCAACCCATAGATCATAATCTCCAAGGGCATCCTTCAACTTCCATTCACCTATGGAAACATTGAGTTCACCCCAAGACTTCCTGCTAAGTGCATCGGCTACTACATTCGCCTTTCCTGGATGGTAGTTGAGTGTGAAATCGTAGTCTTCTAGGTACTCAATCCACCTTCTTTGCCGGAGATTCAAGTCTTTCTATGTGAAGATATACTTGAGGCTCTTATGATCAGAGAACACTTGGAATTTTTCTCCATACAAATAACACCTCCACAACTTAAGAGCAACAGCAGCAAGCTCTAAGTCATGGGTGGGATAATTCTGCTCATGAACCTTGAGTTTCCTAGAGCCATAGGCAACCACCTTCCCTCCTTGCATTAGCACACACCCCAAGCCTCGTAGCGAAGCATCGATATACACATCGTATCCTTCCCCACTACTCGAAATAATGAGGACAGGAGTTAGTTGTCAACTTCTCCTTCAAGGTGCGAAAAGCTAGTTCACACTCTTGATTCCACAAGAATTTTTCTCCCTTCTTTGTGAGACGTGTCATCGACATTGCTAACTTTGAGAACCCTTCCACAAACCTCCGGTAGTAGCCTGCTAAGCCCAGAAAACTACGTACTTCGGTCACATTCTTTGGTGGTTCCCACTTTATCACTGCCTCAATCTTTGCGGGGTCAACTGCTACCCCTTGTTTCGACACAACATGGCCAAGGAATTGCACTTCCTTCATCCAAAACTCACACTTACTCATCTTTGCATATAACTTATGTTCCTCGTGAGTCCGGGAATAGATTAGTATGTCATCAATAAACACGATGACAAATTGATCTAGATACGACCGAAATACCTTGTGCATTAAATCCATGAAGGCTACTGGAGCATTAGTCAATCCGAACGGCATCACCCTATACTCGAAATGACCATACCGAGTACGAAAAGCAGTCTTAGGAATATCTTCCTCCTTGATCCGCAATTGATGATACCCTGTGCGAAGATCAATCTTAGAATAATACTTAGAACCCCTCAACTGATCAAATAGGTCGTCGATTCGTGGCAAAGGGTATTTGTTCTTCACTGTTACTCGATTCAATCTTCGGTAATCCGTGCACAACCGAAGTGTCTCATCATGCTTCTTCACAAATAGTACCGGGGCTCCCCAAGGTGAAGTGCTCAAACGGATAAACCCAATGGTCAACAGATGATCCAGCTGCTTCCTTAGCTCCTTTAACTCCAACGGTGCCATCCGATAGGGAGCAATGGATATGGGTTCGATTCCAGGGTAGAGATCTATCTTAAACTCAATCTCCACATCCACATAATTCGATACTATCAACACCACATCCACATGGAATTTATCCCGATCATCTCCCATCAAGCTAGCTAAGAAACTCAAATGACTCCCCGCCTTCGCTTTTAAGAATCTACTACCCGTAGTAGGAAATGGATGGGAGGAATTTTGGTCATTCATGAAACTGAATACTACCCCTCCCGGTAGTTGGAAAGAAATTCGTTTACGGAAACAATCCATTACCGCCCGGAATGTGAATAACAAATTCATTCCAAAGATCACGTCATACCCCTTCATGTCTAAGGCAACCAAATCTACAATTAATTCGTGATCCCCAATTCGAAGCACGCAACTCCTACACACCCGACTAGTATCCAATTGTTCACCCGTAGGCATATTAATACACAACGCATGTTCTAGCTTCTCGAAGCCCAATCCCAATTTAATAGCATATGTAGTACGTATAAATGAATGAGTCGCACCCGGATCAAATAAAATTCGGGCCCAAGAATTGTAAAGAAGAACGATACCTTCCACTACGGCATTGGAGGCATCCTCCTCCAGTTGAGTCATAGCAAACACTCTTCCTTGATGAGCGCCGCTAGGTGTTGTAGCTCCTACCAGCCTCTGCGGTTATGGTCTCTGTATCGGTGGCTTGTTTGCATTCACATGCCCGGTTGCTTGGTTGGTTTTGGTTGAAAGCAATGGGTAGTTATCTTTGTAGTGTCCAACACCTCCACATGCAAAGCATCGACGTGGGTCGGTGCCTACTCTCTCTGGTACTCCTCCCACTCCTCGAGCTGTCTGTGGTCTCTGTCCAACTGCCTGATCTGGGCGACGGTAGGGTGCCGCTTTCTGTGCTCCACTGCTACTAGCACCGGTCCTGATCGGACCTCCCCTCATAAGGTTCTATCGCCGTTGATTATCTTCCATGTCTCTCTCCACCAACATAGCCCTATCCACAAGATCCCCATAGTCACGGATCCTAAGAGCCACAAGCTTCTCTCTAATGGCTGGCCTCAAGCCCTGCTCAAAATGTTTGGCCCTCCTGGCCTCTATGGATATGAATTCTATGGCATATCAGGACAATTCCTCAAACTTTCTCTCATACTCCCCCACCGTCAAACTACCCTGTCGAAGAGCGAGGAAATCGGCACTCATCTTGTCTCTAACTGACTCAGGAAAATATTTATCTTGGAAGACTTGATCGAACTCCTCCCAAGTAAGTGCATCTGTGTTCCTTCGTCTTTTTACCGAATCCCACCAATGGTCGGCCTCCCCCTCGAACAAATAGGTAGCTAAGCCAACCCTCAAGTCTTCGGTAACTCCCATGTCGTCACAAATCTTCTTCACCCGGCAGATCCATCTATCCGCATCCAAAGGATTGGAGCTCCCTTGGAAGGTAGGCGGTTGTTGCCTCAGAAATTCTCAAAGAGTTACCATCCTCCGGTTGTCGTCCCCATTGCCCGGCAGTTGTGCTAGGGGGTGTGCTCCACCATTATGGTTGTTGTTTCCATTTTGGTTGTGTACCAAAGTGGTGAGTTCCCTCAAACATTGATATATGCCGCTTATGGCATCAAGAGGTGGGGGTGGTGGATTTTCTTGTCCTCCCCGACCACGCCCACGTCCACGTCCATGTCCTTTGTCCATCCTGCACATCAATTCATAATTTAGTTCCTTGATGTACAAGACATCCTAAGTATCGCTTTAGTCTAAAGCATAAATTTTATATAAAATTTCATCCAACAAGATCGTTCAACCTAGTCCTATTTCCCTAGCGGTGATCCATAACCTACAGCTTCCATGTAAGACCTAAAGCCTACGCTCTGATACCAAACTTGTAATGCCACAAAAACCACCCTGGATGGCATTACCATTTAAAAAAATTCATGTCATGAGAGCAACTAAATAAATCCATCATTAAAGAATATCCTTAATTTAACAAAATTCGGGCAGAGTCTCATTTGTACGGGGAGCTCTACCCAAAACACAACCTGTGCAATTATATTACATTGACCACATCGGGTCCATTTACCCATCAAATAATAAACTTTCATTCACAAAATGTAATATCCACAATATTATCCCAAAAGAATAGGCCAAGCTATGACACTTACGTTCCAAAAGAATTATACTCAAACTTAACAGCGGAATAAACAAAATACTAGACTATACATGATCGTAAATGAATTCTCTAGTCTAGCACAAAAATAAACTATAGCTCTAGATATCCACCTCAGGATCTAGGTTCCCCTCTAGTGGAACCTCTCAATTTTTCGGCTCGTCAACGCTGGGATCTTCCTCTAGCACGAAATCTTAAAAGAAAATATTATTGGTAGGGGGTGAGCACTAAGCTCTGTAGAAAAATTCTCCCAAACTCTAACAAGGCTTGGAAAACATAAAAAATGGTCGGTCTCATTTCACAAATAACATACGTAAATTTTGAAAGAAAACATGATATTTTCAAAGATCTCAAGTTTATACATTAACAATAATTAAGTGGAAGAGTAAGCCAATCCCACCATAAATAACCATTCTAAAGAGTAATTATTAAGTGCAAGAGTAAAGTCAATCCCACCATAAATAACTATTCCAAAGAGTAATTATTCCCACAATAATTTTCAAGATAATTATATCCAAAAGATAACACAATAAACAATAACCACAATGTATCTCAAGTCTGATGTAAGATAATCGCATGAATAAACACATCGAGAATATCCTGGCCCACACACACACAAATCTTCACAAGGATGCCAATGCACCGACAATAACGAATCCGTTCCAGGCATAGTATACTAATCCTCTGACACGGCACTCGTGAGCTAATAGTCGTTTGGTCCTCGCAAGGCACCAATCCCACTATGAGTGGTAGGAAAAGTTTAAACCCACACGGAGTAAGAACCACACACATCTACCCACTCTACGATACCTGGTCAACGGCCACCCATGGTCATTCAAACACCTCTATGAGATACAATCACCAACAATTTCTCAATAAAAGTTCATAATTTTCAAAACCCCAAATTCCATAGGTATTTCTCAAATCACATTAAATCTCAAAAATCTCTAATTTTCTCCCATATGATTCCAATAGAACAATTTAAGAAAAATATGCAAGAGATTATCAAACATATATTTTTATTGTTCAAACAAAGCACTAGGGTTTTGAAATCAAGAATTAAGGAATATCAAGAAGAAAAATCTCTATTTCTTAAAAGAAACAAGAGTTTTAAGATTTCATGAATTTCATGGCTGTCAAACCATAACTTCATCCCAAACATGATAATATTTGCAAGAGTATCAACAAATAATGATTTCATAACATATATCTAAGATTTAGAAGCAAAATATACATAGATATAAACCCTAGCCTCAATGTAGGAGAATGAGAATAAATTCCTACCTAGAATCAAGAATTCCAAGTGAAAGCACAAGCCCTATAGACCTCCTTTCTCCTTTCCTTTACCTTCTCCTAGGGTTCCAAGAGGTGTGGGGTGAGAGTGGAGTGAAAGAAATGAGGGTAAAGGGGCTGAAATCAGTGTTTTAAACACCGCCAACCCCAAAAAATATTGTTCACAGTCTGTTTTTGTTTTCTCAAAAATTACAGTTTTACAACTAAGAATCTCCAATTTGATCCATATGACTACCCTAAGGTTTTTCGACGTTCTGGATTTATTTTTAATGTTATTTTAACCTAAAAATATTTATTTTTATGATTTATTTCAAAACTAAAATAAATTTATACTCAAAACATTAAAATTATTATTTTATTTCTCCCTAATATTTATTCTTACAGTTTCTATATATATGGTTTATTCTTACATCATTACATATATAAGAATCACTAAAGAAGTACATTATTATATTAAGATAAACATGTGGGGGTTTACACCTTCAAAGTCTAAGAAATAAAAACAACACTTTACTATCCAAGGAACACCACAATACAGATTTGTTTATCAACTTCGAAGAATAAACTGATTTGACTCAGGTAGTTCTAGTATGTGTGACCTATATGGTTGAAAAGATATATGAGTTAGTATTCTAACACAAATAACGGTGCACAATTTGGATTTTTCAACAAAGAGTTATGATCAAATTGGTGAAAGGTAGTCTGCTAGACTGTTTGGTTCTTCTATACTTGTTTGGAGCCTAAATATACTTATTATTCTTATATTTTAATTTATAATGTAAATGGAGACGTTAAATGCAAAACGAAGCTAATTGAAAGATTATTGATAGTTTAGACATGTGGGGGTTTACATAATGACACGTATCCTCGACACCAATGGCACGTTTTTGTTATGGGAAAGACATGTATTCTCGGCTCCAAACACGTGTGTCTCTCTACTACAAGTACTTGTGCTCAGCGTCAAGGTACTCCCCCTCTTCATGACAAAACATGTGTCCTTGGCTCTAGGGGTACCTCTACTCCGAGGGAGCCAAGTGTCCTCACCTCCGAGGGTACTCACTGAAACTCTTATCTTGCCACAAATCTTTGGCTTTTAGAAGGGCTACTGATTGAAAGCTGAATAGTCTAAATTGGACTGGGAGTCATGAGGGTACTCTGCCCAATGAAGTCAGAACAATAGAGTGAACCAGACACTCAATCAGGGAAAGTTAGACAAGTGGCACAAAGTTCAGGATGAGGGGTAAACGAACGAAAATACCCCTGCTAATTTACGACTATTGTAGGCAAGCATTAATAAATCCTTAGTGATCAGACGTCCACAGTATCTTGGGAAGCCAAGAATATGGAGCATTAAATGCTCGGGAGCCCCGAGCAACCAATAATGGAGTCTCCCCCATGCAAAATAGGAGGCACGATGCCCTATGTCTGGGTACTACCTACTAGCTAGGCCATTAGTAATGATGGGCCTTTGGAGGTATAAAAAGTTCCCAAAAATATGAAGCAAAGGTACACAAGTTTACTCCTCAAGAACACTAAACAGTATTTTTTTCTTCCCCTCTCTTAAAGAACTAACTTGATCATCAGAGGGAATACGCTGAAAAGTACTCTAACGCCCCTTCTAACCCGTTTTCGATGTGTCAGGAACAGCCCGTGACCTACTGAAATCCATCCAGCAACCCCTGAAGCAATTCATCACCACTCCTTAGGCCCCCTTTGGCTATTTTGGATTGTTCTTTTATTTCGGGATCATCCATTTTCTCGACGAACGTGAGTTCACCAAGGGAGAGATCTGCCATTTTCATATATTGTGCGAAAATCACCGCACACAATATCCAATAAAACAACTTGACTACCTAGCAGTTGGTTCAATGTGTAAGAACTTGAATTTCTTGCTCAAAATTGGATTTGAGTCTTCACAGCTACGATAGTTCAATGAGGTTAAACCTACTCTTAAGTGCTAAAAGCATGTGGTGAGACCTTGGCTTTGGCTCAGACGTAGGTGCGGTGAGGTTTCCTATAGATAACTTTGTGGTGCAAAGGACTATAGATAACTTTGTGGTGCAAAGGAACAATGTTCCCTGTTATATAGGTAGAATGACCTATCTGCATATTTGATGCACCAAAAAAAAGAAACTTGTTTTTGTCATCAACATAAGAATGGTTTAATTAACAAATGCATGAGTTTGTTTCGTTCACCCTTGATGAATGTGACATCTTTCTGCTTGCAATTTTGATGAGAGATTCTCTCTCCTACAGGTTGCAACATTTAGAAGACTACGGAGAGAAACTTTCAGCAATAGCGTTCCAAGGTCAGCTGCAGGAAAGATTTTGAGTAGAGTGCTAATCCAAAAAGCTCCATCCAAACTCTAATATGCCAAGGTTACACTACGTCATCCACTTTTTCATATAAGAAAGTCGATTTGTTCGAAATTGTAAATCTTTTGAGCTTTTTTAAAAAGATTATGAAATGTCCCCATTTTATTACGCAAGAGGAATTATGAGATTCAAATTTGCGACCTTAAAATTTGATGGCAATTAGACCAACCTCTAGCCTCGCCACTAAGCAAAGTTGGGTAATTCAATTTTTATGGGATCTTTGAAGGCCTGAAACTGTAGGTACCATGACCAAATGGTGTGTAATATTATTTCCTATTGGAGTTTTTCATGACCAATTTTTTATTTGTGCAGCAAGTTAAGTCTGCATGCTTATTAATTATAAGGTGTAATGGTTGCTGAAACCTACTTTCAATCCAAGGATTGCCTTGAATTAGATTATCAGATTAGGACATCAAATTAGGTTTGAATAGTATTTTCTTTTTTTTTTTTCAATTGTCCACATAAGTTCATAAATTTATATTTACTATAATTATACGTGAAAGTTCATTAAACATAAAAAGTTAAAAAAATTATTTACATGGCATGGACAAAAATCTGATTAGTTTTTTCATTTAAAAGCGTTAAAAATCAATGATATCAATAAATACTTTTTTCTATATTTTACCCACTACTTTATTAGTCTTCTATTTATTACCCAATACTTTATTACATAATGATTTAACAATACTAGTAGTTGCACCTAATTCAAACTTTAATTGGTAGGGACCAAATGGCTTGTGGCCAAAGGATTGATAGTGGACATTATTAAAAATATAGGGACTTAGGTAGCGTTTGATAAAACTGAAATTTGAATACTAAAAATTGAATGCTAAATTTTAAATGTTGAATGTTGAATTTTTTTAATTCGCAGACTTTTTTGTATCAATTGAAATTTAACTATTGAATTTAATTAAACTGTTTAACAAATATAAGGAGCTGAAGTTTAAAATTATTATTATTATAATTTTACCCTTTTCTTTAATCATCCCTCTACAACTGCCTACTTTCTATCACCACCATCATGATAGTGGTGATAGTGGTGGCAGTGACGATAGTGATGGTGGTGGCAACACAACGTTGGTGGTGGTTGCGACAATGGTGGTGATAGTGGTGGCAATGGCACAATGGTAGTAGTGGCAGCAGCAATGGTGGGGCAGATGGTGGTGGTGGTGGCGGCGGCGACACAATGGTAGTGATGGTAGTGGTGGTAATGGTAGTGGTAGTAGTGGTGGCAATGACAGTGGTAATACTGTTAGTAGTGGTGGCAGTGGCACAATGGTGATGGTGGTGGTGGTGACATTGGTGGCGGTGATAGCAGTGGCATAATGGTGGTGGTGGTGGTGACATAATGGTAATGGTGGTGACGGCGACACAATGATGATGGTGATGGTGGTGGAGGTGGTGGTGTTGATTGTAGAGATGACGACAATGGTAATGGGGTTGTGGTGGTGGCACAATGGTAGTGGCAGCGGCAGCGGCAACGATGGTATTAGTGATGGTGGCGGCGACACAATGGTGGTGGTGGTGGTAGTGACGATAGTGGTGGTGGCAATGGTAGTGGTAGTGTTGTTGGCGGTGGCACAATAGTGGTAATGATAACGACAGTGGTGGTTGTGGTAGCGATGGCACAATAGTGGTGGTGGCGGTGACATAATGGTAGTGTTGGTGGCGGTGATACAATGGTGGTGACGGTGGTAATAGTGATGATGGTGGAGGTAGTGGTGGTAATGGTGGTGGTAGTGGTGGCAATGGTGGTGGTATTGATGGTGGTGGTGGCGACAATGATGGTGATGGTAATGGTGGTTTGCACAATAGTAGTGGTGGCGACAGCGATGGTGGTGGTGACAGTGACACGATGGTGATGGTAGTAGTGGTAACAACGGTGGTGGTGGTGATAGTGTTGGTAGTGATGGTGATGACACAATGGTGGTGAGAAAATATTTGTTAATTGTGAGAAATTAATAAAATCCTTACTGATTAACATTTTCAGCATTAAGTGATAAATATGTGGCTTGTAATTTAAAATTTTAGTCTATTTTTAAAAAGTACATAAAATATTAAGTAGTATGAGTTTTAGGTTATTAAATGGATTTAATTTATCAAGTGCTTAAAGTATTTAGTTTTAAACCTTACGTGGTGTTATCAAACACCCCCTTACTATTAGACTTAATATTAAAATGTATTAAGTCTCAATAACATTGCTCAGAAATTAATAATTATTTAGGTAGGAATTTATCTGAATTGATATCAAAATAACATAATAGTAAGGTGGACATAATTAAATATGTTTAAATTTAATTTTAAAAAATATATATCTAATCTGAAAAAAAAATTGAGGGTGGGCACTAGTCCAAGGGTGGCTCCACCCCTGGTCATTATAGATGCAAGCCAATTAACTTGTGTAACATGAAAATAAATAGATCGAGTTAGTGTCAACCAAAAATAACTTGAAATTGACACGATTAATACGTTTGAATGAAATACCTAATTTTTTTTATTATTTTTCATGTAGTATTGACATAATTCTTATCTCATCAAAGTCAACCCTTTGATGCTAGTTTAGCCCAGCTTTGACTATGAAATTTCGATGTAAATGCAATTGGCTTGGTTGATGTGTTATCGAGATGCTAATATACATGTATATAAATTAAGTGTGCATCTCCATATATGTTTACATAAATTAAGTGTGCATCTCCATATATTTTTATATAAATTAAGTGTGCATCTCGAGATATATATGTAAATTATGTACTTAGATTTAATTTTATTGCATACTTATCAAAAGAATCAGATATTAATGTGTATGTACATGTAAATCTATAAAATATGATATAACGAAAGTGAAGGCAAACGTGAGTGGTACAATAGCATATAAAATAAAACATATTTTTCGGTAAAAAGGAAAAGAAAAGCAAAACTATAAGAAATTATAAGTGAGCCCTACATTAGTTTCCTTCTAGCTTTTGACCAAACTAGGGTATTTTTTAAAAGTTATACCTAAAAGTCGTTTTCAAATTAGTTAGGAAACTCAAGTAGTTTCTAAAGATGTCAGTGCAACTGACATCTTTAAATAAAACACGTCAGTTCTATTGATGTTTTTAATAGCTGTTTGTAATGAAAAAACATTACTTGAACTAATGTTTTTGAAAAAAAGTTAGTTTAAGCGACGTTTTATGTGTTTAATTAAAATGCTAGCCTTACCTTTTCTTATTTCTCTTATTTCCTTTATCTCAGATTTTTCTCTCTTTTTGTGAGCCCTAAATCAAAATCACCAACCTCCCACCATCTAAAATCCCCACCACGACCACCACCATCTGAAACCCATCTCAAAATCAAAAACCCCCAATTTGTAGAATTGATCAGAGCCGCCATGCTCTAGCTGGAGCTACTAAGTTGAAGTGCATCGGAGCCTCTATGCTTCCACCGAAGGTGTTGGTTGAAGACCATCGGAGCCCCAATTTTTTGGTATAATTCTCCCTCTCTCCCTCTCTCTATTACACAATCTCTCACTACTTCACTTTCTCAGACACACTCTCTCTGTCATAACTGCACTCTCTCTCATTTCTCTATCTCTGGTATCTCTCTCACCTTCAAAATTATCTTTGATATCTCTATCTCTCTCTCAATTGTCTGTCTCTCTATATCTCTTTCTATGTCTCTCTATATTGTCTCCCCCTCTATGTGTGTTGCACATCTTCACTCTCTCTTTCTCTGTACCTCTCTCTCTCTCTCAATCTTTATTAAATTGAAAGGCAAAATTTATTGTATGAAAACTAATTAGGTTATGATATTCCCTTTCCTTCAAATGATATTGTCATTCCGCCCTCATGGTGCTTATAGCCTTGCTTCAATAACGTAAATGAGGATTTAATGGATAGAAAAACTCATCCTCTAACGCTCAATGATGACCCAAACTTTGAAATAATGTTTATGGACTATAATTCATGGCTCGAGATGAATTGTGTACAATGAGTCATTTACACACATTGAATAAATAGTCCTAAATATTCAATGAAATCACAAATCACTGAACCATTGAAATGACAAACCACTATTGTACTTGCATGACTTTTTACAATCCATGTGATGAGTTGATAAACTACTGAATCAATAAAATTACTGGCATCAACTGTTAACCTCACATGACTACACACTACTACTTCACCTCACCACTTTGTGAATGTTGACTGCATGAGGTTTATAGCAAACCATGTACTAAAGTGAAATAGTCACAATGAAGTAGTTTCTATTGTTATAGTTGCATAATTTTTCAACTAGCCAAGTGATGAAGCAACTCCACATTGATTCAAAGAAATTAATGCATAATTGACAACATTCTAATGAATGAAACTCTAGC
Organism: Ilex paraguariensis; assembly: GCA_963454935.2. NCBI lineage: Eukaryota > Viridiplantae > Streptophyta > Magnoliopsida > Aquifoliales > Aquifoliaceae > Ilex > Ilex paraguariensis. Next base: position 268,699 of record CAUOFW020003580.1, on the reverse strand, counting down.
AGTGTGTAGTCATAATGAAACTCTATCACGTTATTGTTTCAACTGACTCAAACTAACTTGGACAAACATGCACTACATAATCCTTCATTTATTGTCATGTGTCAACTTTAATAATGTGAAGTCATTTGAATATTTTGTACAATACTCTTATCCACTTAAACTGCTCAAATATTGATATGAATAACATTGTTTAAAATTTATGGCCTCCTAAATCATTGTGCAACGTTGCTATTTGAATTGACCCAACATTGTGGCGCGACATGACTATAGACTGGTTTTCTAGTAACCGAACTTTTTCAGCAACACAATGTTTGAATTGAATTATTTTTTCTATACGTGTTGAAGCGAAAACCATTATAATGTATGATTAGGGTTTTGAAACTACTATATAAACACATTATGCCTAGTTGGTATGATATACATTGAACATTATGTGTACATCAAGAGGCTCTGTAGTCTATAACAATCGTAGACATAAACGGGTTTGATTGTTACCAAAGCAAAATGATGATTACATGAGTGAAATATTTTTTGATCCAAAAAATTATTATGCAATAGTACGATGAGAGTTTGCGTTTCGTGCTAATGCATCAGACGCATTATGCACACAACTAAGAGAACTTGGCATAACGGTGTCACATAGATGTTCACTAACGATGTAACAAAGGAATAGAGAGGATTACAAATCAACAATAAAACATGTTTGAAGAAAGAATAATAGAATAATGGTGCGTAGGTGCCGACACTAGATGCTCCAGCTAGCAACAGACATGGTGGGAACTACATATGGGTAAAAATTGACACCAGTTGAGCAAAATACTGCAAAGTATATTATCGTTGACATAGACTAGCGGTACCGAAGGTACATTCGGCTGATATATATAATCCACAAAACTCAAACAAGCATGATAAGGTCATAGCAAGACTTGAATGTGAAAATGATCAGATGCAACGTCTACTTGATCGTTTGCATGCAATCAAATATGCAAAAATTGAGCATTTTCGTTCCTAAATATGTTGATATTGAAATTTTAGAGGATCCATTACTTGTTTTCAATTTTAAACTTTATAATTTTTTCGATTTAAGTGATGATGCATCAGACACTTTTATTTCATCAAGTTTATGTGTATGCAATCAACCTTTGTGTTGTTATAAACATCAATCACATTATTGACATACTATATTTTATGCAATGTCATACAATAATTTATTATTATTTTTTTTGGCATAAGTTGAATTTTTTTCATAGCATTATTATTAATCCATATGCGCATGGTTTATCCAATTTTGATGGACAAATGATATTGCTCAATCAACTTATGACATTGGTTTGAATTACACAAAATGAAATGATGATGAATTTTATCACAAAAATAAAATTAATGTGCGTTAAAGCCAATTGTTGTAAAAAAAAAAAATATACTCAATCTGCATTAGAACTGTTGCCAAAAAAAAAAACCAAACGATTCATCTGAAAACAATCACTTCTTTTGTTATCTCACAAAATTATAGGATTAGAATATGACACTTGAAAATGTTTGGCAAATACATTAAATTAAAAAAATAAATAAATTTAAGTTTAGATAGAAAAAAGAGAAATACAAAAAAATAGATCAAATATAAAAACGTCAGTCCAACTGACCCCTTTAGGTTAAAAAACATTTGTTGAAATGATATTTTTAACATAATTGAAAATATTATTCCAACCGACCTTTTTAATTAAAGACATAAGTTGGACTAACATTTTTAACCTATAGATATTTGGACCGACCTATTTTAAAACTAGTTGAGTGTAAGAATTAATTTAAAAAGACACTTTTTTTGGGTGTTACTTTTAAAAAATAGTCCAGTTTGGTCCAAAACTCCATTTTTTCCTCCATGTTTCCTTGGTTGGTTGTGTGATGAATTATAATTTGTCTCCTCTTCTAAGTTTGAGTCATATTGCAACCAATTCTATTTGGTTTCAATTTCATCAATTTACCCCCAATTAACTCAATCTGTTAATTTTCCACAGTCGAAAGTGACAAAAAAATAATCAAATGCAAGCCAAGTGATCTCAATTCCGGGTTGAAAATCAATGAATGGCGGGATTTAATTGAAAAATATTTAATTTTTCGGGAATAATTTATCAAAGTCAAAATCAGGAGGAATTGACTGTAACATGACGCGAACTTGGTGGAGAAAAGTTGTAATTAGCCCTTCTGTTATAATTGAACAAACTCATCGTCTTCCCACATTTCCCACCACTTTCAAACCTCAAAAAACCAATCTCTGCACTTTCAATGGCACCAACTTTCTACGGCAACGACGGAGTTTTCAGGTCGCCAAGACCACCCATTGCTCTCCCACAAGACCCAAACCTCTCCATGGTTCCATTCCTCTTCAGAAACCTTCCATCTCTCTCCCAAAGCCTCGCACTCGTCGACTCTGATTCTAACGAAACCTTAACCTTCTCTGACCTCAAAACCAAGGTCTCCAATCTTTCTCACGCTCTTCTCAATCTTAACATTGCCAAAAACGATGTAGTCCTCATCTTCGCGCCCAACTCCAGTCTCTTCCCCATTTCCTTCCTCGCCGTCGTCGCCATCGGTGCCATCGCCACCACCGTCAACCCCCAATACACCGTCTCTGAGCTCTCCAATCAAGTGAAAGACTCAAACCCAAAACTCATCATCACTGTCCATGAACTTCTCCCCAAAGTCGAACACTTCAATTTACCTTGTATCTTATTAAGTTCTAAAAATTCAGTTCACAACTCAAATCATTCTACGTATTGGTTTTATTCAGATTTAATAAATTCATCCAAGAATTTATCAGATTTACCTTCGTCGTCAGTTGTACAAGGTGATATTGCTGCTCTTTTGTACTCATCAGGGACAACAGGGAGAAGCAAAGGGGTTGTCCTAACACATCGCAACTTCATTGCTGCCTCGTTAATGTTGACATCGGACCAGCACTTTTACGGCGATGCCCTGAATGTATTTTTGTGTTTTCTTCCGATGTTTCATATATTTGGGGTATCGCTGATACTTTTCGCGCAGTTGCAGCGGGGGAACACGGTAGTGACGATGGCACGATTCAAATTGGAGAAGGTGTTGAGGACGATTGAGAAGTACAAGGTGACAAACATGTTTGTGGTGCCCCCGGTTGTGATTGCATTGGGGAAGCAGAGGGAGGTGGTGAAGAAGTACGATGTGTCGTCGTTGAAGGAGATTGGATCGGGAGCTGCACCATTAGGAAAGGATGTGATGGAAGATTGTGCCAAGGGTTTTCCTCAGGCTCGGATTTTGCAGGTGATTAAATGATTGACATTTTAGTCCTACATTAAATTTTTTGGTTTTTGATTGATAAAATTCCAATTAGAAAGATTTATCACAAATAGAATTGAATTTGGTATTGAGGGTCCCATTCTAATTTTCAATTGTTAGTGAAATGGTCTGGGGTTCATCTACATTCGATTTGAAAAGATCCATTAGATTCTTATGACTCAGAATTCCTAGTGGTTCGTAGCTCAAGTGGTTGTTGGTAAGAGTTTTTTATGTTTGGATAGAATCACGGGCGATGCTTCCCAAAATTGTAGAGAGACAACAAAGATGGAATGATGAATCCTCTGTACCCATCCACAACAGACACAGTTCCTTTGTGGGGGAGAGAGCAATTAGGGGCAGTTTTCAACCTCAAAGGGGCTGATACATTGTTCCTAAGAATTTTAATGCGCCGATAGAAAGTCTTTAGCAGTAGTTTCCTCAAATTGTACAGATATAACATGGATGGCGTGACGAATCCTCTGTATCCATCCATAACAGACACAGGGCCGATGTTGGGGAGAGAGCAATTAGAGGTAGTTTTCAGCCTCAAGGGGGCTGATTCCTTGTTCCTAACAGTTTTCATATGCACATAGAAAGCCTTTAGGTGTAGTTTCCTTAAATTGTGCAGATATAACATTAATGGACATCGAATCCTCCGTATCCATCCATGGCAGACACGGTTCCTATGAAGGGTAGAGAACAATTGGGTGCAATTTTCAAGTTTTATGGTTTCAGAAGTAGATGGACAGACGGTTGATGATTGATTGAATAAAAGAGGCCACTTTCAAATAGATTTCGGGAGGCGAAGTATTTCTGGGACCTTACAGGATGTACCAAAAGGAGACAATAAGTGGAAAGGCTTTTGCAAAAACAAGCAAAAAGGCATAGTATCCTTAGATATGATATTTGCAAGCACATCAGTGACATAGTACAGCTACATCGAAATTACGTGTCCATGGGCCGGTCCAGGCAGGCCCACAAATTTTTTTTGGGCCGAACCGGGTATTGTAGGCCCAAGTCCTTACCTAAAGTGAGTTATCGAACGGGTCAGGTAGGACTTTGGGTAGAGATAGACTATGCATAGCCTAACCCGCGAGCCTATTGACGATCCTGCTCACGGATTTTTTTATATACAATTTCATTTAAAAATAATAAATATTTTTATAACTTAATATTTGTGTAAATTATATTTTTAAATCAAAAATAGATTCAATGGATAAAAATAAAATAATGAATAATTTTATTTTTGATTAGGGAATGAACTACATTCAATATACCAATGAGTCTTTGGTCTAATGGTATTCCTTATCTTATGAAGATTTTGCTTTCTTGAGATCAATGGTTCAAGCCTATCCCCCCCTTCCCTTCCCAAAAACAAAAGATATATAAAAAAAAAAAAGAACTTTATGTAATAGAATGAATACATTCCACCTAAATTGACACTTATTCACTTATTTATCATTTGAATTACTCTATCCTTAAAAAAGTTGTATACTTAATACATGAAAAAGAAAATAAATACATTAGTTATAGTATCTAAATTTTTAAAACATTAAATTTTGACATTGAAAGACTTATTTCAAAGTTTCAAATTTAATGATTTAAAAGTATAATTTTTTTTCCAAGGAATAATAGATGGGCTATGTGGTAGAGTTGGGTTTGGCGAGCAGGTTTGACGGGTGGGCTCTTTGGCCAAATTTTAACGGGTTTTTTGGGCGAACTATTAGGCTGGATTTTGGGCCGGGTAATGGGTTTGGGGACAAACTCAACTCTCTTTTTAAGGATATTAGGCTCGGGCTCGGGCTCGGGCTCGGACTCGGGCAAAGTCATAGTAACGAGACCCGGAAACCTGGCCCATGAACACCCCTAATCGAAATCATAATGATATGGTCACCATCAAACATGAGTGTTTGCATGCTACCGCTGGATTTTGTAATTTGTTAAAACTAACATTCTCTTCCAAGAATTTCTTTTTTGTTCAGACTAATTGTTTCTTGCTCTTGCTATTGTCCATTTGGACAATTGTTTTCATCTTTCGCCATGCAGCTAGCATCTTAATATATACCCCTGAAAGATATTCAGGAGAATAAAGTAAGTATCCTTGTGGAAAACCACTGTTTCTACCTCCTCCAACAAGAATTTCTGTCATAAATTGATGCTACCTCTCATGTTGCTTAACAGATACAATATCCCCAACTAACTGTATCGATACAATATACAGGGTGGGTTACTTTACTAAGGGTCTATATCAACTTCCAATACTAAATCAGCCTCAGAAAAATACACTAGGAAAAAGATACCTTTACTCTCGGGTGCGGAATTATTATACACATAGCAACAACTCTCATTCTTCATAGAATTCCCGCAACATTAAAATTTTCCAGTTTGTTTGAAGTGACTAATACCCCGGTGCTCTTTTATGAACGGGTAATCTTCTTATACAGAGAACTCAAGAGAGAGAGAGGATTGAACTTAGTTTGTTCGACTTTATGCTTAGTTACATGTATGGTAGATTTGTTTTCAGGTTGTTTCTTCTTCTGTAATAATCCAGAGTGTATCTTAATATTTTAGTTGATTAACTCATATTAATTTGTAATTACTTGCATCACAATTTGCTATATTCTGGCAGCTTTATGGTATGACAGAGATGTGTGGAATCATCTCATTGGAGGATACCAGGATAGGATCTCGCTATTCAGGGTCAAGTGGAGTGCTTGTTCCTGGAGTTGAATCACAAATAGTAAGTGTGGATACAGGGAAGCCTCTTCCACCAAATCAGAAAGGCGAAATATGGGTTCGTGGACCAAATATGATGCCAGGTAGAATTTGCATTGAATGTTTGTGCACTAAATCAGCTCGTGTAAGAGTGCATTACTCTGTTTTTGTCCCCTTGAAATACACTAGTGATGGAGGCTGTAACAGTTCTATTCCTCTTTTAGAAAAACACCGGTAGCGATGGTATTCATTCCATTCTTTTTGGAAATCTTAATGTTTTGCATCTGAAGAATGTCATCTTATGCAACATCAGAAAACTAGTAAAGGCTGCCTTCAAAGCTTACCTCTAATCAACTACTGTCCATGTTTGATCTTCTTTCAATCCTTTTAGTCTGAAGTAAGTGCATTATTGTCTGTGTTCTGCGAGATGTAGTCCAGTGCTTCTCACAAACTAGTGGCTGGTAAGCATAAATTCCAGGTTTTAGATAAGAATGTTATTTAATGCTGCTCGCAAACCTTTACACGACCTCGATTTTTGCAAGTCCCTCGTCCTCTTTCCTAAAGTTCAGGTTAAAGTCATGTCATCTAATTTGAAAGAACAGTGTGGGGGATGGGTGAGATTCTCAAGTTTCAAGTAATACAAGGCGGCAAATTACTGAACTTTCATCTAGTTACGTTTTTTTCAATTAATTACAACTTGTTACATTCATAAATTTTGATAATGAAAATTGGGACAATCTGAAGCTCGATAAATATAAAAGTATGAATATTAAATCATCTTCTCTATGTATATGATGTTACTAGTGAGATTGAGGTTTCTCCCTTTTGTTGTCTATAATTCGACGTGGTAGTAATGTAATTGTCTTGTTCTAGGTTATTTCAACAATCCAAAGGCCACAGAGCAGACCATAGATAAACAAGGTTGGGTGCACACAGGTGATCTTGGCTATTTCGATGAAGAGGGACGATTATATATTGTGGATAGAATTAAAGAGCTTATCAAGTGTAAAGGCTTCCAGGTAACTTGATCTCATCAAATTGATGTGCAGTGTCTTATATTGAACCATTGCTTTCTCTTATTGGTGTCCATATTGAACTACAAAAAGCTCCCTGATTATTGTGAGATTTTAACTTCCATCGGTATGAAAGAGTGGAAACACGACTTGTTGAGACCTATGTGCACATATATCCGAAGGTCCTCTGTGAATAATTGGCATCATTCTACTAGTATGTGTATCATGGAGATCAATTATTAACTTGAGATTGTTGACACTATTGTCCAAGACAGTTGTCAAACTTACCATATCACCCATATTAATTGCTGAAAATAGAGATCTGACGTGATATTCTTTTCATTCTTAGAAGATAGCTGTAGGATACGTAGAATAGGGATCTTAATTGTTTCAGTTGAGCTATAGAGTAGGACATATTGCTGTAATCTTGTGAGGTAATATTCTATTTAAGGAGAAGAGTTCTGACCATGAGTGGGCAGAATTTTCCAGCAACTCTTGTGTTCTTGTTTGACAACTATAACTCAATTACATGTACACTGAAATCAAAAGCTTGGACTGGTGTGGCCCAGGGTTCCAAAGTTTCGTGCTTGATAAGGTTGAATTGTATTATGACATTGGTTCCCAACCTTTGATACCATACCAATCCCAAAGAAACCTGATCCCCCCTCCCTCTGGGGTGTACTATGCTCTATCACAATGACAAGAGAATTATAGGCTGGAAGAATATATGCATTGCAATTGTATCTTATGCAAAACATACTTCGTATTCCCTTTTAAGCTAATCAATTGACCTTTCCTATTTGTCAGGTGGCACCAGCAGAGCTTGAAGAGCTGCTGCTTTCTCACCCGAAAATATCAGATGCTGCTGTCATCCCGTGAGTAGTAGAGGCATTTAGTCCAATACACAAGTTAATTATGCTTTAGCTGTCAAATATAGGCATTCATACCCATCTTAATTACGAACACAACAGTCGTCAAGCAACATTTTCCTTTTGTAGGCTTCCTGATGCAGAAGCTGGTGAGGTCCCAATTGCATATGTTGTCTGTTCACCAAGTAGCTCACTAACCGAAAAGGAGGTTCAGAAATTCGTTGCAGAACAGGTAGGGAAGTAGCAACGCATCAATGAAATGGGATGTAAAAGAGAACAACATCCCATTTTTATTTGTTGCCCTCAGCTGAATGGTATAAAACTTTAAAGGAAGCAACCTGTGCTTGTCATTAGCATAAGAATGGTTTCATTCAAAACGCGAGTTTTTTTTTCACCTGTGATGAATATGACTTCTTTCTGCCAGCATTTTTGATGAGATTGTCTTCTCTACAGGTTGCACCATTCAAAAGACTACATAGAGTGACTTTCATAGATCGCATTCCCAGGTCAGTTGCAGGAAAGATTCTGAGGAGAGAGCTCATCCAGAAAGTTCAATCCAAACTCTGATATACCAAAGTCACCCTACCTCATCCACTTTTTCATTAACTCTTCTGTTGTTTTTCACTGTCCATGTAATTTGGAGGCTCTCTATGTGGCCCTCAACATGTGCACTTTTAATGTTATCTTCCACGAATGATTAATGTTAGGTAAATTCACTATGAAAACTAGGGAGAACTGCTCAAACACGGTATATCAAAGAGACAATTGTGCTTTGTGTATGATGTGCAAAGGGTCTGTCTGTTCACTTTAAACATAAGAATGAGCCCTATGGTATTCCGAGGGGGATTAAGGATAAAAGTATGAAGTCACAGAATCCATTTGTTCAAAAATGCCATCTTTTGAACTGTTTTGGAAAGAATAAGTAGATGTCTCCATTTTACACTACTAATTTAGATGTTCAGCAGCTAAGCAGAGATTTTTTATTTTTTTTATTAATTTTTTTCACAGATACTGACATTTATATTTTTTTTTTCTTAAATTTTTTTTTCTTTGGGAGGGGAGGGGAAGGGGGACTTGAACCCTTGACCTCAAGTAGGCAAAACCTTCATAAGGCAAGGAGTACCATTGGACCAAAGGCCCATTGGTACTAAACAGAAATTGACTAGTTCAATTTCTATCATTATCTCCGAGATTTCCACAATGAATTTTAATTATGCAGCCAGTTTCTCAAGGGATCTGCATGCAATTTTTTGTTATGTCCTCCAAATGTACATTGACGCAACTATATATCATCGAGGTGGTTCTAAAATTTTTCCCTTCTTTTATTGATGGAATTGTACGCATCTATTGTTTTTATCTCATATATATTTTGTCCAGGCAAGGTCTTGAGTTAATTACTCTGTAAGCTGATTGTGTGTTCTTTCTTTGTTATACAAGCACATGTCTCTCAGCATGCCTAATAGTGTGTTTGGTATGATGGAAAATAGGGTGGAAGGAAAATGGTGGGTGGAAAATAGGAGAGCAGGAATGTTTTTCTATTGTTTGGTTTCAAGGGAAAAGGTGAAGGAAAGGAAAAATCGGTGGAAAGAGAATCTCTTCCGCCCACCAAAATTTTTCTGTCCACATTTGGGCAGAAAGTGTAGAGAAAGTGCAGCCTTTTGAGTGTGTTTGAGTTAATTTACAATTTTACCCCTAAATGCAAGTCCTTTCAAATGTGTGCACAATTATTTATGAGTCTTGCTTGGAGTTAGCCACGTGTAACTGATTGCAAAATAAATAGTAATTGAACAAATTAATTTTATCCATTATTTCAACTTGTGAGAGTACTGTTTTTCCAAACCACATTAATTTCTTTTTGGAAAAATCAGTTTGATTATGAAAAGTGTACTTATAATAGAAAAAACTGTATTTTATATGTGAGGACACAATGATAAATAAAATTTATTTTTGTTTTCTTTCCATTCACTTTTCTTTCAATACAAAACAATGAAAAATTAATCATTTGAACTTTCCATCTATCGTACCAAACAAAGAGGAGTGAAAAAGTATTTCCTTCCTCCAAGAATGAAAAGTTCACCTATTTTAATTTTTCTCCCTTCCTTCCTATTTTTCAACTCTCATACCAAATGTATCTTAAGAGTAGGCAAAAGCCCATGGCCAATGAATTGGCCCGTTCTGCCATAGGGTTTATGGGGCCCATCGGTCCCATGGGATGACCTGTTTAAGACACATTAAGGCCCAATAAATAGGCCACAGCCCGGCCCTTTGGCCATCAAATTTGAAAACAATTAAAAAAATGTCAAATCCGACGAAAAAAGTCGAACACATTTGACAAAAATAGGCCCATTTTGGTGGCTTGTTTGACACTAGCTGTTGACGGTCAACAACCACAGGCCTGGGCCAAAGATGGACATTGCCCATTGACTTGTAGCCCGGCCCAAACTGTCCCATTGCCGAGCCTTGGTCATGACCACAGCACGCCGCATATTGCATGAGATTATTAAGCCTGCCATGCATTCCTGATAGAATGGTTTTAGTAACTTATTTAAGTTCACCATTATCCCAAATTGCTTAATACAGTGTATATGCTCTGTCAAAGTGTGACAATAGGTGAGCTCATATGCTGTGGTAAGCCATGGTGAATTAGGCTAGCTAGCTACCCCTATCTTTCTGTACCATGATTTTGGACATGCCAGCACTTGAGAGCATATTCTTGAGGAAATTATATGTTCTTCCATAATAGACAAAAACATATGAAAAAGAGCATGTTTCTGATCATCAAGAAAAAGCTGGTCTGTGTTGGAGAACAAAAACTGAAGATGCTGAGGTATAAGCAAGGGAGTCTTCTGATTTCTGATAGGAATGCCCCAACTTTAGCAAGAAAAAAAGATAGCGTTCTGCATGTTTCTGTACCTTGTCCTCTCTTACCACCATAAACACTTTCAGCAATGGCAGAAGGTTCACAGACACTCCTCAGGCCCCATTTCAAAGTTGCTCCTACTCCACTCTACCAATTTACCTTTGCTTTTTGTCTTGTTTGTTTTTTTCTTTTAAGTGACTTTTGCACTTTTCCTACAGTTCAAATGCACTTCTCCGTTCGATGGAACTTTTTGTAGCCCCCCCCCCCTCTGTGCAAGGCATCTTTTGCTGCATTTCAAACAAGGGATACCAGCTATTCAACCCAACACCACTAAAAGAGTCCCCCTCCATTCTTTTCCCTTTTTTTTTAGGGGAGGGATGGTGGTTAGTTTTTTGATAATGTACAATTGTTTCAACCAAACGTTCTTTAGACTTGTTGCTATAATGTAAACCTCGGATGCACACTATCACGCACAAACTATGCCCATGGGTTAAAACGTGTATTTTATGCCAAAAGTTATATATGATTCGCTTTTTATTGTGGTAAAACTAGGAAATGCATAGCCAGGACTGGGTCCAAAGGTCTTGGTTTTGAGTGGACAATCTCCGGCCCATCTCTTTATGAGATTTTGATTTTGACATAAGATACTATGCTGTTTAACTAGTTTCAAATTTAATAACTCAATAATTTAGTTGCACCTCCCCCCCCCCCCCCTCCCCCTCCCCCTTTTTCCTTTCTAATTCAGTGACTTTTGAAAACAAACATCTCAATCCATGTGACTAATTGTTCAGTTTTTACGTGTGAGGGCCCGTATTGTATTTGTATGAAATGTACATCGTAATAAACTTGATTTTGATCTATGAAGTTCCCTTCATTTGGACTTGTTTCCACACATGCATTAATACACCGTGCAATTCTTATATGAAACATTTAGTTCTATTGACTGGGAGAAATATAGCCCGAGTAGGTCGATGATAGAGTTTCAATGATTAATCAATTAATTAATATTACTTATAAATGTTAGCATCCGTAAAAAATTTTGATTTTTGATTTTATCTCTAATTATTATAATAAAGTTAATTATACCCTCCTATATATTTTTAATTTTTACACATTTAACTTTCAACTTTGAACTTTTTATAAGGATTTTTAAATTCTTTTGAACTCATTTATTAGTAATACAATTATATACAGTTATTTATAAAATATATGTTATATTTTATTTTTTGGTATTTAATAAAATAATAATATTATAAGAGCAATCTAATTAATCTATTTAAAAAAATAAAAATTATTAATTTTATAACATAATTAGACGTGCAAATATTTAAAAGGGTTTAACAGATACCTAAATAAATGACATATTTCTTGCTTAAAAACTTATAGAAAAAATCAATAATTAAATTTAGTAATAATTAATTAATTGACACCTAATTTATTATTTAATTTAATTACATATATAATTTATATTTTTTATAAAAATAATATTATTTAAATTTATTTACGTGTAACGTATGTCGTGCAATGTTCATATATCCAAATATCAAGTTCAAGAACCAAATAATAGTTTATGGGTAATTACACTCTCAACTTTATATAGTTGCAACGAAAACAAATGATAAAAGGAATTATCCATTCCAAAATAAGCTCTGTTGGAGTATCCTGTGATACGGGGTTCACCTAAATTTTTTTTTTTTTTTTTATTATTTTTTTTTTTTTTATGAATGTCAAGTTGTTTTAACCACGTCTTATTTGAATATGTGGCAGCTATGTGAACTGAGGATACACGAAATCACTCGAAAAATACATGTATTGAGTCAAGTAAATGTATCTTAGGATACTCAAAACTTGGAAGTTAAAAATATTAATTTCCAAAACTCTTTTATCTTATGAACTAACCTGGCGGGTCGGGGATTATGTAATTGAAACATAATAATTAATACAACCATTTGATGAAAAGCACAAGACAAATACATAATTGGAGATGATCTCTTGGGGTTCATGCACCCTAAGCTCTGCAAATTTTGTGAGTCAAAGCTGCAAGAAAATTGCGGTGAGCTCTCAAGGACAGGCTCTCTGAAGCATTACTTGGAGTAGGTGGTTCACATCTCAGTAGCCTCGCCCTCAGACTCCCACAGACCATTTACACTTCAAATGCATAGAAAAGCTTCGTCCACTACTCCTTAAAATAGACTTACTCATAGTTTGCAAAATTCCTCTCTATGAACACATTGAAGGCTCACCTCTATGTGGTAACAGGAATCGTCTAAATCACACCTCACTTTGGCTCATGGCGACAATGTAAATGTATGTAAACGTCGAATACTCTCAAAACCTGCAACGAATTAGTATACCCACTTGGTCCAGTTTTTATTTCCGTGATTGGTAATCAGTAAATATAATAAGAAAGACCATACCATATCTCTCTGTTTTTGTTGCTATCAAAGACATCGTTTTCTCAATAAAGCTTTAACTTCACTATTTCAAACTCCTCCTGTTTCGTGTGTGATGTATTGATTTCACCAAATTAGTGGTTGGGTTGGGTTGTACAACACAGTTTAGCACATGACAAGGGCCAGGTCTTGTTTGTTTTCAATGGCAAAAGTTTTGATTGACTTTTGAATTTAATAACTAGTGATGTAACAAATGCCTAATCTTCAACCACTACTGCTAATCAAATTCATGATTTTTTGTCGTATTCCTGCATGTGAAGCTGTATAAGAAAATTTCTTAAAGCTATTTCTTGAAACGACCTATCAGTCCAATACTAAACCCCACACTAACTAATCCATTATATTTGTCTTTGACTTTTAATTGATTTTGATTATTATCGGATTGATCTACCAAACATGTTTCATAAATAAGTGAACACGAACGATATGCGACTATATATACTATCCAAATTTACCACAATTTGAATCCAACCATTCAATTTCAAATGGTGACTTATATTCTAAACTAATTTTAAAATGGCTTAACTTAAGAATGATACGATTGATATAACACCATTAACATCATCTCGTGCATATGTGTGTATATTTATCTAATAAAACACAACACTGTTAACTCTAACGGCTTCCTAGTATATATACTCTATGTCCAAATTTGAAACTCACTAGAAGGGTGAAATTGGTGAAACTTTTGGAGCATAGTCGTATTGAAAAAATAATGGGGCACACCATGCCAAAAGGGCAAAAACACACAAAAGTATTCATTTCGAGCGTGCAACTGCAAGCAGGCAGAGGATCAGAGAGTGTTGTGTTGTGTTGCGAAGCATACAGCTGAGCATCCTGGCCTATGTACGTTTAACTAAAGCAGCAGGAGGACCATCTCTTTCTCTCCTCCGTACAATCAAAATAGGGTTGCCTCTGATGCCTTCACAAAAAGCAAAAGTAAGTAACCCTAATTTTCAAAATAATTAAAATAATTACCCAGACAGTCGAGCGATGTGGAGTTAATTCTTGGGTGAGTCATACATTCGAACGTGTTGGATTCGACTTTTGTTTATATCTCCTAAATTTAATCAATACTTGTAATTTGGCTGTGATTATTAATATAAGAAGTTACACTCTTATAGACATGGGTAGAAAATATCCAGTCTTGGAAAATGAAAAAAAAACACGTTCATTAGTTACCATAAAGAGGGGGCAATGAAATTCGAATCTATGAACAACTGTGAGGCAATGACGACTAGGCCAACCGTTGGATCCTCAATGGAAAAATTAAGTTAGAAAGAAAGAAAGAGAATAAAAAAGACAAAAGAGAAATGACCCAACCCAAGGAGTATGCAAAAGTGGGACACACATATGCAAACACATGCATATGATCACTAACATGCACACATGGAAACCGACTCCCCCAATATACAACACAAAATAATCATTCACCATGAAAACACAGCATATACCCATTTTGTCATTTTGGTGATTAAGGTCAACTTTCATGAGCCTCATTGTGTCTATTCACATATCCACTACCCTACACTCTGAATGAAATAAGGACACCAACCCATGGATTATTGTACCACACTCAATCTTGTTTCACATTGTCGTGTCCATCATTTCACACTAAATTTCAATAAATGTTGTTGTCACTTGTCACTCTTTTTTTTTCCCCTTTTGGACCATGCATTTGGAGGTAGGGTGAGTGAATAAAATTACAAAAAGTTGCTTAGAAGAGGTAGTTCTATATTTTTAACCTTGCAATTATGACTAATAGTTAATAATGTAAAATGTGATTGACCATGACATGTGGTTGGATTCGGTTGGGGGTGGTGGTGGAGTTAGGTTTATTGATGGTGGGATTTTGATGGGTGGCTTGAGATTGAGAGGTTGTCTGTATAATGGTATGTGGAAAGAGGTGAGGGAGGGGGTATTCTCCAAAAAACTTTTGGGTTTGTGTGGTTTTCTTTTTGAAATTTTGAAAATTACTGTGCTTTAATGAAATTTCTCCTTCTTATTTTTTAGTCCCAAAATCCTTGGGTTATTTTTATTTGATTTGAAGGTGGATTCCACATGGGTAAGTTAAAAATTTTGGGCACAAATTTTATGGCATCAACAAACTTGAGCAATCGCTCAAATAAACATCAACTTTAAGGGTTACATATATCTTAATAAACAAATATCAAGCTCAGGGGTGATATTTGTTGATTTTATACTTCAGGGGTTCACGTGATTTAATGATAAATTTCGTTTGAACGTTTTTTAACCTAAAAGGAAAGCAAATAAAGAATAAATTTTACATCCCTAGTCTTTGCTCTTATCCCATCTTTGGATTAAAAATGGATAATAAAACATGCAAGTATAAACAATGACAGCATGGGAATATATATATATATATATATATATATATATATATATATATATATATATATATATATATATATATAATGTTATCAAATTTAAGACTGAAAAACTTGTTTGAAAATATGCGTTAATCATGTGATTTAGGCATTAATCAATCCTTCAAAGCTCCAACTCTGAAAAGAATCCAGAAAATAATGTGGAAACCACGAAGAGGAGATTATGCAATTTACTTATTTAAAAGAATGAGCTCCATTAGGCTGAGGTCTGCCACCTTTAAGGATACCTAATAATTGAAAAAATAAATAAATTTAGAAGACTTTTTCCTGAGTCTTTTAATTGGATTTCCACTATACCAACTTGGGAATCCATCAATAAAATACATGTAAAATAATACCTACTTTAAATTTAAAAATTACATTCACAGAAAGTGGACAATAGTATTAGTTGTGCTGGACCACAGTTTTGCCATATTTGTGATGTTTCTGCTGAAGTTAACCTCAAAATTATTCATATTCAGATGCGATTGGATACGCGAATCGTGACATAACCTTTGGAATTAGTTAATAATAATGTTGATTTGATTGACATAATATTCCCTTTCATTAGCATTATTGAATGAGGGTGGGGTTAGGGCATCAAATTTTCAGGATCAGAATAAGATCAAGATATAGTCTATGTCTTCAGTGAGGAAGGGTAAAGGGGATTGGGCTTCCTCCAGGCAGCTCAGGCATGAGCTTCCAGTTTTATATATGTCACTGTTGAATACTAAGTATCTCCAATTCACGGGATACGAATAAGCCGTAGTTTCAAGGGTTACTTAATTACTCGAGGTACCAAGTTTGAGTCTCGTAAAAGATATATTCTAATTGATCCAAATACGTGTTGTTTGTGAATAATCGTAAACTTTCCGTGTTGCTATAACTTGAATAGTGATATGACAATTGTAAATTTGGTCTATGCTTTTGGATTTTCAAACAAGGCCTGGAATCAAATTACTTTTTTTTTTTAAAAAAAGTAAGATTAGAAAATCTGATTATTTAAAAACAAAATATTAGAGTCACTGATTAACCACAAGCAAGACAATGGAATGGCATAATGAGCATCACATGCAGGCATCACTCTTCAGAAGCATTTGAGTGGCCATTTGAGTGTTTGTAATGTTTACTTTTAAACTAATTTCCCTCTACATAGAATGTGAGAATGGAGAGAATGAAAGAGTGGGCAACCCTTTTAACAACACTCATAATGACCTCTCAACAAAAGAGACAGAGAGAGAGAGCACCCTTTTTGACTTCTTCAAGTACTCTCTCCCTCTCTTCCCTTGACCAAAAAAAAAAAAAAGTCCTCTCTCTCTCTCCTCTCCCCAAATTTGGCTGATTACCTGCTAATTAAATACAATTTAGTGTAATCTTAATTCAACTTCATCATGAAAGTTGGACCACCAACTCTCAACTTCTTTTACACCTAATTTCAACGACATTATTGGGTGGTTTGGTGGTCATTTCATTGTTTTCCCCTTCAAACAGCCTACTCGCTGGGAACCTTTTACTATATCCATAATGTTTCTGCATATATTATACATCCTCGATGTTCTTCTTTTTGGGCATGTTTGGATAGAGGTCAAATTGCATGGGATAAATAAGTCCAAAACATTTTAATGCCTCACAAGGGGACAAAGAGGTGGAATTCGTGAGCCAGATATTAAATATCAATATGTAAAGGGGAATTAATTTTAATTTGTCTAAAATATATTTTTTACATATATATACATCATTTATCTATCTTTTTTATGGTGGCAGTGACAATGACTATGTTGATAGTGGTTGTGCTTGTGGTGATGATAGCAAAGATAAGGATGAGACTTGACCATTTTGTGAGGAGGATGTTTTGGTCTTGTGAAGTTTTATTTCATTCATTCTTTGAGTCGTTTCAGCTCCAAGGCTATTTATTTATTTATTTTTATTTCTACTTGAAAAAATGGCACTACGAGGCAATTGGAATAGAACCTCGTTTGGGCATGATCATTGGCCCGAATACACGAGACAAACTGCAGTGCATATGAATTGATCTCACATTATTAACATCAAGAGAGTCAAAAAGGATCCTAAATGAGACACTGCAAGTCACTGAACCATCAATCCAGTGGTAAGAGTCTTTAATTTATAACAATAGTTCATTAGCTAAAATTTTTATCAAATTTTGTATAAAACTAGTGTAGATTTTTGGATTGCTAGATCCGATTAACTCTCACTAATGATTCATTGATTATGAATGAGTCACACAATTTGGTCTGATAATTTTGACAAGTACAACTTTGTTCATTAATTTGAGGTTTAGTTATAAGACTCAAGAATAAGTGTTTGAAATATGTAGGATATATGCTCGGAACTATTTTTGGTCCGAATTACCTGGTAATCAAACACACCATTTGTTTTTAATTTCACTGGTATAAGAATAAGGTTGATTTTTCCCAAGAAGATAATGACCTTTGACTAATATCTTTCCACTCACCTTTTATCTTTACGTCATGTCTTGATCAATTTCTATGTAACAAATCTCTTTTTCCCTTTTTTTAAAATAAAAAATCAGTGAAATGTTTTTGTCCTAATACTAAAAAAAACAGTACCAAGTCCATAGATATCATTATTTTGATGAGGATATATTTCTCTTTTATTGTTTTTAAAGCTTTGGTCCTTTAATTTGGCAAGTGAATTGTCAAAAACGGCATCCTTACTCGGCCGCAGGATCGACTCGAGATAATTTTAGTCCAACTCAATTTAATTTATGTCCTTAAATAAATTTTACATTTTTATTTTCTATTATTAGTGTAACTATTTTTATTTAAAATTTATTCTTTTCATTTGATCAAATACAAATTTAATTATCAAGTCTTTGCATTTAAGTCCCATCATTGTCAAAGAATAATATGTCTAATTGTCACGAGATTAAATTTTACTCGAATTTTCTGCTTCGTGATGATACTAAGATTCAACACTCAGTCTTAACCAATGCACACAATCGTTCATAGAAGTGCACACAATGAACAGAACGAGGGCAAGCAAACAAACTCACAGCAGGCGTACAAGAAATACAAACCAAAACGCCAAACTTTTTACTTCTCAGGAAGCCTAAAGGAATCGACTAGGGTCTGCTTACAAAATGTGCCAAAACTTTCTTGGTTGTACTACAGACCCAAACACATGCCTATAAATAGCATACAAAGTGACGGTTACAAGCCCAACCACCTAGACAATAAAAAGCAACAATAAGATTCGCCTACAAACTTCCCATAGCCTACTGATCATGGCTGAGTCTCTCTGCCACTCCCACAATGTGCTGATCATGGTAGGGGCAGTTGCAACTGTTGGTTGACCCAACCAACAGTTGTCCATAACTGTTGTGAATGCTATGTGCACATGCTAGCATCTCCCCTATGCTGTGCATATGCCAGCAACTGCACATAACTGTCCTACATGTCATGCATATTGCAATAATCGTCTAGAACTGCCACCATCTGCAATGCATATGTCTTAACTGTTCGGAACCGCCTCATATGTTGTGCATATGCCTTCCCCTTGCGAGCCCACAACACATGATTTGCCTTTCCTTCGTACCAAGCCTTGCCTAACGCATGCCTTGGTCTTCCAAGCTAGCAACCACAATTCGAGTCCACCAGCTAGCCTTACTTACTTGTGTCTAAAGTGTCCATGCATGAGCTGACTTCAATCAACCCATTGGTCATGCCCAACGTGCCCTTGCATGTGTTATCTTCCTCAGCCATGCATGGAGCTTCCACCAACGACGAGTCTCATCGATCATTGGCCCCAACATCTCGAGTCTCGAACTTTGGAATGCTTTGCCTCCACCTACGACAATCATTTGTTGGGGTCATACCTTGCTTTGGTGGGCCAAGGCTTAATGGCATAAGGGTCCTTAGGGAGGCTGGCCTGGTACCCCTTTCACGGAGCACCCTTCTTATAATAGCATTAGTGAGCAAAAATTCATTAACAACAATAGACATAATCTGAGCCGAGGAGTCATAATAACTTGAGCCGGGGCATAATCGTTGCATGCCACTTGATCCTTTGCCGAACCACTTTATGAACCAACAAAAAATACGTTCAAATCTTTTAGGAAGCCAACTTTGCACTACACTAAGGGATTGTTTCACCAATCAAAACCCAATTTGGCTAAGGCATGAAAGCATTTGGGCAAGGTAGCCACGTGCCAATGCCGAACCAAAAGCTAAGGGGTAACAAACCACCCCCACTAGAAGAGTTCAACATCCTCGTCGAGAGGTTGTCCCAATTCTCCTTAATATGATCAGGATCACCATTCTTCTTCCTTCGACAGGCAAACTTAGTCAAGTTATCCTTTGCCTCGTCGAGCAATTGTTGCTTGGAACGAGCAACCCTGTATGCAGCAGGACATCCGCCTCTAGTCCATTGTTTCACCACTTTTCTATAAGTAAGTGACTAATACTGTCCCACAGCCAACATCTAATAAAGGACACGGGCTGGAAGCTTTGCACCATGCTCCATCTCATTTTTATGATTAACTCCACATCCAAGCAGAAGGGTCTTTGGGAGTTTTGGAGGCACAATCTCAACACATTCCTCCAAAACTTCTACCACCAAATCAAGCATTTCAACCTTCGCATCAGGTTTGTTCCCTACCAAGGTCGTGAGATATCTCGTCTCCCTTTCCCGTAATCCAGAATTCACCTCCATAGCAGATAATATCTCCATTTTTCGCTTGCCATATCTTTTGCTTTGGTCTGCCACCATTGTAGGCACAAAGAATGTTGCTCCCTCATCTAAGATTAGCATCCCATTTAAACCTAGCATTAGTGCCACCATAGCCTTTATGAAGAACTCATTCCCAAGGATGACAAGTTGTCTAAGGGTATAGCCGTCATGCTCACCCTGCCTTCTCATAGACCCACTTTTAGGCATGTCTCTGCGTCACGCATTGGAATTGCTCTCAAATTGATAGCCTTGAGCTTGCTAAAGTTCTCTACCAACTGCATGCCAAATGTTCCACTTCCCTCTGCGCAATTAAGTTATGCACAACTTCCCTTTGCGCAATGAGGTTATCCACCGTGGCCAAAACTTATTTCCCATTCACCTAGGCCTGCACAAACATAAGGTCTTTGTGGGCTTGCTAAACCTTTCCCATAGTGATTGCATTCAACAATTACATAGAATTCAACCTAGTAGGGTATGCATCGTTGTTGCCATCTTCACTTTCAGCGACAAGGGCACTTAAATTCTCTTGCTTGGGGTAGTCTCTAGCACGATGAGGGCTGTTGCAAATAAAGCAACCAAAATTGAAGCTTTTCTTCTTTTGATTGTTGTTTGGCTTTTTAGAATCACCTCCATTCATCTTTTTCTTCCAATTCGCCTCTTCTACGTCTTTGGAAGTACCAGTTTGCTCTTGGCTGGTGCCCATTTTGAAGTCAACCAAGCCATTCAGAATAGCGATGGTAGTGTGTGAATTGCGCACCCCTTGCTTATGCCCAACCTTGCAAATCGGATATGAAATTGAAGAACTCGTCCTCCTCAAACATTTTCTTGTTATCCAGTATAAAAGAACTGAACTCTGTCACATAGTCACGAACGGTTCCCATGTGTTTTTAATGTCTTGAGCAACTCCCTAGCAACCTACATCGTGTTGCTAGGAAGGAATTGATCCTTCCACTCCTTCTTTAACATATCCAAAGTCTTGATTTTGGCTCACCCCGTAGCATCATCATTCACTTTGGGTCCATCAGCAAAGCTTGGCGTCAAAAAAAAGGTACATACTAGTTATAATCACTTTCTTTGTTGTAGGCACTTGGGCAATTTTAAAGTATTGCTCCATGTCCCATTGAAATTTCCCTAGTTCCTTGGCACTCCAGGTCCCTCCGAAGGCCTTCGGTTTAGAGACCTTGATTTTTGAAGACTTCTCACCCACACTGGGTCGAGAATGCATGGCCGCTCCTCACCAAGGATAACTCATCTTCAAGATCTTTGAGATTAGTCTTGATAGCATCAGTGAGAGACATAATGTCATCCATCAACATTGCAAGCTTCATATCGTTGCTGGCCACGTAATTATCAAAGGTCATCCTTTTACTGGTAATCTGAACAGGATGTTGCTCCATTTGCATAGCCATGCTGGTTGCAGCATTACCATTAGGGGTGCCCAAAAAATCCTTTAGACGAGTCACACGTTCACGTAATTCAGCAGTGTTTCCACCAGCCATGATCAGAAACTATAGCTCTAACACCAACTATCACGAGGGTTAAATTTCACTCAAATTTTCTTCCTCGTGATGCCACTTAGATCCAACACTCAGTTTTGGCCAATGCACACAATCACTCATAGAAGTGCACACAACGAATAGAATAAGTGTAGGGAAACAAACTCACAGCAGACACACAAGAATTACAAGCCAAAAGGCCAAACTTTTTACTTCTCAGTAAGCTTAAAGGAAACCGACTAGGGTCTGCTTAAAAAATTTGCCCAAACTCTCTTAATTGCACTGCAGACCTAAGCATGCCTATAAATAGCATTCAAAGTGGCAGTTACAAGCCCAACCGCCTAGGCAATACAAAGCACCAATCAGATTCGCCCATAAGCTTTCCACAACCTACTCATCATGGTTTATTCACTTTGTCACTCCCACAATGTGTTGATCATGGTAGTGGCAGTTGCAACTGTTGACTGACCCACGTACCAACTGCCTATAACTATTGTGTGACTTGATCCGAAATATGTACACCCAAGTGCAGGCGGTCAAGCTGTAGTACTAATCCGGTTAAGTCCAGAGTTTAATCCACAAGGAACTATGATTGATGTTCTAAAATAAGCAGTGACAAGTACCAAGTAAACCTTGAGAGTTTGAAGTTATGAGATTTCTTTGAATAGAATGGAAGATTCTTTCCAAGAGTTTTCTAGACAAAATATAAGATAAATTCAAATGTAAAATAGTCACCCTTTAGCTTGAGGATCAGAACATGTAGTTAATCATCTAGTTTATTATATTTGGGTTTTATAACTCAATTAACTCCCGTGTCAATAATAAGTTAATCAGAAGGTAAAGATAGACTGTAAAAATTAAGCACATGATTCCGATGCCTTTCTAGAAGTTGACAAGAATTGCCTATGTCAAGATTTAACCCGTCTACAAATAAGTAAGTGTTTCTACAAGGCATCCAGCCATGGCATTAATATTCTATTCTTTAGATAAAACACAATAATGGTGAAGATTAAAATGTTGTCCTGAAGATCTAGTCAGGGTACTTGCCTTGAACCAACAAGTCTTTCCATGCAAGAGTCATCTGCGACACAGAAAGAACCCCTAGCTTTGTTAGATGCAATCAATCATTCAATAAGCAAGTGAAAATATAAAACATTAAAACATAAAGGAAATGCAAAAATATAACTTTTGGATAATCAATACATGTTCATCACCTGTTACTAAAGAGTGAATGAGGAACTACTCACTCTTCATGGCTTGGGTAAAGCTAGAAAAGTGAGTGATACTCATCCCTCCACGTAGAGAACTTATAAGGTAAAGTACAATAAACAAGGAGTCAATCTTCAATGAAGAATGAGTGAATCATGTTTCATCCTTCACGGCTTTGGTAAAGCTCTAGAAATGTAAAAGAGTTTCTCTCCTCTAAGAAAGAAGGAAGCTCAAGCAATGAAAGTGAAAGAGATAAACAATGAAAGTAGAAGAAAGCTAGTCACTTTTGGAGGGTGGCTTCCTCAACCAACAAATGGAGGGTTGCTCCTCAACCAACAAATAGAGGGTTACTTCCTCAACCACAAGATGGAGGGTTGCTTCCTCAACCAAAAGATGAACTAACTTTCTTGATACAAACAAATATACATACATCTAAGACTAGCTATATGAGTGGGAGTCCAAGCTTCCATCAAGTTCTTGACTAGTTCTTGGTATAGTCTAAGCCTTACAAACCAAGTTCTTGTCTTCTACAAGAACATCCTCCTCTTAAAGGCTCTCCCAAGGGGAGTATTTATAGGCAAGGAGGAGGAGGGGGTGGTGAAAGAATAGTGCATGTCGCCCAAGTCCAAGTGAAAGCCAACCACTCTGCAGTCTGTCTGTGGAGAACGTTCCAACGTGAGTTGGCATTCAAACATTGTATCTGTTTTTCCTTTACAGGCATTCGAACGTTGTCTGACATTCGAACGTTTCTACTGTTTTTGATTTATGGGCGTTCGAATGCCAGATGGGCTCTGACCTCCTCACTCGAGTGACCTATGGTCTTATGTGAAAACCCGTCTCCACACTTCATGCACATCTTGGCTCTTTCCACTCATCACTCTAGTCTTCAATCAAATCAAGTGGACGTTCGAACGTGAGTTGGCGTTCAAACATGGTGTTCAAGTACTTTAGGGTCTTCCTTTTTGATTGCAACATGTCATATCTCAGCAGTCTAGTCTTCTTATAGTTCAAGTGGACGTTCGAATGTGAGTTGGCGTTTGAACGTTCTTGCTTTGTTCCAACCTTCTCCAATTTTGTTCCCTAATGCACTAGTGTTACACTCAAGTGTGATATTTGTTGTTCTTGAGCCTTTGTTCACTTTAAGACCTAAAATGTCATCACTTAAACTCCATTAAAGTACAATTAGTCCCAAAAAGGCATATTAATATGCTAGATTTAAGTACCAATCATTGTGCATGTTGTGTGCACATGCCAACATCTCCCTCATGTTGTGCATATGCCAAAAACTGCACAGAACTGCCCTACTTGCCATGTACATGCCAACAACTATCTGGAACTGCCACCATCTACTTGCACATTGATTAACCCTAATTAGTGTGTAAAAAAATAATTAAGTAATCAATTTTGTAAGATAAAATAACTAAACATTATGAATTATAGTTTGTGCGTAAATTAAAGTTTTAAATACTTTATGTTTAAATTTCAGGGTTAAATGCAGGAATACCAGAAAATACAAGGCAATTTTGCAAGGCTTGAAACTATGAAAAACTAAGGTGTAATAAAGAAACATGGACAAATCAGAAGACAACACTTGACAAGCCCAAAGCACGACACCTAGTACCACTGCAAGGCTTAACATTTTAGAAGGTAAAGGTGGGGGTTAGGACCCCTAACCTTTTGGAAGGTGGAGGTGGGGATTAGGACCCCCCCTTCTTGGCCGAAATTTTCTCCTCCCATATAAATAGGGGTCTTCACTTCTTACTTCATTCCATACGATTCCAAGACCAACTCCTCCCTATCAAAAGCCAACCGGCTATCAAAGAGAGCAAAGAGAGAAAAAAGAGAGAAAGAAAAAGCCTTTGAAAGCTGGTCTGTGATATACTTTTACTTTTACTCTGTATTTCTACATTTTTGTAGTATCTTTCTATTCGAATAGTTGAACTGCCATCACTTTTTTTTTTGTCTTAAATGATATTAAAGGTGGTTGTGTTTCAATTGTTCCTTGTGAAAGAAGTTTTATTTTTAGTTGTAATGAATATTACCCACACTCCTTACTTGTCTATAACAATGGAGCGTGAGTAGTCGTTTATACCCTCTAGTGCGAGGGGAACATATGTATATTGTTTAGATTATGGAAATACTGATGTCTTGTTTATATTTTATTTATTTATGCATTATATACTTAATGCGTGATATATTTATGTGCATAATTTCGGTGTTGTGCCTTGAACTATGTCATCAATGTATCATAAGACCCGTCGGTTAAACAACCACGGCGTTCCTACCAGTATGACTTGTCCTCCATCAAAATGCTGAGGATGTTCTACTGATGTGTGGTACAAAACCTAAATGATCCTCATGAATGACTTGTCCTTCTGGGTTATTAAGGTTATTTAAATACTATATATAACTATATTGCTAGTCTAACAACCACGACGTTTAACTGGTGTATATATATATCATAGATGACCTATTGGGTAATTCAAGTGTTCCTCATGAATGACTTAACCTTCTGGTTTACTTGAATTAGTCAATTTACATTCGATTGTGAAGCCATGGCCATTTAGAGGTTGAACAATGAATTTGATTGGTCAGATTCATCTTTTCTCATCTAAACAACATTTCTACATCATAGTGAATATTAATTATTTCACAAAATCGATAGAAGTAGTACCTGTGAAGGTTGTAGACCAACAACAAGTGATTGGTTTTATTAAGGAACATATCATTTGTAGGTTTGGTTTGCCTTAGACTATTACTGTCGATCAAAGTACTATGTTTACAAGGGCAAAAGTGACAGAATTTGAATATGAAAATGGGATTCAGTTACTGAGCCAATGGGCAAGCAGAATCAACTAACAAAACATTAAAGTTGATTTTAGAAAAGCCTATAGAAGATAACTCAAGATAGTGACATGAATTATTGTCAAAAGTCTTGTGGGCACACATGACTTCTAAGAAAACTAGCACATGAACAACATCATTTGAATTAGTGTATGGGCATGATGTTGTAATACTCATGTAAATCACTGTAAGATCAAGAAGAGTGATAAGACACAATGATATGTCAACAACTATTTATATTCAAGCAATGTTCGTTGATTTAGAAGACTTGGGAGGAATTCAAATAGTAACCTAAACCATATTCAAATCTGGAAGAAGATAGAAAAGACCTACAATAGAAAGGTCAGATTCAAAAGCTTTACTGAAATGGATTTGGTTTGGAAAGCCATTTTACCTTTGGGAAGTAAAGACAAAGAATATGACAAATGATCCCTTAATTGGGAATGATCCTTTAAAATAGGGAAAATATTGCAAGATGGGGCCTATCATCTGCGACCTTTAGAAGGAGAATGGTATAAGAAACTCATTAATGGAAGGTATTTGAAGAAATATCAACCAACTATGTGGGAATCTTATGATATAAATTAAGACAAATTTATGAAAATACCATTAGGTGTGGCTAAGCATTTTATCATGGTTTAAAAAAAAGGAAATAAAAGAAAACCAAAATTAGATATTAAAGAAAAACTTGCATTCCTAAAATATGTACAATTAATTAAAGGGCCACATAAGTTTGACCATTACACAAAAAGAAAAAGGGGATTACAAAAATAAATTAAACATTCCATAATAGACACTAATTGACTTACATCCCTTTTCCACTCAAATTCTATCTTGCCCTATCCTAGGAAGAATCAGAAGAATTTTCCACTGCAGAGAATAGCATGGTTGAAGAAGGCACTCTATTAAAAGAAATTCCTTGGTGGGTTGGAGAATGATCTGATTCAGCTTCATTGATTCCAGTATCCTCTACCACTTGTACAAGTAGTCTAGAAGAAGATACATACTTTTTTTCAATAGCAGCTTCTGTTAGTTATTGTTTAAAATTTTTCTTTGAATGAGAAGTATCCCTAACAACAGGATCTTCAAGAGGATATCTATCACAAGATGACCCTCGACAAAAAAGAAAAACTCTAAAGGATTTACCATGGATGAACCTGCCTGAATTTTGCCAAGTAAATCTACTGGCAAAAAGCACAGGTCATTTGGTTTTTGATTGTCAAAACATAATCTGGACATGCACCTATCTGAATTATTATAAAAAAAATCAGTGCTGAAACATTTTGTCACCAGTTCACAAAAAGAGGAGAAACAGATGGTTCCCCATGAATATATTTAAAATGAATGGCATTTAATAATTTATTAGAGGCCAAAGAGATCAAATGAACAAGATAAGGGTCTCTAAATTTGAGCCTTTGAGTTGTAGGCTCATGGATGAAATAATGCATAAAAGGCATTGGAAACTCTCTGAGTAAAGCCAAGTTGTCTAGCTATCTGACTAGGAGAGTAATTCTCAAAAACTATATTTGGAGTACTTGAAATCATAAATTGCGCCGCTTTCATGGAGGTGGTAAAGAAGGAGAACATTGCCCCAAAATGTGTCAAAATAATCAGCTTGCTCTTCAGTGGGATCGATGGAGCTGTAAAAAAAATGCTCTAAGACGTAAAGATGAGTAGAGACATTCAGAAAAAGACAAGAAAAGAGATAATTGATAGGTTTAAATTTAGGAAGGGGAAGATATTCGATGAACTAAGTTTTAGGGAAGTAGGCATATAGCCATGCCTAGAACAACCAATAAGGTCCTCCACAATTGCTATCAATTACTCTTTCGGCTATGTTGAAAATGTCTTTATAAAGAGCTCCTAAAACAAAAGGAGCTAGGCCATAACTTTTTGATCGACCAAAAAACCAGCAATATTGGAATACTTCATAGTAATCTTGAGACTAGGGATGCAAAGGACAAAGAGACAAAGCCAGTGAAGGAGGAAAACCACTTGTTCTTCAAAAGAATGAGGGGTAGAGTTTGGCTTGCAAAAGAAGGGTGTGTGGAATGAATAGTTGAAGTTATCTAGACGATTTGACAAAACATGTTTAGGTTTTAGACATGCAGTTACCTCTATCCCAGTCGATGAAAGCCCTGTCAAATGCACAACATTAAGGATAGATAGAGCCATCATGCCAAAAGGAAGTAGCATGTCATTGCAAGATTGTAACAAAAAATAGATGGTTGCACCTATGAGCCAACGATTCATAAACAGTGGGCTTGTTGAGAGCTTTATTTGTTCATAGATTTTATGTTCTCTCCATTGATTGGAGAAATGCGTCTCCATTCATTTTACCCAGTTAGATCATTGTTGGTCTGGATCAACCCAAAATTTCAAAGGAGAAAGCCCTTGTTCCCAAGATTCCCACCGAAGTTGAGGACAATGGAGCATCAAAATTTTCCCTTGGGAATAGGATAATGCTTAAGTAGCCCTGAAAAAATATCTGATTTAAAGGCAGGGCCCAATACAAAATTTGAGCTAGAATCCAGAGAAATGATCAAAATGTTTTCATCAATTAAATCCCCAATGGCATACCAAAGACTAGTACGAAAACGAGGAAGGAAAGAAGCATTTAGAGAAGGAATAGAAGAAGAGGAATGGTCCATTTTTTGTTTAGATGCCATTAGAAAGAATCAAAAGACCAAGAACAAGAGATAAAAAGATTGTCAAAGGCAAAGAAAAGGCGACGATAAGAAGTACGAAGGTTAGTTCGAGTGACCAGCGCAGCAATCGAAACCTTAAAATAGGTGTGCAGAAGCTAAACAGTTATAACTGTTCATTTATCTGAGTTATCACTCAATTAAATGAGGGGGCATTGTCTGGACATAAAATATTAAATTCTACGAATATTCAGTGTATAAACATTTAGCATCCCAAGCTCATTTAGAAAGTGCTAGACTCTAAAGAAGGATGAAGATGATCAGTCAAAATCATATTTGAAAAGAAATAAATAATTAGTGGAAGTTACCAATCAGTAGCTATCGACAGGAGCAAAACCGTCGAAAGCAATAACTATAAAAAGACATGTAATTGAGAAGATAAATGATACACTCAATCCCCCAAAAGACGCAATTATTTGAAGCAGTTTTAAATTAGATTTAGAAGACAGTTAGTGTTGTAATCAGTGTTGTAATCAATGTTGTTTACTCAGTCTTTCTATAACCGAAGTCCTTTCGATTGAGTTAATATATAAATCATCTTTCATTGTTTTTTTCATCAAAGGAAATCCTAAAATAAGGCATTCGAACCCCTTACAAATAGTCGCCTAAAAATAGTCTGTCGATTGAAATATCTCTGTTGATCCTAGCAAATTTTGAAGCAACAGGAATGAACTCATTTAAAGTAGTTACTGCTCTAACCAAGCAAGTCATGGATCATAAATGATGATGATGATTTTATATTTGAAGATATATTAAATTATAATTTGTATTTTTAAAGTATGCACCTAATTTTTATTTGGTCCTTGAAGTTTCAATTGCAACGATCAAATCCTTATAATTTTAATTGAGTTTCAATTTAATTCTTACATCAAAATTCATCAAATTTATTGTGGCATAAGAATTTTTTGTGACCAGCACATGACTTGGATAAAAATATATATTTGTCTGATGAAAAATCTATTATGTGCAGGCTAAAAAATCTTACTTTATTTCATCTGATTTTGAGAAAAGAAAAAGATAACAAACCCAAAACAATATCATGAGAATTTGAGAGATATTGTGAGACAAATAGAGATATATTATTATATTTGAGATATTTTTTGCTGGACAAATATACTCTTATGGATAAATTCCGTGACATCTTTCTATCAGAACAAATTAATAGGTCTGAATAGAATAATTGGATTGAAATTCAATTAAAACTTTAAAAATGTAATTATATCAATTAAAACTTGGGGGAAAATAAATGTGTAAATTGTAATTTACGCAAATGTATAACTTGGCTTGTATATTGAGGTCCTACTGATAGAGGGGCCACAACAATTGAGTACATGCAGGTCTTTATATGTGACAACAATGGAAGAAACCAAAAGAGTTGGGTCAGGTACAACTTTCTGAGTATTTTTACCTGTTTCCAAATTATTGGTTACCTTCATGTGTTCAGCCTACTGGAGAGAGTTGTTTTGAACGAGTCTCTTCTGTTACATTTAAATCACAGTGGGCCCTAACTTCTGAACTAGGTCATCTCTTATCTAAAGTCACTGCACCTTGTACATATTTTCAAGGGAGGATTTTAAGGTTGCCAGTGTCATGGGTTCGTGGATAATGATTTTTAATCACGTATTTTTTTGACTGGTAACTACAACATTAACTGGGGATAGACATAGTAATTCACAAATTGCACTCATTCTGAGTGTCTTCTGCGATACTTAAACTCGGGACTTTGAGAAAGTAACCGATGGAGCTTCGCCATTTGAGGTTGATGAATAGAAATAACCCTCTAGGTTTTACATGACCAAGACAAATGGGCATGGGGTGGTGGAAGCAAAAAGAAACCTTTGTTGTGGAGGAGGTGCAGAGAGAGTACTGAAAACAGGGGACTACCTTCATTAAATACTAAATTTTAATCTTATTCTGTCTGCAACTTAAAAGAATTTGCACTAAGTCAGATCTCAGTTTACTTTACTCCGGTGTAGCTGAAAAAGAGCTGACTCACTGATTTTTTATTTTTGTTTTTCCAACTCCAAAGGCGTGGTTAAAGTAATTTACTTTTGACACATACCACAAAACTCCAAATAAGACAACCTATTTTAGCATAATTAGTTTATTTAACTCCACAAAATCGTCCTCTGAACTCTAAAAAAGAACAAAACCGTACTAAAAATTTTAATTTGCTGTCCATTTTCTGTAAAGAGATAAACCCAGAGGAATCTATAGATTTAGTGATAATTTTTCTGGCAAAAAACGTACATGTCTAGGAAATGGTTTTTTATACCTAAATTGATGGTTGAATAAGGAGTTTCCATTAAGCTTGATGGAAAGTATAGGGATTGTTCTGGAAAATTGCAAAAATTTGGCCAGAAGTGAAGAGGATTGAGACAAAGTGTAGTGGAGATTTGATTAGATCCAAGCTGTTTTTCCATAATGATTAGTGGAATTCAAATGGGTATTCATTTGCAAACTACTTTGTGTTAATTGTAAGGGATAGAAATCACTACGGATCTCATCCTTTATTTGAAATAGGAAGTGTTCACTTATATGGCAGGGAGGAGACGACTCTTACCCGATATGGGATGGAAGTAAATGCTACTGTATTGCCTTAGGAAATGGTGCAGGCCAGCCAGAATCTTTTGTATTCAGGGATGAGATCCAAACGCGCAATTTCTACCCCTAACATTAATCAAGTAATAATCTTTTTGAGTTATATTACAAGATTCTCATGAGGTTAATTCATGACAACAAAAATTAAGAATGGATTTCAAACAACTCAGTTTTATTGCAATCCCACCAGGTTAAATGATATTTTCACCCTATTTTACAGTAAAGTCAATACAGTAGAAAAAAATAATTATTAGATTACAATCAATTCCTCGGTCAACAAACACAAATATTACTGTGTATTTATGGACACTGCATATGTCTAAGGATATAAATATCTGTATATTATGCAAATAGAAAAAATTATAAAAGAAATGAAATCAAGAAATAGATAGATTAGATGGAGAAAGAGGTATAGTTGGAACATGAAGTAGCAACTCTGCAACCTTTAACCATTTGTGCTTATAGAACAAGCCAACACCTACAGTTCTTTATAGTCGAATAGTCCAAGGTTCGTTTTCGAAAGGACTATCAGGCGTGGTGGTTAAGGATTTCATAATTCCACCGGTTAAGCCAGAATGGTCAAAAACCCAATCTCAAGTTTTCACGTAGTATTCTTTGTCGGGGCCCAAAGCTCTCTCTCTCTCTCTCTCTCTCCTGTGCTCGTCATCTCATCACCAGTCAATCTCTCTGGGTGTGTGCGTGTTGTACAGAAGAAGCAACCGAAGAAACCACCCAACTTGTAAATAACATTTAACCCAAACAGTTGTTTTCCTGTCTGGGGGGTGGTGAAGCAATGAGTGTAAATTACAAAGAGAGAAAATAAAGTAGCAAGAAAAACTGAGCTCCAAAGTCTAAGAGAGAGAATAATAAAGAGGGAGGTGGTGGGTTTGTTTGTAATTGTAAAGCAATGTTACAAGATTCTAAGGAGATAAAGACGATTGAGCAGTGGAGATGGTCTGAAATGCAAGGTCTTGAACTTGTGTCAGCTCCCTCAGACAACTCTTTTAAAGACAACGCATCACCAACAACAACACCCATACCAACACCAACAACAGAACCAACTACACCATCAATAATAACAGACATAGAAGAGAGAGAAGCCCAAGTGTTTGTGGACAAAGAATTTAGTGCAGAGAGTGAGAACAGAGGAGGAGAGAGAAGAGAAATGGAGGTTTCTGAGGGAAAGAAAGATGGTGGGCATGGAGAGAAGCCTGGTTCAGCGATTCCCACAGCTGGGTTTGGTGAGCTTTTCAGATTTGCAGATAAACTGGACTATGTTTTGATGGCAATTGGAACAGTTGGTGCCTTTATACATGGTTGTTCATTGCCGTTGTTTCTCCGATTTTTCGCTGATCTTGTTAATTCCTTTGGGGCTAATGCCAACAACGTTGATAAGATGGCACAAGAAGTTTTGAAGGTAATATACAATTCCAAAACTTTAGGCTCTTGATAATATTCTTTCAAGAAAAAGTAACATTCTTTTCTTGGTGGTTTTGTAGTATGCATTTTACTTTCTCGTAGTTGGAGCTGCAATATGGGCATCTTCATGGGCAGGTGGGTTTAATATTAGTATCTTTCATTTGGTTTCTGTTCTTAAATTATGTGATTGAAATTGGTAAAAGCTTGAATTGGTTACAGAGATATCTTGTTGGATGTGGACTGGAGAGAGGCAATCTACCAAAATGAGAATTAAGTACTTAGAAGCAGCCTTGAATCAAGATATTCAATACTTTGACACAGTGGTTCGAACATCGGATGTGGTTTTTGCCATTAATACCGATGCAGTGATGGTCCAAGACGCCATTAGCGAGAAGGTGAAGATAAAAATCAACTCATCTAAGCCTCTATCCCGATTATTTTATTTTGGGGTCGTCTTTAATTTTGGTAGTGATATCTTAATACTAGAATCTGAATTGGACTATTTTATGTGTTCTACAGTTGGGCAATTTCATACACTATATGGCAACATTTGTGTCTGGATTTGTGGTTGGTTTCACTGCTGTGTGGCAATTAGCCCTGGCCACTCTGGGCGTTGTTCCTCTCATAGCTGTAATTGCAGCCATCTACACCTCCACATTAGCCAAGCTAACTGCCAAGAGCCAGGAAGCTCTTTCACAAGCAGGAAACGTTGTAGAACAGGTGAGAGAAGTGAACTTTTCAATAAATTGTGTCATCTTCATTGGGTTTATTGGGGATTGAATTCACCCAGTTCATATCAATTTATATCTGTTTTTCCATGTGGGTATTACTGATTTTGAGCTGAATTGCAGACAATTGTCCAAATCCGGACCGTTACAGCGTTTGTTGGTGAGTCAAGAGCATTACAAGCATACTCCGCAGCATTGAAGGTTTCTCAGAGGCTGGGCTACAAGAGTGGTTTCGCCAAGGGAATGGGACTTGGGGCAACATACTTCATTGTGTTCTGTGGTTACGCACTTCTGCTTTGGTATGGGGGTTATCTGGTTAGGCACCACTTCACCAATGGAGGACTTGCCATAGCCACAATGTTCTCTGTTATGATTGGCGGCTTGTAAGTCCTCTCTTCCCCATATCTCCCACATTCTATATCCCCAATTGAAATTTTTGCTCAAATGTTCTTATTGAATTGCAGGGCTTTAGGACAGTCTGCTCCAAGCATGGCTGCATTTGCAAAGGCCAGAGTTGCGGCCGCTAAAATTTTCCGAATAATCGATCACAAACCAGGTGTTGATAGAAACAGTGAATTGGGTCTGGAATTAGACTCTGTTACAGGACAGGTAGAGCTGAAAAATGTGGATTTCTCATACCCATCAAGGCCAGAAATCCAAATACTCAACAATTTCTGCTTAAATGTCCCAGCCGGGAAGACGATAGCTCTGGTTGGAAGCAGTGGTTCCGGCAAGAGCACTGTAGTTTCCCTCATTGAGAGATTTTACGATACCACTTCAGGTAATTACTACACAGTGATTTCGTAATAATTTCCCAACCTTGCTTTACCCATTTTGTTAAACAAAATTTCAATGTACATCTCTGCCGGTTGAAGTTATTTCTGGTTCTGAGTTCATGGAGTCATTATGTCCGACGAAATGTGTGACCGAATGAAAATCTCTGTTAATAAATAGTTGCTGTGCAGGACAAGTTCTGCTGGATGGGCATGACATAAAGACAGTAAAGCTGAGGTGGCTGAGGCAGCAAATTGGGCTTGTCAGCCAAGAACCAGCTCTGTTTGCTACCACGATTAAGGAAAACATACTCTTGGGTCGATCCGATGCAAGTCTAATTCAGGTCGAAGAAGCTGCAAGAGTTGCCAATGCCCATTCATTCATTGTCAAGCTTCCTGATGGCTATGATACTCAGGTTAGATAACATAAGGCATTAACGTAAGATTATTGGTTAAGCATCTTCCCTTTAAATCTTGTTCACAACAAAATTAAGCTGTCTTGAGTCTTGACAGATTATCTGATCTTTCTAAGCCTTTGAAAATGAATCTTCACTCTCAAACTCGAGCTTGTATTCTTAGTTCTTACACTTCATTGCTCAGGTTTTTACCATTGCATCTACCAATGGCCCCTTGTAGTTAATATGGATATATTTTCCTATGGATTTAGTCAGTACTTGCCTGGAAGGTGAAATACTCAATCAATAAATGGCTTATTTGGTCAACAAACAAACCTAACTTTTTTAAAGTCAATGTAGGGAGGTGTATGGTCCTGCATTTAAAAAAGTTAACATGGTTTCAGTCAACAATGCATGTGCAGATATAAATAAAAACCTGGAGAAACAATGACTTGTGAGCTTAGCAGGATGGGCAGGAAGACCAGGAGAGAGAGAGAGAGAGAGAGAGAACACAGTTAAAAACAAATAGAAAATAAAGAGCATGTTGGGTTGACCAAATCAATAATAATAAGAATGAACCCCACAAAAATAAACAATTACTGGAGATTTTATGGGACTCGGACTCTAATATTGCCATGGAGGATCTAAAGGATGATAATTAACGGGAGAGTAGGGACAAATGGTTGCACAAGCATCTACTTATGCATAATGTTAAGTTAGTTTACTGGAATATTTTGTCTGAGTGTGACATAGAATGAAATTTCTGACTAAACAAAGTTTGAGAAAGAGATGCATCCCTTTTTGTAGCCTACTTCAAAGTGAAGGACAATTTACGTTTGGTTAAGCCTCGAGATTCTCACAATTATCCTGGATGAGTAGAGAACAATTCATGCATTGTTTGATTGTTAAGTTGTCTTTCAGAACTGGAAAGAACACTTGGTTCTTTGTTCAATGCTATCCTTCTTATAAACATTTAAATTTTCGATTTCTGTTTCAGTGTTTTGTAAAGAATCAAATGGAATGTGAGTAAATATTTTGGGAGAAAACATTGGTAGACATACAATAATATTAAACAAATAGAAGTGAAGTATTTATTTGAAATCATAGGTCGGAGAGAGAGGATTGCAACTCTCAGGTGGACAGAAGCAGAGAATAGCTATAGCAAGAGCAATGCTGAAAAACCCAGCAATTTTGCTTTTAGATGAGGCGACAAGTGCGTTGGACTCTGAATCAGAAAAGCTAGTGCAGGAGGCACTTGATCGCTTCATGATTGGGAGGACAACTCTTGTCATCGCCCACCGCCTCTCCACCATCCGTAAGGCAGACCTTGTTGCTGTGCTGCAGCTGGGTAGCGTCTCTGAAATTGGAACCCACGATGAGCTCATTAGCAAAGGAGACAATGGTATCTATGCTAAGCTTATCCGAATGCAGGAAATGGCTCATGAAACTGCTCTTAATAATGCTAGAAAGAGCAGTGCAAGGTAGCTTTTTAAACCTTTTGTGGCAGTTCTTGAAGTCCAATTTGGAATTCAATTTTGAGAGCTCTGTACTGTCAGCCGTTCCTAAGAACATGCTGAGTAATAAAGATATCAAGTGAGCTGATGATTTGTTGTCAACGTGGTTCTTCCCTTTGCAGGCCTTCTAGTGCAAGGAATTCAGTAAGCTCCCCAATAATTGCCCGAAACTCTTCATATGGCCGATCACCATACTCACGCCGGCTATCTGACTTTTCTACTTCTGACTTCAGCCTCTCCCTGGATGCTGCATACCCCAATTATCGGCTTGAAAAGCTTGCATTTAAGGAGCAAGCTAGTTCCTTCTGGCGCCTTGCAAAAATGAATTCTCCTGAGTGGGCTTATGCATTAGTTGGTTCCATAGGCTCTGTTGTTTGTGGTTCCCTTAGTGCCTTCTTTGCATATGTCTTGAGTGCTGTCCTCAGTGTCTACTACAATCCAAACCATGGCTTTATGAGCAGAGAAATCGCAAAATACTGCTACCTTTTGATTGGGGTGTCATCAGCTGCACTTATTTTCAACACAATGCAACATTTTTTCTGGGATGTTGTGGGTGAAAATTTAACAAAACGTGTGAGGGAGAAAATGCTGACGGCAGTTCTGAAAAATGAAATGGCATGGTTTGATCAAGAGGAAAATGAGAGTTCTAGAATTGCGGCAAGGCTGGCTCTTGATGCCAACAATGTTAGGTCAGCTATTGGGGACCGCATTTCGGTGATCATGCAGAACTCAGCTCTCATGCTAGTAGCCTGCACTGCAGGGTTTGTTTTACAGTGGCGTCTAGCCCTTGTCCTCATTGCTGTTTTCCCTATTGTCGTGGCAGCCACTGTTTTGCAGGTTTGTTTTCAACAAACAAGTCCTAAGAACATGCATGTTAAATACTTCAAACCTCAATCAAAATCCAGGCGAATTTATCAAAATGCTAATTTATTTATGTGCCTCCCTTGGGGTGAAAATGCAATTAGGCATTGTAAGAATCCAGTTCTAATGCAGTTTGTCACAATTTCAACAGAAAATGTTCATGAATGGATTCTCGGGAGACCTAGAAGCTGCACATTCCAAAGCAACACAACTAGCAGGGGAAGCTGTGGCAAATGTAAGAACAGTTGCTGCCTTCAATTCAGAATCCAAAATCCTCAGCTTATTCACCTCCAATCTACAAATTCCACTGCGGCGTTGTTTTTGGAAGGGACAGATTGCTGGAAGTGGATATGGGATAGCACAGTTCTTACTTTATGCTTCCTATGCCCTGGGCCTTTGGTATGCCTCCTGGCTCGTGAAGCATGGGATCTCTGACTTCTCTAAGACAATCCGTGTTTTCATGGTCCTCATGGTGTCCGCCAATGGTGCAGCTGAAACACTGACCCTAGCCCCTGATTTCATCAAGGGTGGTCGAGCAATGAGGTCTGTGTTCGACCTTCTTGACCGCAAAACTGAAATTGATCCTGATGATGCAGATGCTACCCAAGTTCCTGACCACCTTCGTGGGGAAGTGGAATTCAAGCATGTAGATTTTTCTTATCCCACTCGCCCTGATGTGCCTATTTTCCGTGACCTTACTCTTCGTGCCCGAGCTAGCAAAACTCTTGCCCTTGTGGGTCCTAGTGGGAGTGGTAAGAGTTCAGTTATTGCACTTATACAGCGATTCTATGAGCCATCATCGGGACGTGTTATGATTGATGGGAAAGATATCCGAAAATACAACCTTAAGTCACTGCGACGCCACATTGCAATGGTGTCCCAGGAGCCATGCCTCTTTGCTACAACTATTTATGAAAACATTGCTTATGGGCATGAGTCAGCAACAGAAGCTGAGATAATTGAAGCAGCTACTCTGGCAAATGCACACAAATTCATCTCCTCATTGCCTGATGGCTACAAAACATTTGTTGGGGAAAGGGGAGTTCAATTGTCTGGAGGACAGAAGCAAAGAATCGCCATTGCTCGGGCTTTCTTAAGGAAGGCAGAGCTAATGCTGCTAGATGAAGCTACAAGTGCCCTTGATGCAGAGTCAGAAAGGTCTGTACAAGACGCTTTGGAGCGCGCTTGCTCGGGAAAGACCACCATTGTGGTGGCACACCGGCTATCAACAATAAGAAACGCCCATGTCATTGCTGTGATAGACGATGGGAAAGTGGCGGAACAAGGTTCCCACTCACACCTATTGAAAAACCACCCTGACGGGTGTTATGCACGTATGATACAATTACAAAGGTTCACACATGGGCAAGCCCTGAATATGGCATCATCTTCAAGTTCTTCGGCACAAACCAGAGAAGAAGATGAGCAACGTGGTCAATGAGGAGAAAGGAAATACCACTAGAAAAGAGTATATCTCTTATACCCTTGTACGATTTGTTGTCGAATTTCCTGTTATTGCTGTTTATTTTGGTATACTATAGTCTGTTAATTATCTGCATTCACCATAATATAAGTTATTTTCCAATGATATCTTTTGACTCCAGTAATACCGAGTCACTCAGTTTTTTTTTGATCAGATACTCACTCAGTTCGTTTAACATTGAAAATTGATACCTATACTTCACGTATCCTATTCAAGTCTGCCATGTAATATGGTTTGTTCCTTCTCTTTAAAGCAGTAAAATGTAGTAGTTAAATCAAGGTTTTCGACATTATTGAGAAAGAATGGACTTGGCCTTCAATTCCGACGTCTTTTCACCTTTTATGTAAACCACGAGTTTATCTCGACTTATAGTTTACATGAATACGTCTCCAACCATTCTTCGGTTGAGTCGCCCACATCAAATGGCAACAGCACATCTCTGATACTATTTCACGGAATGGCAACAGTTTATCTCCGATACTATTTCACAGCGCCTCAATATAGCCTAAATCTTTTATTAATGTCTTAACTTCTTTATTTGATAATTTCATGTGCATCGTCAAATATCATTCCGTAATTGTTGTGATCTTTACGTCTCAGTGTCCTTTGAGTCAATAGTCAATACTGTGAGCTTGAACCATATTTGGTGTTCCTTATATCATCAATTCATCATCTCCAACTTGACCTTCACTTATCCACTGAGGTCCTACTCTACTGCTTGAGCATGCAATGCGACAATAATTCATCAGCGGGCGTGTGGTTCAAAGTTCATACTCTACGGATTGAGTATGCAATACTATAGTTATTCATCTGTGGGCGAGTGGTTATGAATGCAAAGGGCCATCAAGGATTGTTAGAATTATATCACTGTCTCTCACAACTGTCTCTCACAGATTGTGAAGTAATGAGTCTTAATTCCTGTAGACCCTTGACCAGATATGTTGGATTTCCGACAAGATTAAACATCACAATCGAAATATCAAACTGTTCGATCTCGATCATGTCTGGGTGTCCGAATGATTTCAAACCATTCGATCTCGATCATGTCTGGGTCTCTTCGATGTTGAAGATAATAAGACTGATTGAGAGTTATATAAAGGGGAAGGAACAGCATTATTGAGTTGGGTTCACGTGGTGGTGGTTGGACATGCGAGTGACACTTAAAAAGGAGATGG
This sequence comes from Ilex paraguariensis, assembly GCA_963454935.2. Classification (NCBI taxonomy): domain Eukaryota; kingdom Viridiplantae; phylum Streptophyta; class Magnoliopsida; order Aquifoliales; family Aquifoliaceae; genus Ilex; species Ilex paraguariensis. The sequence continues at coordinate 229,177 of CAUOFW020003580.1, read as the reverse complement.
CAACCAGAGGGGACTGAGTCAATTAACAGTACAAAGGAAGGCAGCTATCATGCACCTTATATGAGTACATGGTGGTGGAGTACTGAGAGGTGCAAGAGAGAAAGAAGATGAGGAAAATGACAGCGACATGATGCTATTTGATGATTGTCAATTTTTGACAGAATACGCTGGCTGACTCATTATGAATTTCATAAAAACTTTAAAACAATATGATTATTTTAAATCGAATAATAAATTAGTTGGATTAATATCAATTACGATTAACTCACTAAAAAATATCATTTAAACCTAATTTGGAGACTTAATCAATTATTGTCATTAGATTGAAAGTGAACTTCATCTGACATTAAAATTCACAATTAATTCAATAGTTGTAGTGCATTAAACTAAGTATCCAAATAAAATTCTTATAACATTGCTCTAACTTATTTTATTGCAATTGAGTACTATATGAATTGTTTAAAAATTTTTAATGATTTTTAATGTAGTTTTGCTAAGAGTTGAACCAAGTAGATTTTTAATTTATTAAACTTTTATATGGGGATTTTATTAAGAGAAAAAAAAAAATCTTAATCTTAGTGGTTTCTTATTTATGGATAAAACACAAATGAAGAATGACACAACTCGGCTCAATTGAAGCTCCGAGTAAGTAGAGTGTATGAGTAGGTAAACCCCGACTAATGTCCTTGTTGGTAAAATTAAAAAGTTGATTGTTTGGGGTTTGACAACAAAATTGAAATACTACATTTCGATATCATGTTTTACTTTTATCTAATAAAAATATACAACACGTAAAGTTATTTTATTATATTATATTTATTAATTTATTATTTTTTTAATCAATAGTTACAAATCATCTTAATTAAAATTAACAAATCAAATTTCGTCACAATATCTCTCGACGGTACCATAGGCTTGCTTGTGGCCATGAATGGATAGGATCAAGTGTAGGGGTACCCATGGGCGGAGCTGGGTTAGGTCAACAAAATTTTTTTTGGGCCGAGGTTGACTAGTGTAAGCCTAAAATCTTATTCAAGTCAGTTATCGACCGGGCCGGGATAACCTACCTACAAGTCTATTGAGTGGACTCGTGGGCAAGCTTGTTGGGTGCGCCTATTCATGGACTTTTTTATATATAATATTATTTAAAAATAATAAATATTTTTGTAACTTAATATTTGTGTAAATTATATTTTTGAGTTAAAATAGATAAAAATAAAATAATTAATAATTTTATTTTTAATTAAAGGATGAACTACATTCAATAAAATGAAGACATTCTAACTAAATTGACACCTACTCACCTATCTATCATTTGAATTATTCTACTCTTTAAAACTTGTATGCTTAATAAATGAAAAAAATAAAAATAAATTCCGACATTGAGAAACTTATTTCAAATTTTTAAATTTAACAGTCTAAAAATATAATTTTTTTTCAAATGAATGGTGGGAGCTTGATTTTAACAGGTTTTTTTCGGTGAGCTATTGGATTGGGCTTTATGCCGGATAATGAGTTTAGGGACAAACTTAAACCCTTTTTTTTTAAGATATTGGACTTGCACTCGAGTCTATCGGATTTCAAATTTATTTTTTTGGACCACGTAATAAAATTCGTGGGTAACCCAACCCATGAACAGCCCTAATCAAGTGACAAGTGACAACTATTTCTTGTTTTGGCATGCGTTGGAGTTTCTGTTTTAGTGGGTAAACAAACACGCACACTACTCTACTGAGTGCTAATTCCTACAACATAATCGCATATATGCATTACGAATGGCTAACAAAAAAAAGGGAGCAAATATTCAATGTACCAGTTAAGTTATGAGTATCACGTGGTATAACAGTTCAATAAAAAAATTAAAAAATAAATAAAGTTGACTCATTTTCTTTATACGGAGGTGCTTATATATTATATTTATAATGGTTATTAAATTTTGTGAGGTTCACTTGTTAACTTGTTAGTGGACAGTTACATCACGAGACACTGCTAACTTATTGAAACCATTGCACTCAATATTTTCTCCAAAGCGAGTCTTAGAGACGATAAATGTACATGCACCCCATTTTGTCTAAGAATGATATGATTGATCGAGAGTACTTATGAAGTGTGACACTAAATTGTCTATTTTATCTACGACCTTCTAATCTATTCGCATTGCTCTCTTTGGTTAAAAAAAAAGCTATCACGAAACTTTGGATCGGCTTCCTAGCATACAGAATGGATTCTCAAGCCCCTCTATTTTAACTTAGACTAACGACATTGATTCTCGGTGCTATAACAAAAACTATTATTTACGCGCAAACCCTCATTTAAGCTGGTAATTACTCCATGTAAAAAAATAGGGTCACATTTTTCACTTGTTTATTTAACATTGGATGATTACACCACTTGATAATACTGATGTTGTTTAACCGTTAACTTAATGCTCTATTTGATACGATAGAAAAATAGAAGGATGAAAAGTTGGAGGGATAGATAAAACATTATGTTTGGTAAAAAAAGAAAACAAGAATGATGGAAAAGTGAATGAATGAACTTTCCTTTCAATTCACCAAAATTAATCTGTCCAAAGTTAGAAGGAAAGTAGATAGAAAATTAATTATTTGTGTTAAAATGTATCTTATTTGTCTATATATCACTTGATATATGCACATATTATATATATATTAATTTAATATATAAATAACATGATAAAATATATATTTATACTTTTAAAAAAATATAAAAATAAAAATAAAAAAATTTTAAAATAATAAAAAAATATCTTTTCCATCTTAAAAATTTAATCATTAATACTTTCCTTCTTTAAAAGACAGAAAATATATTTCTCATACTTTCTATCCCTCTTCTCATCATTTCTATCAAACAAAGCATAAAAGTCAGGCAGATCAAAATTACAAGTGACTATTCGGCCGAGGAAGATTCCTTGCTCTGCAAAGGTTGATGGAGTGGTTGGGGATCAAGCAATAGGTAGGAGATATCTAGGTAATTAAAAAAGACAAACATCGGATGAAGAAGTTAATGGCAGATGATTTGAGATTGAATTTTCAAAAACAGTAGATACAATCCACTGAAAATTTCAAATCTAATATTGTCATAATTAAAAAGAAAGAAATTGACAATCAGCTATGCATGAATTAAGGTAGGAGATATCTAGGTAATTAAAAAAAAAATTTAAAATGTGGACCTATTATCCGTAATTCTAGGAATAAAATGACTTAATGGCTTACAAGTCTAGCATGTGTATTTAAAGCCAAATATGTCTTCCAATGTGTACTCACAACCAAAAAATTTTTTGGTATACATTATAGTTTCGTGCGTAATGCTATTGGCTAAAATTAGAGGACGAATGATAATAGACCAATATGATAAGTAAAGTATGAATTTTAAATGACTAAAAGAAGGACCAAAAGCATCTCCATATCATTGCCACATCCTTTGGTCGCTTACATTTGCTCTCCCATGTGAAAATTGTAACGAAGTATAATATTGGGATCTCTTCTGTCAATAGATTTAGGCGCAATATTTTTGGATTATTAAAGACGCATATTATATATATATATGTTTTTATAAGTAGGTCCAATAATCTATTTTCTTTTTTTTTTTTTTTATTTCCTATTATGTTCTCTAGTGTATCAAAATACAAAAAATAATCATGGCTTATACACAATTACACATTTATCCAACATCCATTACAGATCGACGGTTCGAGAGTTCGGTGTACCGTCTTAGGCTACAGAGAGAGAGAGAGAGAGAGAGAGAGAGAGAGAGTTTAATTCTCGGAATTATAGATTGGACAAGTCCACTTGTTTGGATCCTGTCTCCCCCTCCCATCAAATCCTTCCTCCCCCCGCCGACCCACGCATCTCCCTCCCTCTCACAATAATCCCTCGCCCTCAAAGCCACTCCTCTCCCCCCAGTACATCCATTCCCAACCCTCGCAACCCACCTCTCTTTAGCCACCATCACCAACCAAACCACGGTAAAACCATGCGAATACAAAACTCTCCAATTTGTGTTGGTGTGCTTTGATTGCTGAGAAATGGGTGAAGACAAAGAAGAATAGAGTGGCTATCTGAATGAAATATGAAAATACTAGTTGTTTGGCTCCATGCTTTGTTGTTCCAAATTCTGAATGACTTGACGTTTTTTTTTTTTTCAAATTGTACGTAAGCAGCGCATGCACATGGTATGATTACGGTATCAATTTAAATAGACGTGACTAATTAAACTAATTAAATACAAATTTAATAAATTGAAGAACAAAAAATGGCCAAAATTGATAAATAGTGCATATTCTAGGGACCATGAGACTTAATTCAAAAACATCTTAAAATTGGAAGAGCTGATTGTTTACCTGATAGTCAAGGGGATCAAATACAAACGAGGTGTAAACTTCAGGGCAAAAATTATGTTTTGCAGAAAAAAAATGCAGGGGAGGCTTTTGAGAGTCCTATGCCTCACGTAAAGTGAGCCTTCTTTCTTACGGATCAGTAGTGGGTTTTTTTTTTTCCCTTCTTCTCGGCTTAAAATGGGTAGTGAAGGTCTACCAACATAAAGATCGTGTCTGGGCGTGATCACAGCAGCCCGAACCTACTAGATAGTCTTTCAGAGGGGACTAAACGGTAAGACAACTAGAGTCAAAACTTAACCCCAATCCCACCAAACCGCCAAAAGCAAATCAGTTGTCTACTCCCCATGAATTGAACCTAGGTCATCATTACCAAGATGACCCTTACGGGGCACTATCTCACCAGTAGATCCCCAAGCTCCATGGGTGTCTTTGACTCTTTCGATAAGGCAACAGAGCAGCTTTCTTTGGCTTGAATTTAACTTTCTCCATTTTTGAGCTTTACTTTCTCTTTGCTAATTCGCACCACAAATTGCTCAAGTAACACATGGTATATCAACTTGTAATTTGTCAAACTCAATAAAAGAGAAACAATTAATCGTAATTTGATATGATAATTGATATCTATACCTTCAATGGGTAGAAGATAATACGAGTAAAATATTTACCTTGACTTTTCCTTGTCTTGTTTCCCACCAAGCCATAGGAACTTTAGTCATCCCAGTGTTTATTTTCCACCCTTTCTTCGAAGGGCTACCAATCATGCTAAGCTAAGCCAGGTCAGGTTTCCCGAACACAGCCATTATTGAAAAAAAAGGCCTATCCCAAACGTGAACTTGTGTGCCTTACGAGAACCATTATCATATCACTAACTCAGCTTATTTGCAACTTAGGCAGGATAAGAAATTATTCTAATTTGAAATAGGCAATCCTAATTTAGCCAAGAAAGGGAGGGGGAAAAAAAACCAGCCCCTGGTGGAGAGCATAATAAACCTCCCTCAGAATAATATAAGCTTTTATCAATACGGAGAATAGAATGGTGGAATAACCTGTAACTACAGCCCCAACCCAGATTGTTGGTTGGCTTGTTGCCTAAGATGCAGTTAAATATGTATATACAAGCTTACAAGAAGAATATTTATATGAAGCTATTTCTCAAGTACTTTCAAGCTCTGCTCTCATCCAGCAAGCTCTCTAACACTAACTAGCGCTAACCTATCTTTAACCTATCTGTCCTCTTCGCTACCTCTCAACAGTAAACTAGTCGCTTAGCTTTCTAACAAAGCAAGTAGCTATAAGTATCAGCATCATCGCCAAGTCACATGGCCGGGCTAATCGTTTTAGAAAAATGACCAAGGAATCATCATTCACAAGGTAAGAAAACTTGCATCTATTAATTCAATAACAAAAACTCTGAAAATCAATGTCTGGCTTTGAATGCAGAAAATTCTGAACAGTAGAAATCACATAGGACCATTTTATGTCACGCAATGGGTGTCAATCTAGACAAAATTTCATGCCAGCAATGCATTCTTTGTTTGGAAGGTTATTAATAGCACCTAAAGTGCATCTTCCAAAGCCAATAATCATATACATTCAAGCAACCATTATCACACTGAATGCACCCTGTAATCCAATGTGCTACCCTTCCAAATACAGCAAATAAGTTATGTCCCTGCATTTTTTTCTCTATTACCAAATTACATGAACTTGTAGCTAAACCTGTAAATGGATCAAATTTTTAATCCGAATCTGTTTAGTCGGATGTTGATTGATTTTTGATCAATTATCCAAATCCATATCCAATTTGTTATGTCAAGGTTCGTATTCAGATTTATCAACATTTGATTGATTTTTATGGAAATTTGTGAGTATATTATTAATTTTATGATTATTTGAGACAACCGAGTTAAAATTTAGGTGTGACGGGCTAAAATCAATCCTAATCAAATATCCAAATAGGATCGGATATTCAAATCGAATATCAATTTCCACGGATTCGAATATGGATTGTGAAAATAAAATCCGCCTGATTATTGTATCTGATTCTTGATTGAATTTTCAAATCAGATTTAGATTTAGATTTCCTACTGTCTTGGCACAGGTATATGCATCATCTGGTCTTCTGGATCTTGTTTGAGAATGTCATGTCTCTACAGGCTACATCAATTAAAGCAGCAGTTATGGCTCCTAGAAGCCAATCGAGTTATTGGGCAGGTCATGACTCAGAAGCTAGGTAGCACAACAAAGCAAAAGTGCAATGCCAAAGCATCTAAAAATGGAAACCAAGCATCAACCTACCAAGCACGAAGATCATTAAATAAAGGCAATTTAAATTCATAGCTCCTAGAGAAGGAAAAAATATCATCTAAGATTCTGATGCATGGGGTATAAAATATGGAAACAAATACTATAAACATACAAAAATGGGAGAAGTATGTGTCCCAAAAATCAACACTTCAAAGGAACTAGAAAACAATCTTTTCACTCTAGTTCGTCAACTTTGATTTCATATTGTTCACCAGATGAAAGGATTTTCACACGAACCATACCTTTTTGCCACTCAGAACTTCCCACCAATATTAGCCTGTGTGCATTTATCCGTGCTGCCCGTTTGAACACCCTGCAAAAAGGAGGAACAGGAGGATATACAAAGTGACCATGCATCCGATAATATGCATAGAAGGAGAAACGTTGTAACATTGGAGAAACATAAGTATATACCATTTAAGTGGTTTATTCTCCAATATTAAATCAACACTTTGCCCTTTTCCTCTCAGAATGGTAGCAACAGCAGAAGCTGCACCTTGGAGATCACCATCCAGATAACACACAATATTCTCCACTTGGGGACCAACTTCTGGTATAAGGCCTTTCTCCTTGAGCAGCTAAACAGGCACCACAAGGGTAATATAGAAACTAAACCAAATTGTTTCGAGACATTTGAACATGGTAGGTATACTTGAAATGGAAGAAAGCATCCGTACAAGTAACAGAATCCAGTTGCTGATTGTGCAAACATCAGCAATACAATGTACATTGTTTATTCCATACATTTTCAAATTCATGCCCGTGCTGAAAAAAGATCATTGACCAAGACGCCCAATTGCTATTACAAACATTTGACACGTGTTGAAATATAAATACTTAAGTTACATCTTTGAGAGAGCTTAAACTTTTAAAGTAGACGATGGTTTAAAGATGGTGATGTAACATAGTTCCAAATGAGAGGAGGAGCTTCTGTGTTCGAATCTCAACGCCACTTTGATAATTAAAAGATTACCACATCAAGGCCAAAAATGTTGTCCGTGGAGCATGTTGAAATATAAATAGGTAAGTTGCACCATCTCTAAGAGTTTAAGCTTTTAGAATATATGGTGGTTTAATAACTTTCACAAAGAAACAAATTTGTTAGTAATAACCTATGAAGCACAGATACTTCGTTGAAGTTGACGTACCCGTATCGGATAACGTATCGGATACGATACTTATTGGATACTTGAAGATACGTATCAAATATACCTTCTACGTACTGATAATAATTAAATATTAGAATACCTCATGGATATTTTTGTAGTCGAACAACATATATAATTTTTTAGTTGAACTTTTAACATATCTTTTCGAATTCACATACCATATAATACATTAACAAAAAATTCATATTACTTCAAAGGTACATGAGTGTTTTTTAAGTATTATCTACAATTACATGTCAAAATAGTATAAAATAAAACTATTACATTATAATCTTAGCAAAAATTACTTCTAAATATTAGGTAAATATTAGTTTTGATTCTTTTAATTAGTCAGTTCACTTTGCGAATATACCACAGTGACACAATCTATATTTTCATGAAGCTAAAAAGAATTACTAATTTTTCTTATTATATGTTAAAAAACTACTAAAATATATAAGTATTAAGTTGGTTAAAAATAATAAAAATATTAAATGTATTTTATTATAGTTGTATCTTGACCGTATCCGTATTCTATTTTTTTAGACTTTGTCGTATCGCCGTATCCGTATTGTATCGTACCCGTATCCGTACTCGGTAGGTAATAACCATTCCTTCCAAATTTAGACAAGCCAATTTTCATCAGGCTCATTTTAAGTCCTTCGACCCAAATGGATAGACTATAGAAGGCTTCAACTCACTTCAATTATTACAGCATCACCAAATCCAAAGCCACAGGCAGGAATGTCATCTCCTCCAAAAGTAGAGAGTAAGCGATCATACCGCCCACCACCACAAATGGCTCGCAGCTTCCCTTCTCTATCAAATCCCTTTGAAAAATGAAAAAATTAGTACGTCAAGGGAGGAAAAAAAGAGGAAATACACATTTGAAGATCAAGTTATACTTTGTGTCTACAAATTTTTATCCATGTGGATAACAGCTATTTTACGGACACGTATATCTTTTCTGCTTTTATTATTACTTGCTTTTCAAAATCAGAACATCAAGAAAGCAGATTAAAATAGGAGATCCATATCCAAATTTCCAGACATTTGCACCATGTGGGATTCTAAATGGGACAGGAATTCAGACTGGTTTCATGTGTTCCATAGCACTTTGATTTCGTGCATAAGGCAGTCTTCGTGCTCATATCTGTCTCCGTATATTATTTGGCTACTGTAAAAAGATACGACACTTGACACAAGGAATAAAATTGGGATTACATTCTGTAGGCTCTTCCAATGATAACAAGGTCACCATGCTGAAATAGTCTTGGATATCAATCTTAGCCATATTGTTGATCTATAATTGCCAAATTACCACTATCATACTACCCTCAGACCTCAATAACACTCCAAAACTAAAAGCGCCCAGCATAGGTAACAACAGTCTCCTCCACTAGCTATCAGACCAATACTAAGGAAGAGAGTGTTATTATTGTTAAGAGAGTTTGTATCCCACATCGAATAATTAGGACCACCAAGGTTGGTTTATATACTTGAGGGGCTACTTCACCATTGCCAATTGATTTTGATTTGTATGCTCTAACATGACATCAGAGGTTGGCCTTGGGTGGTCAATAGGCCAAGTCTCTCATGCATTTGAATCCCGGTATGCATAGTTGTTTACTTGTTTGTTGACACCAAAATGCGAGCCCTTGTCCCATGTGAGGGAGGGTGTTAAGAGGGATTGTATCTCACAACGAATAATTAGGACCACCAAGGTTAGTTTATATACTTGAGGGGACTACTGCACTCATTGCCAATTAGTTTTGGGTGGATGCTCTAACAATTATTCCCACAAGAAATAACAGAATTTACAATTTCTCTCCTATTCTTTTATTTCTTATAAGTAAAAGATTTAATAAAGGCCAATCCAAGCGTCTTTGTCTTATGACAATTTTCACACTTTGCAGGCAAATTAAGAAGAAAGTTACAGGAAATTATGAATCCAACCTCAAATACTATTCCAGTATAATAGGCTAGACCACGGACAACAGATGCATCAAACTGAATCCACTCAGAATATCCAAAATTTTCAGCAAGTGAAAATAGTTGCTTCAGATCAGCAACTGCTTCCCCAGCTTCTCCAAGTTTCTCTACATAAAGCCAATAAACATTAAGAAATAATTCACCACATAATATGCTTTTTATCTGAAAAGTTATTATTCCTATGATATGCCAAAGAATCACAATTACAATTTGATACAAGATAATTTAGCATGCATTTCGAGCTTGAAAAGAACAAGCTTTTCCCATTACACTGCAATGCCCCTTTGCGATTGCAAACATGTCAAGAAAGCACTGCAGGATCTAGAACTTTAAAGCAAGGACTGCTAACCCAGACACATTTTGGTTGACTACTAACCCAGCCCAATGAATCCTAAACCAAAAACACAAGTATAATGATACTTATGAAAACCTGCAATTGTCATTACATCGGTTACTACTCATCGACTACAATCGTACGTTGATTGATTATGATCTCTCACTCCGCAAAAATACTTTTATCTTTACAAATGCAGGGCTTAGAATACTGAAATGATTGTACAGTGGGCCAAGAACGGTTGAATGAAAACATGCAAGGCAGAACCAAAAGGGATTCTTTAGATGAGCATATTATAATCTACAAATCAAGAAAAACAGTTTTCCAGGGAGGGGAGAACCTCAACTGGAACAAAACACAAAACAGTGTAGACCACGTCTCAATCAAATGCAGTAACATCCAACCTTCTAACTTTGTCAAAGACTTAAGAGAGAGTACTTGCAATAGCTCCTCTATAGCCTCATCTGATAACTCAGCAGACCTCAGCTCTTTCTTGATTTCATCAATAGGAATCTTTTCTATCTGTTTCAATAATTAAATAAATATAAGTGGGTAATCTAGATGACATAGGAAAATCTAGAGATTGTACGTTGAATAAGAAAATTCCAGCAATAAAAATTGAACTTGGTTCTCGTAATATTTTGGCAATCAGGTGCAACAAACCACGGGTCCAGGAATGTCAATATCCAACTTGACAAAGAAATAAAGCAGAAAACACAAAAAGACTTCCAATATGGCAAGCACGTTGTGAACACCAGAGCAGATTGGATATTTACATCTGCAAGGAAAACAAATAAAAATCCCAAGGCTAGTTCTGCCTAACCAGCTCAGTTCAGTCCTGCTGATTAGTCCTGTATCCAAATGTTCCCCTAATGTACAGATCTTCCACAACCGAAGCCCACAATGAATTTAATAGTAGGCAAAAGGTAGTTAAGTTTTCGAGCACTATATTACATTAATCCATGTAGCCAGGAAGCAGCCTTGTGGGTAATACCTCACGCCTGTCCTATATTACTTGGAACCTGGCATATGCTTGGAAGATGGAACAAATTAACATTAAGAAGGTTCCATTATTATAATCAAGAAAATATAGTGGCCATTGTGGCATCATTTATCCAATTTGTGAAAACCACTAGCCAGGATCGCATCATACAATATAAGTAGCCATATAGAAAGAGTAACTGAAAAAAGCACCAGCATCCAAAAGCTGACTGATTGTGGAACTGACCTTGTCTATAATAATGCAAACCTTTCCAAACAGATTCTCTGGTATGGAATAGCACCTCAAAACTTCTTGTAAAACCTGTGAATAAAGAAATAAATCAATCATAAATATAACCCACCTAAGTTCAACAAGATACAGAAAGTACATATAATAATTCTCAGACTGGTAAGTTAAGAAGAGATCATGTCCATATTCATCAAGCTTCCAAATTGAACTGCATGAAAAAATGAGGTGGTCAACATACGTACAATGCAGTCCTTAAGAAGCTCAGGGAAAAGAAAATTTGGGTGAATCAACTTGCTGGGCAAAAAATGTGAAGCAATCTGATTTATTTTCAAAGCTGGCCAACTTGGGCCCATATATAGTCCCAAGTAGTGGCTTGAGTCCATTTATCACCCGCTAACATTATGTTGGGTTAATTCATGGCAAATTTCTATTAGCTGAACATGGATTGTGGCAATAACACAAGGCATCTGATTTCGGTATTCAAAGTCCACTAGAGTACAGATCATTTCAGAAAATTTAAAATTTTGCAGCCCGTTCAAAATGCAAGATGTATTTCCACCCCAAGGCTCGTATATGCAGATGGTATCTAGATTTGATGCCAAGAGATTTTATTATCTTCCTTACTTTAACCCCAAGAGCATAGTGTGATAAGCCCTTAATCCTTATCTTAAAATCCACAAACGACCAAAAGTTAATTGATCTGATTTTCCTCACAGTGCCGAGAACAGCCGCCAACCTTTCTCTTTGTGTATGGAGCATAAAATTCTGCAAAAAAAGAATATATTACCCATGCGAATGTGACTTTCAGGTACAAAGTTAATGTTGGTCAACTAGAGTCGGAAGTCCAACTGTGTAGGAAGACTCACCCTAGCCACTAAGTGACCCCACCTTCCATCCACTTCCCCAAAAGCCCACCCTGTTAATGAGCCCCTTTCCAATTTGCTAACCCAACTCACGAGAAGCAAGCCCAGCAGGCCCTGCTTTAACCTCTTCCCAAGCAGAAACCTCAGTGACATCAAACCTCAGTGACATCAAAGTATTTTGTCAATGCCAATTATGGGAATGGGAACGGAAGTAGCTAGTGACATCAAAGTACATCCGCAGGAAGTTCGAGGTCATCATCTGTATATGAAGTTAAGGTAGGTCAGAGTTAGGAATGAAAAATACTATCATCATGCTCCAAAGGATGGGATGGCCAAATAAGGCTTAGCTACAGCCTAATAAAGACTCAACCCGTAACCTTTTCTACCTTTTCTTGAACCCTTGATATCCAATATCTTCCTTTCTATTCTTCAGGCACAAACCTAGAAAAAACAAGCTCCAGAAACCTTTTTTCCTGCTGCCTAACATGAAAATGTAGTAAAGGCTTATAACAGAGATTCTCCACTGTTAAATGTAGAGGATTAACACAATACTAGAGAGTAACAAAGAGAGGTCAAAAACTTAACCTACCTCTTATACATCACTGGTATTTATAGTTAACTCACAATAATAAAAATTACACATACACCCTCTAGTATTTACACATAATACCCTAACATTATTAACAATTTATACATACTACCCTAATACTCTTAATACTCCCCCTCAAGCTGGAGTATATATATCATATAATACAAGCTTGGAACAAATCATTGTAAGACGTGTACGACTCAATGCTTTGGTAAACATATCTGCAAGCTGATCTTCAAATTTCACAAATAGAGTCGTAATCTCCCCAACTAGTATCTTGTTCCAAATAAAGTGACAATCAACCTCAATATATTTAGTTCTCTCATGAAACACTGGATTGACAGCGATATGAATAGCTGTCTGGTTATCATAGAACAATTGTAAAAGAGGTTGAACTGAAAACCCAATTTCCTGTAGGAAGTGTAGTAGTCAAGTCAATTCACTCGTCGTATACGCCATTGCCCTATACTCAACCTCAGCACTGGATCTTCCTATCACAGATTTTTTCTTACTTTTCCATGAGACAATGTTACCTCCTAAGAAAATACAATAACTAGTGGTTGATCTGGTCAGAAGAATATCCAGCCCAATCAGCATTTGAGAAATTTTCCACTCTTAGATGTCCATTAGCTCGATATAACAGTCCAAGTCTAATAACCCATTTGAGATATCACAGAATACAACTAACTGTATCCCAATGTGGTACTCTAGGATACCCTATGAACTGACTTATTATATTGACTGCATAGAAAATATTCGGACAAGTAATAATGAGATAATTGAGCTTCCTAACCAATCTGCGATACCGACCTAGATTCTCAAACAATACACCATTATCCATCAATAGTTTCTGATTCGGATCCAAAGGAACATTAATCGGTCTGCCATCCAGCAAACTTGCTTCCTCCAGCATGTAAAGTACATATTTTCTCTGCAATAAACAAATACCCTGTTTAGATCTAGCCACTTCAATTTTCAAGAAATACATGAGTTTTCCTAAATCTTTAGTATAAAATCGATCTTGCAAGAAAATTTTTAACTTGGCAATCCCCTCAGAATCATTTTCAGTAATCACAATATCATCTACATAGACCACCAATAGAACATATCCAGCATCCGTCTGTCTACGAAACGCAGAATGGTTTGTCTGACATCGAAGAAGACCAAACTCTAAAACTGCATCTGAAAACTTACCAAATCATGCTCTCGATGACTGCTTTAAACCAATAAACCCAGATGGCTGCTCCATGTATACCTCTTCAACCAAGTAACAGATTCAAAAAAAAAAAAATTGAGACTGGGCAGAATCGCAGGTCGCAGGTTAGTCTCCCTTCCTCTTCCCTCTCCTTCTTCTCCTTCTCTGGTCCTCTCGAGCTCATTCTCCTCTTCTCTCTATCTCTGTGTCGAACAAACTAAATGATGGGTGTGAACGATACCTTTTGCCCTTTTGTTTTTAATTTTTCAAGCCAAAATGACGTACGAAACCCTATTTTTTTTTTCCGTTTCGGCTCCCTAAGTTTTTAAAATAACAAAAGAACCATGTCATATCCCTCCCGTGTACCCCACGTATCTAAGTCGTATCCAACCAAAAAAAATCAAAGCCACTATTCAGGACACTTCTACAAGTGTCGGACACGTATCCGACTTCGAACACATGTATCCGTGTCTGACACTGCCATGGCGACCCCCTGACGAGTATCCGTGCTTCCTAAACTAGCCTCATATTCAGGTTTCAATCCTACCAAAAACCTAACAACATTCATGTCCTCATGTTGCTTCTACCAAACTGCTGCATCAATAATAAACGGATGGTAGGTCTTCATCTCCTCACAAACTCCCCGAATGTGAGAGTAATAATTCTCAATGCTCAAAGTACTCTGTTCTAACTAAAAGTAGTCCTTGCATACCTCATAAGCTCTGGTAAAATTACCTGTACCAAAATACATAGTAGTCAAGTGATCTCATATCTCCTTAGTAGTGCCAAGGTAGAGCAAAGTAAAACTAATACTAGGCTCAATACTATTCAATAGTAAAGAAATGATTTGAGCGTCCACTTATTCCCACTGATCATACCCAGAAGTATTTTCCTTGGGTTTAGGATCTACCAAATATTTCTTAAATCCTTTGCCTCGAAGAAAGACTTGAACGAATCAAAACCATAAAATATAATTGGCCCCATTAAATTTAACAGAGGTCATGGGAATATTGATAATAGTCGGAGGAGTAGAGGTAGGTAGCAAAGATGGAGTAAGGGACCTAGTATCTTGTTTGGGTTCCTTAACAATGCAGTAAATAGCAAACAAGGAGTGCTGCAATGCTGAATCAGAAGAAAAGAGGATGCTGAAAGACTGAACTAGACCTGCTAAGGCTGCTGGAAGACTGAACCGGATAACAGGACTAAACCAGACCACAGGAGTTTACTGGACCACTGAACTGAGTAGACTAGGCTTGCTGGACCGTTGAACCGAAGTAAACATTAACTGAACCAGTCTAAACCGGTGCAACACTATCTGAACCGAGCCACAGAAGCTTACTGGACCGTTGAACCAGAGGGACTACTGAATGAACTGGTCTAAAACTAGCTAAACCGGGATTGATCTGGTCTAGGCTAGACCCGATCTGATTAGACCCGAGCTGATTGGGTTTGGACCGAAGTGGGCTGGACTTGGGTATGACTTGGGTTTAAACCCGTGAAGTCGGGTCTGGACCTTTTTTTTTGGGTCTGGACCTTTTCTTCTTCGTCGATTAGGGTTCCAGTAAACCCTAGTCTTCGACTGTGCCTCGACCAACACAACGAACGACAAACCACCACGATGGCCACACCACAACGATGCTACACCAAGACGAAGAAATCAACAATACACCACCACAGCTACACCACCACGACGAACACACCACCACAGGCACACCACCAGGATGAACACCAAACGATGGCAAACAATGATCAACAGTACCACACCACCACCACTAGCAACAACACCACCACATCAACACAGATCAACCACAACAACTGTATCACCACCACCACTGTAGCTTCAACGAACAACAGTATCACCATCACCACTGTAGCTTCGACGAACAACAGTACCACCACCACAAATAGAGTTAATTTATTCAAAATATATTTAGAATTATAATTGTTCTGATACCATGTTAAATGTAGAGGATTAACACAATAATAGAGAGTAACAGAGATAGGTCAAAAACTTAACCTAACTCTCATACATCACTTGGATTTATAGTTAACTCACAATAATAAAAATAACACATACACCCTCTTGTATTTACACATAACACCCTAACACTATTAATAATTTACACATACTACTCTAATACTCTTAACATCCACAACTGCCCTACATTAATAATTGCACTCATCTGCACCGAAGGGTTGGATCACATGCAAATTTGAATTATTGGGTTAAAACTCGGTGTTCTCCATTACAAAGTCTGAAGAAATCTATAATAGTTGTTGAGCTATAGTCCCTTCTTGAATGTATCCACCATAAAGAAGACCCTTGGTATTCAAACAGAAATCCATATATAATCATATAATGTCTACACGCTTTGTTAATTTACACAAACAAAATTAAGCTGAAAAAGATGGGTTCTTTAGTGCTTTTTCTCTTATCAGCAATCCTTATTTTTTTGAAACCCTCTTCCTTCAAAGCATAGAATTATTCTTTCGCCCATGTTTACAAATAGACAAAAAACATTATGTCAACACCTTTAAAGTAAA
Organism: Ilex paraguariensis; assembly: GCA_963454935.2. NCBI lineage: Eukaryota > Viridiplantae > Streptophyta > Magnoliopsida > Aquifoliales > Aquifoliaceae > Ilex > Ilex paraguariensis. Next base: position 212,617 of record CAUOFW020003580.1, on the reverse strand, counting down.
TATGTCAATAGTTTGACTAAAACCCTTACCTATCAAACATCAACTATGTAGTTGCTCTTTACCCATGAAAACAAAGTGCAACTATTGTCCATCTTGACATTTAGTTGACAATTAGTGAACTAGTTGTACAACTTGAAATACTTTCATAATGCAAGTGGAGAACTTGGCTCAGGAGAGCAAATTGTTAGTGCTGAAGCTCAACTTATTTTACAAAAGTCTTTAGTAATAAACATGTATAAAGCTTTGACAACACAAAACCTTTGTCCATTACCACAGGAAGTAACAGGAAAAACAAAACAAAATATAAGGAAGGACCTATGTTGTCTAGGATACTAAAATCATACACAACCAAAAAGGGTTCCATTTGCACCTTCCGGCTAGACACCTTAAACCCAACATCTGAGGCCGTGATCCCAATTCGCTTGAAAAAGGTGATAATAGAAGAAATAAGCTCAGCCTCAGCCTAGAACATGAAGAACAAAAAGTTACGCCAGACAAATATAAGAGAGAATTTTCATGTGATCATCAAACTCAAAACTACGAAGTAAATCATGTAATGCAGCTTCAGAATTTAATCAATGGCAGAAACTGAGAAATTATGGGGAGAGAGGGGAAAGGTGGATACTGCATTTAATTTTTTATAATAAAATAAATGCTTTGGATATATTCAACTTATATATTTACCCATGTGTACATTTAGTTAGCAATATATATAAATGTATCGATGTGCATGTCTACACATGGACAGGTGTTTCTGGCAGACCTTCACAAATTATAAGCAGTGAATCTGAAGTTGGAATCCATTGCAACGTAAACAAGTTTTTCTTTTTCAATAAGGAACCTCTTTAAGGTAGGGTAACATTGAACTCACCCGTGTAGCACCTGCTAACCACAGGAATCCGTTAAACCTGAGAGACACCAACCAGAATTGACACCAGGACGTCTAAATTTATGATTCATCTCAAGTTGACCCCTTGGGTTGCAACATAAGAAGTTGAAGGGAACCTTTCCTTAGATTTTCAAATTTCTTTTGGACAAGGAGCATGCCTGAAGAAATTTGTGTTTTCTTCCTTTTTGTTATTATAATGTTTATATTAATCAACAATAAGAAATTCAAAACCAAATGCTGATTGATTGTGAATAGCTTAGTTATGGATGTGATATAGAAAGATATATGCATGGATACGTATCTGTAAAACTGTAATGCTTATGTTGAGCAGCTATTAGCATTTATTCTCTCCAATAAATAATTCCAACAATCTATAGAGATGACAACTTTGGCCAATTACATGCATGCTTTATTAACGTGGTACTCCATACGGTGTCACCGTCACAACATCCAAGTAAACATTACCCTCTCTATCATCCCTCATGACATCAATCAACATCCTTCTCCTTACCTCCCCCTTCCGAAGCAATACACTCAATTAGGATCATTTCATATGCAGTTAATGTTCTTCGTTATAAGTGGACACATTGACATTCCATCTTATGAACTTTTTCTTATTTTGTCTCCCCCCATTGGAGCTGCCCCTAGCTTCTCAAGATTGTATACAATTGTAGTTTGTCCTTTTCTCATCCTACCACATGTCTACTCTCATGATTAACTATGTTTGATCGGTTAACTCTTTTTTTAAGGCTATCCATTGTTGTTTCATAACATGGCTAGTTTCATAGTAGCTTTACAGAAAACTCCCTTAAAGGCGTCCATTATCCATCAATCAAACAATACTCCACATTCATGCATATATTTCCTGAATTTATGCACAACCTTTTAGTCTATACTTTTTTTTTATCTAAATAGGTTCAAGTTAACCTTTTGTTTTTTAATTTTTCTACAACGATTCAGGGCACATATTTTAGAGGAAAAGTGAACCAAACATTAACTTGTTTTGCTTCTAAATAAAATTAGCATGGCCAACCATGTTAAGGCATGCCAAAATGGAAAAAATGCAACATGTTATCAAATAAACTAATAGGTTTTTGTTTTGATAAGTAAAATAAACTAATAGGTTATGATGATAACTAATGCCTATGAGAAAGCACAATGCAACAAAGGATAAATCAAGTTTGCTTCATAACCAAATCAAAAGAATATGTTTTTTGGAGGCAAAATGAGAAAAATATGTAGAAAGATAGTAAACTATAAGTTGACTTACTGTTACATCGGATACACCAATGATATCCATGTTCCACTGGTAGTGCTCACGACGCCGTCCTCTGGTCATTCTTTCATAACGCCAGCACTGTCCAATAGCAAACCACTTTAATGGGAGGGATAAAGATTTTCTGGACATAAAAAAACATGGAGATCAAATTCTGGCATCTGTACCTGGATACAAAGGTCATAGATGACAATGAATAAATAGATTGCAGATCAAAAAGTTTTGCAAATCCAAATCCAAGAGTAGCCCAGGACAGAAATACAAAGAATAACCATCTAAAAGAAATGGCAAACTGAAAAGAAACAGGAAAAAAGACATAGAAATACCCCAAAATTAAAGTTTTACCCTTTTTGTATGACAAGCCTAGCCAGAGAAGGAGTAAGTTCAGGCCTCAACGCAACTCGACGATTTCCCCGATCCTCAAAACAGTAAAGCTGCACAATACAGAAAAGGAAACACAATGTTATTTTGTTTAGTCATTTATCATAAAAAAAAAAACTTTCCAAAGCTTGACATCCATTTGAATGCATTCATTTTACAAACTTTATGTATCCCAAACAATTTAAACATCTCATTATCTTTTTTTTTGTTTTTAAACTACTCTTTTTCTTATATTAAGTTGCCATAGTTCAATGCAGAAACAATTTCTAAAATTCCAAACAATGCAATACTGAAATTTAAAATGCTTAAATTATTACATTCAGCTAGAACAAGAAAAACAAAGTTTTTCACCAAGGGCAGCATAAAACAAAGAATGAAAACAATGAAACACACATTTATGCATGGTGTGTGCCGCTGCATGTCTGGGAATAAAAATCCACAAAGCCCCTTAAGCCATAAACCAGCAATCTAAACCATTCCTTTCTTTTTGCAGAGAATATGAGAGGTGTTCACTTGATTTTACAGTGACGCGGAGATTAATGTGGTGTTTTAGGAGTTGAAGAAGTCGTCATTTCCTTTATAATTGTGTGGTTTGGATTCAAAAGGTTATTGTCTTCATTTATCTCCTCATAAATCATTTTTCAAGATAGGATTTTTATGCAAACCCTACCAGAAAGAGAGAGGGGGAGAGGGGGGCTTCTTGAATACAATCGAGCACAAAAAATGATGTCTCCTAAATCACAACATTCCAAGGCACCATAATGGCAACATATTCTTGTAGGAAATTCTGACCAACAAGTAGAAGATAGTAATCCAATCCAATCCAATTAGTTTTACTCATTGCAGTTTTAGTAAAAAAAAATTTATTTTTTCCAGTCCGTCAGTCATAGCCAGAGTTTCACACAAATATAATGTATTAAATTATAATTCAGAATTGCTAGGGTTGTATTATCAAAGTTCTAACATATTTGCATAATGCTGGTAATGTAAGGGCTTTAGAACGGTTATAGTTATTCATAGGATTTTAAGATGCTCCCATAGAGGATAAGGCACCGAGATGAATTTTAAGACTTCTTTTTAGTACCAACAAGAAAGGAAACACAAACCTGGTCTCTGATCTCCTCTCCAGCTTTCCTAATGAAAAGCGCCTCAGACTCTAACACTGGGAAATCAACCTCTTCAAATGCGAACATTTGAGAAACCTAAATTATTCAACAGATAATCAATGCATACAAATATACTCAATATATGACACATACACGACTATATGACTAAAAATGGAAAAATAAACACATTACTACACATGTGTCCATACTACTGTATAAGCTAAGAGGGACCTTTTTGCCCCCGTCTGCTAAACTGGAGCTGGGGAAGTTAAAGCAGGACTTTTGGTGTGACCTATACAGATCCTACTCGAACTTTAGCATATACCCATTATAAGTTACATACATCCATAATTATATGTAAACACCTCAGACAATTCACAAATTACGCACAATATAGATATACACAAACATACAGATGTATATATGTGTGTGTATAGTTGCAACAACTCTCTGAAATTCGTATAAACATTAAATAAATAAACGTGCATAATTGCAGTACCTCTCTGAAATTCTGGAAAAGCCAGTTACGGAGGCGCATTTCCTCGGGAGGGAAGTCTCTGGTGCCTTTGGGAGGATTGACGTCGATTCTCTGTACGGAGTCGAGGACCGAAGGAGGAGGAGTAGGTGGAGAAGAGAGTGAACCGGACCGGCCGGACCGGGCATTTTCGTTGAGGTTAGCTGCTGAAGATGAAGAACAGTAGGTTTTGAGGAGGGCGAGTCTGCGAGTTCGAAAAGAGGGGGAGGAGAAAGAAAAGTGGCGGAGAGAGAAGGTGAGGCGCGGGTGGAGGATAAGGAGAGAAGGTGTTGCAGGCATGGTTCGGGAAGAGGGAGGGAGAGACAGAGAGAGAGCAGAAGACAACCCACCAACAATCTGACGCGCAGAAGTCCAAACCCACACCCAAAAAATATCCAGCCCAAACCAAGATTTTTGTCTAAGTGGACTTGTTAAGATACGTGCCCGGCCCACTAGGGTGTCCTAAAAATATATTGGAGAAACCCTAATATGGTTAGCACTTGGATAATTTAGAAGTCGGTACAAAAATTTAAACTTATTTGAACTAAACTATATTAAGAAAAGTTAATTGGCCCTAAGTGCATTTTTTTGATAAAAGACTAAAAAAGTATTTATTACTCCATTATTCTCTCTCCTCTCTCTCCATTACTATTTCATTCTCTCTTCCCAATTTTCTCTCTATCCATTTCGCTCTCTCTTTCTCTCATATTGATAATTTTTTTTAAATATGTAAAGATTTGATTTAATTTGTTCATTTCTCTCGCTCCCTCTCTCCTTATTTCCTTATTCTTTTCATTTTTCTCTCTCCTTATATCAACGTTACACAATACAATTACACTAATAAGTTACATCAATTAGTTACAATTACCTTATAATACACTAAACAGGTACTCATGTGTTCTAATAAATCAAACAGTTACACTAAACAATTATACAAAATTACAACACCAACTCAATTTGTCATTTTATTATTTACATAAATCAAAAAGTTATATTATTTAGTATCACGACATGGTTACGCCAATTATATATATCAAATTGGGTTTATCATTACACAAAAGACTTTACTATTATATTAAATTTGATATATATGATTGGTATAACGATGTCGCGATATTAAATACTATTTAGTTTTTGTAAACTATTGATGACAAATTGGGTTGGTGTTATAAATTTATGTAATTGTTTGATGTAACTGTTTGGTTTATTAGAATATATGAGTAACTCTTTAGTGTATTATAAAATAATTGTAACTGATTAGTGTAATTGTGTTGTTGTAATGTTGATATAAATAAAGACATAGAAATGGTTAAAGAAAATAGGGGGGAGAGAGAGAAAATAACAGAGAGATGATAAAATAAATCAAATCTTTATATATTTGAAATGAAAATAAATAATCAAATCTTTATATATTTGAAATGAAAATAAATTATCAATGATAGATATAGAAAGAAAATAGGGGAGAGATGGGGAAAGAGATAGAGATGGAGAGAAAATAGGGAGAGATAGTGAGAGTGTCTAATGAAATCTTTACATATTTGGTTAGATATATAATTGTCAATCATTAATGCATAATTTAAGGGAAGATATTTAGGTAAAACAGTTTTGATTTCATTTAAATTTTGTACCTAAACACAATATTTTTTATTAAAATTGAACTTAATAGAATAAATAATTTATTCATACATTTTTCCTCAAATAAGTCTAAAAAATTGTATCCGCGACCAATAAACCCTTAGCACTTTAGGGTATAGAATTGGGCCATGACAATTTGTATCATAGCCAATCGAGGGTCTTGGTTTGTGGCCTGTTACACCCTTATATGGTTCCCTTGATGAGGGCACCAAATTTGAATAGAAAGATTATCACAATTACGCGAACATGTGTTGAATTTCACATTAAATGTGTATTGAAGGAGTGAAAAAACCCCAACTATAACTACTTGTGCTATGAAACTAGCCCCTAATCTAGGGCACTAAATAATAGAGGCCCAAGTTTGGTAATATGTACATTTTGAGACCCTTACACACACTCGTTGTTCGTGTGTGTACGTTTAAGTGTGTAGACGGATGGATGCACATAGCCAAGCAAGAACTTTGGACATTGACGGGACATTTTTGTGAGGTGTCCCATCATCTGAGAAAAGTGGCTGCACTAAGGGACCAGGATTCAAAGAAAAAGGTGTCAGCGTTTGACTAACTCCACCAATAAAAAATGAGTGGTTTGTAAATATCTCTCTCTCTCTTTCTCGTTAAATATGAGTGAAACCCCAAAGGTAAGGAGGTCTTAAGTATGAGCATCTCATCTCCATACTCCACACACACACACACATTTTTACCATCTTTCTAGTTTTATACACTTGTCTGTTAAATTATTGATCATAATATTGACTTAGGCATCAAAGGGGCTTCCCCCGGCTCAATGTCAAGGGTCCTTCTAACCTCTCTTTGATTTTGTAGTTCTTGGACTGGATGATATTCGAAAACTGAGGATACACCTTCAACATTTTAGTGATTGCGAGAAAATTATCCCGTACAATTTTGGTATCATCTATGGGAAATGAAGCAAGCATGCCCTGAAATCTTCATATCATCTACTTCGTGAGTCCTACTCAAGCCTCAAAACCATTCATGTCAGGAATTCTTTTTGTTTTGTCCACACCATTCGATGTTTGATATTCACTCATTTTATGAACTTCGATCGTTCTTCCAATTCCACTGAAATATAAAATATTACAATATTGTAGGTTCCACCGTAGATGTAACCTACTAACCAAAATCCTTATTCATAAAAGTTTCATTATTACTTTTTGTTTGGTGTTTACATGTAGCTGGGCCCTTATGGAAAAACACCCACATAGGTCTGACCGTCACTTCGAGTGTATCGTTCAGTCTTTCTATGAATGTCCACGACGTACCACTCGGTCTTCCTTTGTCGTTGTTTTAGCTAGATCTTTACTTCTTGACCCATGGGAATACAAACCCACATCAGAATGTTATTCATTAGAAGACTTCAGAGCAACTTCTAGCAATCAATAGAGCCTTTCATGGTTCTGGACCATATGTAAAATATTCACAAATAGCTTTAATTAGCAGAGCCTCCAAGAACAGCGATTTACCTAAGATTTATTGGCATATCATAAGTTCAAGATTAGTGGAATTCTTTTGCCAAAAGAGAGAGAGACAAAGAGACAGAGAGACAGAGGGAGAGAGAAATGCCACACATATAACCACTTAACTGGATTGATCTCTTCATATTTGCTTGACCCGTGAAGCTTGGTATATCACTATTATGTTGATGGAACTCGGTATCTTGCAACATTATATCTCTTCATGCACGAAGTTTGAAAAATACAAAGATAAGTGCTATGTTCTTCATTATAAACTTTGAACCAGTGATAAAATATAGGTATCTCATAAAGAGCTACGACTAGTGTATTATATGTATATTTGTTCACTAGCAGCGGTAGTCTATTTTAGTAAAAAATGAATTGATGGTGGTCATATGTGCATAGTCAAGAAACTATTGCTCGTAAGCATAATTACAAATACAAACGGGCAAGCTTTGTCCCATCTTTCATTTCGTTTTATGCCTCCTTTGTATATTAAAAACAAGAAAGTTGTGTTTGTTCCTAACAAAACTCAAGCATCATTGACCCTGAAAATTGTAGCCCATAGCTAACGAAAGGTATAAACACTAGTTGGGTTTTCTTACATGACATTGTCAATGTAAAAATCTTTTATTAGGGAGCTCGGTCAATCTTTCGAATAGGTATTTATACATTATCACGATAAGATTTGAGACAACTTCTTTCACTAGAAGCCATCATTTGTCAAAGTAAACTGGTTTTATTTCTACTACTAAAATGAGTAAAGTGAAAACCAAGAAAAAAGGACCTCGGACGTCATCCAGTCTCTTTTTGCATGTCATCTTATCATGAAGAGGCAAAACAACAGTCTCGTGAAGAGACAAAATAATATGGAGTCTCTTAAAGTTCGAATGTATAAGCTAAGTCAAAAATGTAGTCTCTCTTCATGAGGACTGCATACTACATTGTCGAGACGAAAATTTTGCTTATAACCGAGGCTAATAAGGCTTACATTTTGCTCCATTATTACTTGACAATAATTATTCTTATTGCACTTGAGAAAAGAACTTTACTTATGCATGCTGACTTGATCCAAAATCTGTACACCCAAGTGCAGGCGGTCAAGCTGTAGTAATAATCCAGTTAAGTCCAGAGTCGAATCCACAGGGAACTATGATTGGTGTTCTAAAGTAAGCAGTGACAAAGACCAAGTAACTGGAAACCTTGAGAGTTTGAAATTATAGGATTTCTTTGAATAGAATAGAAGATTCTTTTCAAGAGTTTTCTAGACAAAATATAAGGTAAATTCAAATGTAAAACAATCACCCTTTAGCTTGGGGATCAGAACATGTAATTAATCATCCGGTTCAACAACAAGTTAATCGGAAGGTAAAGATGGACTGTGATAATTAAGTACATGATTCCGATGCCTTTTTAGAAGTTGACAAGAATTGTTTGTGCCAAGATTTAACCCGTCTACAAACAAGCAAGTGTTTCTACAAGGCATCCAATCATGACATTAATGTTCCATTCTTTAGATAAAGCACAATAATAGTGAAGATTGAAATATGTCTTGAAGATCTAGTCAGGGTACTTGCCTTGAACCAACGGGTCTTTCCATACAAGAGTCATCCGTGACATAGAAAGAACCCATAATTATACAAAGTACCTTAGCTTTGCTAGATGCATTCAATCATTCAATAAGTGAAACATAAAGCATTAAAGCATAAAGGAAATGCACAAATATAACGTACACATAATCAATACATGTTCATCACCTCTTACTAAAGAGTGAATGAGAAACTACTCACTCTTCATGACTTGGGTAAAACTAGAAAAGTGAGTGATACTCATCCCTCCAAATAGAGAACTTACAAGGTAAAGTACAATAAGCGTAGAGCTGATCTTCACCAAAGAACAAGTGAATCACGTTCTACCCTTCACGACTTTGGTAAATCTCTAGAAAAGTGGAAGAGTTTCACTCCTCTAAGGAAGAAGGAAGCTCAAGCAATAGAAGTGAAAGACATAAACAATGAAAGCAGAAGAAAGTGATTCATTTTTGGAGGGTGGCATTCTCAACCAACAAATGAAGGGTTGTTTCCTCAACCAACAAGTGGAGGGTTGTTTCCTCAACCAAGAGATGGAGGGTTGCTTCCTCAACCAAGAAATGAACTGACTCTCTTGATACAAGTAAATATAACATATATTTAAGATTAATCAAAATAAGTGGGAATCTAAGCCTCCATACAAACTCCTTACTAGTTCTTGGTGTAGTCTAAACCTACTAACCAAGCTCTAGCTTCCTACTTTACAAGAGAAAAATTGCACACTATGAAGCTTCCCTAATAGGAGTATTTATAGGCAAGGAAGGGGGGGGGGGGGAAGATAAGAGAGGATGAATGAATAGTGTATGGTACCCAGTCTAAGTGAAAACCAACTACTCTACAGGTAGTCTGTGGAGGACGTTCGAACATGAGTTGACGTTCGAACGTTGTTTTTGTTTTGGCTTTATGGACGTTCGAACATGGTCTAACATTTGAACGTGTCTTCTATCTTTGCTTTAGGGGCGTTCGAATGCCAGATGGGTTTGACCATATCACTCAAATGGTTTGTGGTCTTCTGTGGAAACCCACTTCCACACTTCATGCAGAACTTGGCGTTTTGCACTCATCACTTTGGTCTTCAATCAAATCAAGTGGACGTTCGAACGTGAGTTGGCGTTCGAACGTGGTACTCAAGCACCTCAGAGTCTTCTTTCTTGGCTGCAACACGTCATCTTTTAGCCGTTTGGGCTTCAAGTGGATGTTCGAACGTTAGTTGGCATTCGAACGTGGTTGGCTTGGTCCAAGCTTTTCCAATTTTACTCCAGAATATGCTGGTATTGCATGAAAGTTTGATATTCATCGTCTTTAGTCCCTTGTACAATTTATGGCTTGAAATGCCATCATTTAAACTCCATCAAAGTATAATTAGTCTTAAAAGAGCACAGTTATATGCTAATTTTAACTACTAATCACACCCTTCAACCTAAATATTGCTAGTCTCTAGTAATACAACAACAATTGAATGTAAATTTATTTCTAATACTTTTTTCGTAGGTCATCCGGTTGCATTTAGCTTATGCAACAAGCCTTTGAACCACTAGGTTAACCCTAGTGGACGAGTGTTGTCTCGTGAGGATTTTTAGTGAAGCTACCCACAAACTTCAGTCGAACAAGTGTGTATGTAAGATTGCTAGTTGAAGTAAGTTAGCATCATGGTCGTTGAGACACCTAACCTTCAATTTCAACTTACATCCCGCATGCTCTTCTTTCATAGGTATTTATTCTATACAAAAATTGACTTTAGTTACATTGGCATTTGGAATTCCCCGTGTAGTAAGAATGATCATTCTAGCAACAAGAATTGTTATATAACAAACATCCCACTTTACCACCTTCTATTGTTAGCTTTGATTTCACAAACCTCTCTTAGAAGTGCTCTCAGCAAAATTCACTCCGGTTATAGTGACTTGTCTCTCAAAGGGCATGTGATCAATAGATGACCAGTCAAAAAATCACATGCACAATTAGAAAATGAGTGAAGTTTAAGAAGAAAAACTAATCATGTTTTGGCATAATCTCATGGAGGAATATTGATGCAAATAATGAAATACTATTTGACATGCCCCAACTTTTGATTGACAACACACACATGCATCAGACTTGAGATCAATTAGGGCTTTATATAGGTTGTAACATGGCCAGAGGTCAGTGGCTAACGAAATGACGTCAATGGTATTCAAAAAGCTATCTTTTCCTTATGTATTGTAGCACATCTCTTTCTTGCATTTCGATCTTTTACCAATAAATTGTATTTCTTTCTTTCATTTTTCTCATTTTTCACTTTCTTGGCAATTCCCTTCTTATTTGTCTCTTTTCCTTTTTTGGTTGTTTCCACCAATTGTTCTTTCATGGCACAGTAGCCACCATCTTCTTTTCTACATTTCATACCTTTCTGTATCCATATTGATTTATGAGAGGGTACAAAAAAATTAGATAACAAGGTATGTTAAGTGTATTCTCTTGTGTATTGGTTATCATATGAGTTTTTTTCGAAAAAGTATTTATTCATTGAATGGCTCAAGCATGGCTTGACTAGGGATATTCTTTTAAAAGAAATGGCTAAGGCTCAAAGTTAAATCAAAAGATGACCTAAGATCCTTTCTTAAATATGTGCATATGTCTGTGTTGTATGAACAGATATGTCAATAGATTGCTTTAGTTGCATCAATCAAAACAAATGTAATGAGATTATTCAAAGATAAGTGAAAAACCTTTCTCGAGTAAACGTTGATCTCTTCTCCAAAAGCATCGCAAGGCTCAATACTTACCATGGTATCTTTTGTTACCTCCATTGGTTATGTCAATTTTTTAGGGAATGTCAATTATATATTGATTCCATTTTCGAGTCTAATCATCTTGTACCTTAAGAACAACAAATACTTATGTACATTTGACAATTTAAGCATAGAAACAATACCAATTTTCCAAGAAATGCGGTATTTAAGTCTCCGTTGCTAAGTTGTGTGTCGAACCAATCATGTGATTAGTTACTTTAACAAACAATCTCAAAATCCACATTTGTTCCATCATTTATTAACAAATAACAGTACAATGTTAATTCTATACATGCATTTAAGCAGATAAAAGGGATAAAATGAATCATTCATTTCATAAAATATGATCATTTACATCCACATCAACATTGAAGATTCAATTCCACCACAAAAATAACAAAACACAAAATCTTCCACAATAACCTATCAAAGAAGAAACATACACAAAAGACTTCAAAAATCCACAACAAACCATCAAAGAAGAACTCAGTCAATGAAGAAATAACTACGCCAAACCCATAATGAACAAAAATACTATTCCTCACTCTCCTCCTAGTTCACTATCTCCACTAGCTCCAGTAGGTACACCAGCTCCACCCCTCAACAGTCTAAGAATTTCGGCATGCTTAGCTTTAATGCTAAGCATGATGTCCCGCAAAGAACGTCGGGTGCTCATGTTGGGGCCTGCGTCTTGGGGCTGCTCTCTCTCTACCTTCATTTCTCTCTCCTCCTCCTGGCCAAACTCGTCCTGCACTTCATCGACTCCTTGGGGAGGGGGCACTTCTTGTCTTGCAGTAGGGGCGCCACTGTGACCTTGGCTTCTCCAGAAAGAGGCTTTGTTTAGTGGCCCCATTGGCTTTTGAATTTTCATCTTGGGCCTCGCCCTAACCCCATTATTCGTGCATATTCCAGTCACCAAAGTGGCAAAAGGGACTGCACTCCTCTTCACATCTCATCCCTTTTTCATTTCACTTAAGATTAGTGAGGGAAGGTCGATGCTATGCCCCCTTCCAAGTGCATAGAGCAGACGGGCCATGTCAGGTAAAATCTCATTTTTTTCGTCCTATGGGGACGAGGTTAGATACCGCAACAAGTTTAGCATCTGGTATTTATCGGTGAGCTTCCCTTGTTTTAAAAATCTCTTCCCTTCCCAAGAAAAATTAGGCATTCCCGTCAACTCCCTCCTAACCACATTCATTGCTACATTCTTTCTCGAGAGGTATGTCGAATTTTGTACCCGAGGCACTTCTTGCTTCACTTCCTTAATATATGCTTCATCCACATCAATGTGGGTCCCCTTCACGTACGTTCGGATTGTGTCATTGATGATCTCGGCGTTGGAGTAAAACTCCCGCACCAAGTCAACAATGGCGTCTCCGCAATTCGCAAAAACCATACCCAATTCCTCCTCTTCATCTCCGCAAATATTCCCAACTCTGTAAAATCGATTACAACATCCCTCTCACAAACTATTACATGATCCTCTGAGGGTTTTTTGTATATCTCCAAACGAATAAAGGCCAAACAGATTATCTCTGACCTCCCGAGCTCCCACAAGGGGTGGAAAAAAATTTTCTTCTACGTGTGGGGCGAGCAGTGGGAGTACAATCTGGCAAATAAGACATACATTCTTCCAATCCCTAGAGTTTGGTCTGCCACTGATAACTTGGGTTCACCACTGGTCTCCCTTCCTTTTCCTCAATCACTTTTTCTACAAAATTCGGTTCCTAATTTATCTGGTTTCACCTAGTAGGTAGTTTAACTTTAGGCATGATTTTGAGCTCAAGAGGATCTCTGAGAAGTCTTGATTTTCTTGTGGGATTGAGGTTTTTGATGTGGGAATGAGTTTGGGAGGGTCGATTTTAGGTGAAATTGGAGAATGGGAGGTGTTTTGGGGGCTGGGGTATCACAAATGGGTTCTAGGGTTTGAGGAGTTTTGGAGGTTTTTTGGGGATGTTGAAGTAGGGAAGTGATCCAGGCTTTTATAGCTTGAGAAGTAACGTTCGAAAGTGTGTTGAAGGATTTTAAAAAGATAGTTCAAACGTGAGTGGAGTTCGAACGTGGTGAGCTCCCAGTACTTTTGAGTTCTGTCAGATAACAAAGTACTGTAAGCTATTCTGGTTTGAATATTCTATTGGCGTTCGAACGCTTAGCTCTCGTTCGAACGATCTATTGGCGTTCGAATGGGCTGAGCTCCCAGAAGCTGATTACTGCAAGCAACTAACGTTCGAACGTCATTTGGGGTTCTAACATGGAATCAAAAATCAAAAAATTTTCTGCACCACAATATACACAATAAGAGAGGGCTAAACACACAAGTTTGAACCAAAAATTCCATGGTGTCTCAGGACGAGTCCCTATCCACGCTTTAGGTTGGTATTTTGGGACCTTTCTCACTCGGCCCATATTTTCATTTTAGTCAAAAGAATTTGTACAAAACAAAAAGGATTTTTTTACACTTTTTACAAAAAAAATAAATTTGGACCCGTGGCTTTCATTCCAGCAAAACACAGTTTTCCACAGAGAATAATCTAATCCGAGTCTCCCTCTGTATCTGTGTAGTTAGAACAACTAGTGACTCTCCCAATTTCCTCTCTCACAAACCAGTTAAGCATAATACCAGAATAACATAGCGTTTCAGGGTAATCCTTACTTAGCTCATTTGCTATTCGGTATAATCGATCGAGTGCGCGACGAGAAATTGGTTCAGAACACTGGTTATACATTTTCTCATGAAAGACTCTGCCACACTGTTTACATGCACCAAGCCTTTTGGCACGACGACGTTTAGCAAGTGCTTCTGCTACAGAGGGGTTTCTTCTGCTATTCTCGGATCTCATTCTTTCTTACCAGTCTTGCTTTTCTCATGATCACCGTATGCATATCAGATGAAAAAGTGCGTAAAACTCCTAGACTAAACCAAAAAAATTTAACATCCATGCTTTTTACTTTTTAAAACTCACTATCTGGTTCTTTAACATCTGCTAGTCACAAGAGACGACCAAAGCTGACTCATAGACATCATCATTAATTTGTACAAAATACAAGGCAGGGTACACAATATGATCAGAAACAACAACAACAACGAAAAATTTTATGGGCATAATAACAACAACAACAAAAACAAAAAATTTTACGAGAATAAAATATGAACTGTTCTCTCTCCCCAACCTAAACTGAACATTGTCCCCAATGTTTTGAATATACTGATATGTTGAGCTTGGAGATGAGGTTGAAATGTAGAGATTTGTTCATTTGCCGAAATCTACAAGCAAAACTATCCCAAATCAATCATTTCTACGCAGATCTGGGTTTTCGCTAGGACGAAAACCCTTGATTGAGTGCAGACAGAAGAAAAAGCGTCATGTACAAATATAGTAAATACATGCAGATCATGAGACAAAGGACTGAGTCTTCGGGTAATACGGTCATGGAACTATTGGGAGTTGGGTCGTGTTTACAGAGGATCGCTAGCAGCAAAGAAGAAGAAGAAGAAGAAGAGGGAAAAGGGAAAGAAGGGCATGGTAATAGAGGAAAAGGGGGTAGGGGCCTTATAAGGGCAGTCCTGTGGGTCTGGTTGGACCGGGTTTCTCCTGATTCGACCCTTTTTGTGTCGGTAGGCACAATTCTCGGAGGAATTTTTTGGGTCCATTAAAAGAATGGTTTCCACATTTTTAACAAAATTCTCCAAAAATGGTTTCAACCGCTAACCATTAACAGTAAAGGTATTATCGTTCAAGGGATTTTCTACTTCTACTGCTTCATATCCAAATACCTTTTTAACAATATAAGGCCCTATCCATCTTGATTTCAACTTATCAAGGAAGAGGCAGATTCTTGAATTAAACAACAGGACTTTTTGAACAGGTTTAAAAGACTTCCGCATTATATTTTTGTCATGAAAAATTTTCATCCTAGATTTCACAATCTTAGCATTGTCATATGCTTCATTTCTCAACTCCTCCAGTTCGTTAATTTATAGTTTTCTTGAAAGTCCAGCCTTGTCCAGGTCTAAGTTCATTGCTTTAATGGCCCAATATGTTCTATATTCCAATTCCACAGGTAGGTAACAAGGCTTTTCATAGACTAATCAATAGGGGGACATGCCCAAAATTATTTTAAAAGCAGTGCGATATGCCCAGAGTGCATCGGTTAGTCTTGACGACTAATCTTTTCGGTCCGAATTTGCCATTTTTTACAAAATTAATTGATCTCCCGATTAGCCAATTCAGCCTGTCCACTAGTCTGTGGATGATAAGGGGTTGTAATTTGTGAAAAATTAAATATTTTTTCATCAAATTCTAGAAAGGGCGATTGCAAAAATGAGCACCCTCATCACTTATGATTGATTTCGAAATTCCAAACTATGACAAAATGTTTTCTTTAAAAAATTTGATCACTGTTTGGTGATCATTATTCCGGCATGGAATTGCCTCAACCCATTTAGGTACATAGTCTACGGCCACCAGGATATATAGATAACTAAAGGAAGGGGGAATGGTCCCATAAAATCAATACCCCAACGGTCAAAAATTTCAATCACAAGAAGCAGGTTTAAGGGCATCATGTTTCTTTTTGAAATGCTTCCCAACCTTTGACATCTATTGAAAATTAAACAAAAGGCATGGACATCTTTGAAAAGTGTGGGCTAGTAAAATCCACACTGCAAGATTTTTGCAATGATTTTTCTTGAGAAAAAGTGGCCACCACATGCTTCAGAAATGACAAAAGGTTATTACCTGTCTACTTTCCTGAGCGGGGATGCAAAGTTTTATGATTTGATCCTTACAGTACTTAAATACGTATGGATCTTTCCAAAAAAAAAAGTTATGAACCTCCCTCAAAAATTTCTTTTTGTCCATAAGGGAGAAAGACAGAGGGAGTGTTCCAGTAGCAAGGAAATTAGCAATATCAGCATACCATGAGGTCTCATCAATTATGAACAGTTGTTCATCAGAGAATTTTTCATTGATTGGCAGTTCATCCTCGTGACATTCATAAGTTAACCTGGACAGATGGTCTGCCACCAAATTCTCAACACCCTTTTTGTCCTTAATGACCAGGTCAAACTCTTGGAGTAAGAGTATCCATCTTAAGAGGCTAGGATTGGCATCCTTCTTTGTGAGCAAAAATTTTAATGCTGTATGGTCAGTGAACATAGTAACAGAAGAACCAACAAGATAAGGACGAAATTTTTTCAAAGCAAAAACTATCGCAAGCCATTCTTTTTCAGTTGTTGAATAATTCATTTGAGCATCATTCAAAGTTTTACTTGCATAGTAAATAACATGTGGTTTCTTATCTTTTCTTTGTCCCAATACAACACCTACAATATAATCACTTGTATTACATATTAGTTCAAAGGGCAGAGTGCAGTTAGGGGGCTGCATTATTGGGGCAGAAATTAACATGCCTTTAAGCTTATCAAAAGTTTGCTGGCACGTTTCACTCCAATCAAAGATTATGTCATGAATTTGGAGATAACACATGGGTTTTGCTATGGTATTGAAATCTTTTATGAATCTCTTGTAAAAGCCTGCATGTCCTAAGAATGATCGGACATCCTTTACAGTCTTGGGAGCAGGCAAATTTTCAATTAGATCTATTTTTACCTTGTCAACTTTTATACCCTCAGACGACACAATGTGACCTAAGATAATGCCTTGTGTTACCATGAAATGATATTTCTCCCAATTAAGCACCAGATTGGCTTCCTGACACCTTATCAGCACTTTTTCTAGATTGGCCAGACACAAATTAAATGAGTTACCATAGATAGAGAAATCATCCATGAATACTTCCAAAAATTTTTCAACCATGTCACTGAACATACTCAACATGCATCTTTGGAATGTTGCAGGAGCGTTACAAAGTTTGAATGACATTTTTTTGAATGCAAAAGTGCAAAAGGGGCATGTTAATGTGATTTTCTTCTGATCATTGAGTGCTATATCAATTTGATTGTACCCGGAATACCCATCCAGGAAACAATAAAATTCATGGCCTGTAATTCTCTCTAGAATCTGGTCAAGAAAGGGAAGAGGAAAATGGTCTTTCCTAGTCACCAAATTGAGTTTTCGATAGTCAATATACATCCGCCATCCTGTGACGACTCTAGTTGGTACTAGTTCATTGGCTTCATTCTTGACCACTGTGAACCCAGACTTTTTGGGCGCAACTTGAGTTGGACTAACCCATTTGCTATGAAGATGAGAAAGATTATCCGTGCATCTAAGAGTTTAAGAACTTCCATTTTCACAACTTCCTTCATGTAAGGGTTCAATCTTCGCCGCATTTGATGAGAGAATTTTGAATCCTCTTCCAGGTATATGGCATGATTACAGATCAACGGGCTTATACCTTTCAAGTTAGCGATGGTCCAGCCAATGATGCTTTTGTGGCTTTTAAGAACTTAAATCAGTTTAGACTCTTGCAAGTCTATGAGCTTAGATGAAATTACCAATGAGTATGACTCGTTCTCTCCTAGGAATGCATATTTGAGGTCAGATGGGAGAGGTTTCAATTCAGGCTTTGGTGGCTTCACACTTGATAAGAATGGCTTTGTGCCACTTGGTGAAAGTTCCTCGAATTTGGGGGTTCATGTATCAACAGCATGAGTCGAGCAATTCTTTGGATCATCATCTGTCGTCTCAGATGTAATAGATTCTGACAGACAGGATTCAATGAAATTTTCACAGAATGTGTTATTTAGATGGTCCTAAACCAATGACTCAATGGAATTTATTTCTCTTTCTTCTTTATCTTCTCCTAGGTGTTTTGCAACATTCAAAATATTTAGCTCAAGATTCATATTCCTAAAGGTTAATTTCATGACCCCATTCCTACAATTGATTAGTGCATTTGAAGTTGCTAGGAATGGTTGACCAAGAATTACGGGAATTGGGTTCTCTAAATGCTTTACTGGCTGAGTATCTAGGACGATGAAGTCAACAGGGAATACAAAGTTGTCCACTTGGACAATTATATCTTCCACAATACCCCTAGGGATTTTGACAGATTTGTCTGCCAACTGAAGTATGACACTTGTGGGTTTGAGTTCTCTCAGACTCAACTGTTGGTAAATGGAAAAAGGGAGCAAGTTAATACTAGCTCCTAGGTCTAATAATGCTTGTTCGATTATGAAATTTCCAATGACACACGACACAGTCGGACACCCTAGATCTTTGTATTTTGGAGGAATTTTGTGTTGAAGCAAGGCACTAACATGTTCTGTTAGGAAGACTCTTTTTTGAACATTCTGACTTCTTTTGACTGTGCACAAGTCTTTTAAAAACTTAGCATAAGATGAAACCTATTTGATTGCATCTATAAGAAAGATGTTGATTTTTACTTACTTAAAAAGCTCGTAAATTTTAAGCTGATTATTCAACTTCTGTGCAGTTTTGAGTCTATGAAGAAAAGGAGTAGGTATAGAACACGAGGGTTCTTCTTCCCTTGATGGCTTTGGTTCTTGTTCAATCGTGGGCTCGAGTTCCTCTTCTCTCACACATTCTAGGTCAATTGGTTCAATCTCGATTGGTGAATTGACTGGGATTGACTTAGGTTTTGGCTTTGGAAGTAGCATGTTTTTGATAGTCTTATCAATCACCTTGCCACTTCTTAGTGTAGTGACAACTTGGGCTTGATCTTGTGGAGTTTCTATGATAGCGGGATTTCCCACCTGAAATTGGTCTTGTGGTGATTTTGGTTGGGCAGGAAACTTGCCCTTCTCATGTGTGGCCATGGATTGGGTCAATTTTTGGATGTGACTTTTAAGATCCTCGAAAGATTGAGTGGTCTAGGTTTTAAAATCAGTGAAAGCCTGAGTGGAACTATTGTTATAGTTCATTTGACTTTGCATGAACTGATTCAGTGTGTCCTCAAGGCTCTTATTTTGTGGTGGTTGGTATGGTTGATATGTTGGAGGTCCTTGAGGTGGTGGGTGTGAACCTTATTGTTGATTCATGGGAGTTGGTTGTGTGTTTCTCCAACTAAAGTTCAGATGGTTACGCCACCCTGGACTTTATGTCTCAGAGTATGGGTTGGAGTAAGGCTTGTTGAAGTTAGAAATGACATTTATTTGTTCAAAAAATACTTCCTTGAATGTCGGAATGGTTGGACACTCCCTAATAGGGTGTCCTGTCAGTGCACAGATCCCACACACTTGTTTTATGGGAGGGCCAACATTAACTTGATGAACCTTTTTCATCTCTAATGCTTCAAGCTTTTGAGACAGGGTTGACATTTTTGCTCTTAGGTTATCCTCATCTTTCAAGACATGCTTACCCCCTTGGGAAGTGGATGGTTTGGCTTCAACAATGGTAGGGGAGGCTGAGTCCCATATCTGAGAACTGTCAGATATGGTGTCAAAAAAATTGAATGCCTCCTCTAGACTCTTACTCATAAACTCTCCTTGAGCTATCATTTCAACAAACTGACGTAGTCTAGTGGGTAAGAAGTCATAGAAAAATCCTACCAAAGTCCAATTCTCAAAAGCATGGTGCGTGCAGGATTGGAGTAGATCCAAATCTCTCCCAACTTTGGTAAAATATTTCTCCTTCTTTGATCGAAAAATTCATGATTTGCCTTTTTAGTGCATTAGTGCGGTGTAGAGGGAAAAACTTTCTGAAAAATTTATTTTGTAGTACCGCCAGTCAGGTATTGAAAAAGCTTTTAAAAGAATTTAGCCATTGTTTAGCTTTATCATTTAGAGAGAATGAAAAAAGTTTCATTTTGGCTAGCTCAGAATTGTCTTAAAAAGTTTCACATACATCCTCAAATTCTTTTATGTGCAGATATAGATTTTCTATTTCGAGTCTATGGAATTGAGAAAGTGGTTGAACGGTCCCCGCCTTTACAGTAAAGAGGGGTGCATCTTCAGGAAAAATAAAACAAGAGGGGACACTATTTCTTATGAGATTTAAGTAATCCCGCAGAGTTCGAATGTTAGGCACTTCCCCCTCTCTTACAGGAATTTCTCCTCGTCTCTCATCATTTGTCATTCTACTTTCACAAGAGTTTGCTACTGATCTAGGTGAAAGTGGTTCCGGTTGATTCACAGACCCAAAAGATTCTGCTGGTAAATTTTGATAGTGAGGAGCGTTCTCAGTCATAAAATTAATTAAAACAACTTTATACACAGTAAAGCAAATGTATACACAAAAAGTGAGGTCTTTTTACCTTTTGCCATAAAACACCTTTTATGGTTTCCCGACAACAATGCCAAAAATTTGACTTGATCCGAAATGTGTACACCCAAGTGCAAGCAATCAAGCTGTACTAATAATCCGGTTAAGTCCGGAGTCGAATCCACAAGAAACTATGATTGAATTTCTAAAGTAAGCAGTGACAAAGACCAAGTAACTGGAAACCTTGAGAGTTTGAAGTTATGAGATTTATTTGAATAGAATAGAATATTTTTTCTAAGAGTTTTCTAGATAAAATATAAGGTAAATTCAAATGTAAAAGAGTCACCCTTTAGCTTGAGGATCAGAACATGTAGTTAATCATCCGATTTATTACACTTGTATTTTATAACTCAATTAACTCCCATGTCAACAACAAGTTAATCGAAAGGTAAAGATGGACTATGAGAATTAAGCACATGATTTCGATGTCTTTCTAAAAGTTGACAAGAATTGCCTGTGCCGAGATTTAACCCGTCTACAAACAAGCAAATGTTTCTACAAGGCATCCAACCATGGCATTAATGTTTCATTCTTTAAATAAAACACAATAATAGTGAAGATTGAAATATGTCATGAAGATCTAGCCGGGGTACTTGCCTTGAACCAATGAGTCTTTCCATGCAAGAGTTATCCGTGGCATAGAAAGAACTCATAGTTATACAAAGTACCTTAGCTTTGCTAGATGCATTCAATCATTCAATAAGTGAAATATAAAGAATTAAAGTATAAAGAAAATGCACAAATATAACTTCCGGATAATTAATACATGTTCATCACCTCTTACTAAAGAGTGAATGAGAAACTACTCACTCTTCATGACTTGGGTAAAACTATAAAAGTAAGTGATATTCATCTCTCCAAGTAGAGAACTTACAAGATAAAGTATAATAAGCAAAAAGCCGATCTTCACCAAAGAATAAGTGAATCACGTTCCACCCTTCACAGCTTTGGTAAAGCTCTAGAAAAGTGGAAGAGTTTTACTCCTCTAAGGAAGAAGGAAGCTCAAGCAATGGAAGTGAAAGACATAAACAATGGAAGCAGAAGAAAGCTAGTCACTTTTGGAGGGTGGCTTCCTCAACAAACAAATGGAGGGTTGCTTCCTCAACCAACAAGTGGAGGGTTGTTTTCTCAACCAAGAGATGGAGGGTTGCTTCCTCAACCAAGACATGAACTGACTCTCTTGATACAAGTAAATATAACATACATCTAAGATTAATCAAAATGAGTGGGAGTCTAAGCCTCCATAAACTCCTTACTAGTTCTTGGTATAGTTTAAACCTACTAACCAAGTTCTAGCTCCCTACTTTACAAGAGAAAAATTGCACACTTTAAAGCTCCCCTAATGCGAGTATTTATAGGCAAGGAAGGGGAGGGGGGAAGATAAGAGAGGATGAATGAATAGTGTATGCTGCATAGTCTAAGTGAAAATCAACTACTCTACAGACAGTCTGTGGAGGACGTTCAAACGTGAGTTGATGTTCGAACGTTGTTTCTGTTTTGGCTTTATGGACGTTCGAACGTGGTCTGACGTTCGAACGTGTCTTCTGTCTTTGCTTTAAGGGCGTTCGAATGCTAGATGGGGTTTGACCATATCACTCAAGTGGCCTGTGGTCTTCTGTGGAAACCCACTTCCACACTTCATGCAGAACTTGGTGTTTTGTACTCATCACTCTGGTCTTCAATCAAATCAAGTGGACATTCGAACGTGAGTTGGCATTCGAGCATGGCACTCAAGTACCTCAGAGTCTTCTTTCTTGGCTGCAACATGCCATCTTTTAGCAGTCTGGGCTTCTAGTGAACGTTTGACCGTTAGTTGACATTTAAACGTGGTTGGCTTGGTCCAAGCTTTTCCAATTTTACTCCAGAATATGCTGGTGTTGCATGAAAGTTTGATATTCATCACCTTTAGTCTCTTGTACAATTTATGGCCTGAAATGCCATCATTTAAACTCCATAAAAGTATAATTAGTCTTAAAAGAGCATAGTAATATGCTAATTTTAACTACTAATCACATGCCACAAGTAGAAAAGAAGAATGGACAAGCTTTGCTTCTTATGTTTTCTCCCATCTCAATATATGTCGTGACCAACATGATCTTATTTGATGTAGAGCTCTTCGGACTACACAGTCCAAACTAGCATATAATCTCCCGAGGCAATGGTCTATTGTTGGCATGTGTCAATTTCATTGGACAAAAATGCTCGGCACCGCTTAGAAGTTAGTCAGCACAATGCAATATTGATCGGCGCCATTGAATGGTAGTAGAATTGCACCCAAATCTCTTCAAAGTCTCGAATACGAACTAACAAATAGTTGTTGTGTCTTTATAATTAAGTACCCAAAACTTAGATTTGTCGCTCGACATGAATTGAGGATTTTTCTCTGGGCACAAGGATTTATGCCTTGGCAACAGGTCCGATGGAGCCTAGAAATCTAGTCAATATGTTTCCAAGTTGGGAAACAATTAATAATCGGCATCATCAAAGAAAGAAATCCATAGCGTCAATGAAATCCTGTAGCGGTTTAGGTAATTGGTCCTATCAGTAGCAATTAGTGTAGGCAAGAACACTGAGTAGAACATGGTTCACCCCTCAGGTTATTTCACTCACCCAGGTGGTGGGTCTATAATCGACAACTTCCTACTCAAAGGATGTCATGGTGCTCACTTCCGTGCAATTGAGAAGCTGCTCACCTATTTCATTTGTTGGTTTTATCTAAAGCTTCGATTTTTGGTTAGAATGCGAAGGTGGCTTGCTTAAAGTTCATTCTTGAAAAAGAGAAGTATTGTAACGCCCCGTTTTCGAGACGCCTTACTTGATTAAATCGATCGATCACATAACCCACAAATATCTCTGAATACAGGGTTAGAACTTTAATTGCCTCAATAAATTTATAATCACAATTTTGATCTCCAAATAACAATAAAAAGAATCTCCTCAATATAAAAATAAATATGTTCAAATTATATATCACCCCATTAAACCCACAAAATTATAAATTTAAAACTTTCTCATATTTTCACTTTGGTCCTTCCCTCAAGAATTATATATCACCACAACTACCAATAAAAGTTAAAAACATTATATGAAGACTTGTCCATCTTTGATTCCTCAAATTTCAACTATGGTCCTTCCCTCCGAGATAATCCTGAAAAATATTATAAGTGGGGAAGTATACAATATGACAAGAAATAATATGCTCAACGAGAAAAAGTATGAATGATCAAATACCAAATAATTCAATTAATAGACAATCATAGATAGAAGAATCAAGAATCCACTTCAATAAGTCACATAGCTCAACTTCTATCAAACATAGCCTCATACTTGATTCCTCTTGGTGACATGACAAGTGATACCTGAGCATATAAGTTCATCTTGGTGACATGACAAGTGATATTTGAGCATATAAGTTCATACTTATACTAACCAATCACATCCTGCAGGGCTGTAATCACAATCGCACCTCGCAAGGCCATAATCATAATCGCACTCCGCAGAGCCATAATCACATTTTACCAATTTTGTCCCATGTACACTTGGTACATTTACCAATCAATCCCAAAGTATTTAGCAGAATGTACAGGTCAACCGATAAAATTGAGATAATTTCATATTAATCAGAAATCAATAGGAATACAAATTTCAAATAATCAAAGAATACTCTTTGTAAAGAGATTTAAAAGACATGAGCATATTGTATATTACCATGTACCTTAAATCACCAATGACTTCAATAGATGCGAATTCGAAATACCGCAAATCAAATAATTAAATTTAGCAATGATTTAAATTAAAATCATCGCTCAATTTTTAACCCCAAAATCTCATATATTTTTCTTCCTTTCTTTCTTCCTCTTTTTCTATCTTTTTCTTCCCTTCTCTCTCTCTTTTCTTCTCTCACTGTCTTGCTTGAATGACCAAGTGCTGGCAATTTATAGCCAAGAACTGTCCCCCAACGTCACTTAGGTGACTTCACATGTTTGCATCACATGGACGTTTGTCCATTGGTTTGGTCATTTTTTTTTTTGAAATAGAGCAAATGTTAATTGACTCCACCTTTAGATTGTGACACACACACACACACACACACACATATATATATATATATATATATATATATATATATACACGTGTATATATTACACATTTATTATATCATTCGAATAACACATCATTTTTAGCTCAAAATATGACCTATGTTATAGTTAATTTTCTCATTACAATGTAAAAAATTCATATTGGAGATCCATTTATTTATTTGAATTTTTTTAATAATTCTCAATTGTATAGAATTAAAATTGACAGCCTAATTAGCGTTTCAATGATTAATTTATACACGGGTCGTCACAATCTACCCCCCTTAAAAAAAATTTGTCATCGAAATTCGATACTAGCCTTGAGAGTAAAATAAGTATTACACAAATATCTGCTGTGCACTCTGATACCTTTTTCAACACTTTATTATATAATCCAAGATTTTGATATGAATTCCAACTTATACCTCCGTCTAATGAGAATTGATTGACTTACTATGCATACTTCAAACTCCTATACCTACAGCGGAAACTGATAGTCTCACTTCCCACAAGACCCATATAAGATCTGATACCTAAGCTCTGATACCACTTTGTAACGCCCAATTTTTGAGACGCGTTATTTGATTAAATCGATCGATCACAATAAACCACAAATATCTCCGAATACAGGGCCAGAGCTCTAATTGCCTCAATAAATTTATAATCACAATTTTGATTCCAAACAACAATAAAAATAATCTCCTCAATATAAAAACAAATTTGTTCAAATTATATATCACCCCAATAAATTCACAAATTTATAAATCTAAAACTTTATGATATCTTTACTTTGGTACTTTGCTCAGGAATTATATATCAACAAAACTACCAATAAAAGTTAAAAAAAATTATATAAAGACTCGTTCATCTTCGATTCCTCAAATATCAACTTTGGTTCTTCCCTCCGAGATAATCTTGAAAAATATTATAAGTGGGAAGTATATAATGCGATAAGAAACAATATGCTCAACGAGAAAAAGTATAAATGATCAAATACCAAATAATTCAATCAATAGATAATCATAGATAGAAGAATCAAGAATCCAATTCGATAAGTCACATAACTCAACTTCTATCAAACATAGCCTCATACTTGGTTCCTCTTGGTGACATGACAAGTGATAACTGAGCATATAAGTTCATACTCATACTAATCAATCACAACCCGCAGGGCCGTAATCACAATCGCACCCCACAGGACCATAATCACATTTTATCAATTTTGCCCCAAGTACACTTTGTAAATGTACCAATCAATTCCAAAGTATTTAACCCAACGTACAGTTCAACTGATAAAATTGATAGAATTTCGTATCAATCAGAATAATCAATAAGAATACAAATTTTAAATAATCAAAGAATACTCTTTGCAAAGAGATTTAAAAGATAGGAGCATATTGTATACTACCCCGTATCTTAAATCACCAATGACTTCTATTGATGCGAATTCGAAATACCGCGAATCAAATAATTAAATTTAGCAATGATTTAAATTAAATTATCGCTCAATTTTTAACCCCAAAATCTCATATATTTTTCTTCCTTTCTTTTTTTTTTCTTTCTTCCTCTCTCTCTCTCTCTTTTCTTCTCTTGCTGCCTTGCTCGAATGGCCAAGTGTTAACTATTTATAGCCAAGAACCACTCCCCAACATCACATAGGTGACTTCACATGTTTGCATCACATGGACATTTGTCCATTGGTTTGGCCATATTTTTTTTTTTTTGAAATAGAGCACATGTTAATTGACTCCACCCTTAGATATATATATATATATATATATACACACACGTGTATATATTACACATTTATTATACCATTCGAATAACACATCATTTTTAACTAAAAATATGACCTATATTAAAGTTAATTTTCTCGTTTCAACGTAAGGAATTCATATTGGAGGTCCATTTATTTATTTGATTTTTTTTAATAATCCTTAATTATATAGAATTATAATTGACGATCTAATTAGCGTGTCAATGATTTATTTACATATGAGTCATCACAATTTCTCATCGACTTCAACAGGACCTAGAGACTCTTCGGCTAAAGGGTTATCGAACTGTAATCCTTTAGAGAAGGGATTTGCTATGAATATAAGGCAAATTAGCTTAAATGGGCTAGAGAATTCTTCACGTATATATGCAGACTGATGCCACCATCCTTCGCGGTTGGACTCCGCCTTTTCAGACAATTGTAGAATGATTCTCACCAACAAAGCATCCCTACGGCGCAGACCAACTCATGGTCCACGAAAAACTAGAGCCTGACTACCCATAGCTTAAGAACACATCATCTCTAATTGCTTGACCGGTGTTAACAACGTCAAATGTTGGATATCCTCATTTTGACATACCATCCAAAAACTACTCATGGTGAGGGCCACATTAGTGATGATGCTCTTTGAAAATTACGTTCACGTAAGGAAGACCACAAGTTGAGAGCTTCTCAAGTAGAGTAAGTGAAAATACTTTGCCCAGAATTTTAGATCACTCATATCTTCGATGAGTATCATTGATAGCGTGTATGTATTGAATACAAAAAAAAAATCATTAAGGAGAAAATAGGGTCTACGTTCGAAATCACTCTGGTTTGATCTCATATCAGCAAGAACATAGAAAATAAAAGACAGATGCAAAAGGTAGCTCGCTGAACCTCACAATCTTCTGTTGTATATCCCCAAACGCCAAAAATCTGGATGCAGTGTGGGCTGCAAGAACCTCCAAACTTCTGATATCTCTCTCTCAGGCTCTCTCAAAAATGTGAGTAATGACTTGAGGCTGATATAGAGAGTCTAGACGTCTATATATAGGTTACAATAGAAGCTTTAAGAAGAAATAAGGACCAGGCTTCCAATGGGTCTAGGATTTCTATGTTCAATCCAGAAAAAATATCTTACAACCCATCAATAATCAGTTAGTCTACTAAAAACTTATTATTGATCTCCTGAACCTTATCTCAAAATTATATTCAAGCTCATTATTATTATTTGCTTAATAATCTTTCAACGTTTAAGATTACAGATGTTCATTAGTTAAATAAATTACTGAAAATAATATTTAATTGACTTCTTTTATTCTTTGAGACTTTACCACTCAACTTATTTGTCATATCAGATAATTAAATCCACCTGTAGAGTTTGACATGGATAAAATTTATGAGCTTCTTCATGAGGACATCATTAACTCATTTAAATACTAGGACGTAATTTTTTTAATAATTAATTTTCACCATATAAATAATATCCTCTCTCAATTCACTGAATTTATTGACTTAATATAAATCTCATTCTTTGATGAATTAAAATGACAAACATTATATGCACGTGACAATTAAGTATTTCAAGATAAAGAGTATAAGCAATCATAATAATCATGAGGTATTTATTATCTTATTGAATCAGTAAAAGGTAATAACCTCAATATGAGTTTGTTCAATATACAAAGTGTACTAATACAATAATTCGAGACATCAAACAGTCTCCTCCAGTCAAGACAGACTATACCAGAATATTATACTACAATCATACTGATGGTGTGTCCAATTCCATCTAGGATTGTAAACCTATACTTATATTAAATAAGGATCCGATAATATTGTGTTCTGTGAGTAAGCTGAACTTTACATACCACATTATCTGCAATGTAAAATATAAGATACACATGCATATCATATATATAATACAAATATTTTGCCCAGATATATTCTCAATAAAATGGAAAGAACAAACTTCTATTAATTAATAAAACGAGTTTCACTACAAAAAAATAAGTTTTTAGTATACAACTCTATCGCTACTAACGGTGGGGGGGCACATCACAAAGTAACGATGCTCTTTGAAAATTTCGTTTATGCAAGGAAGACCACAAGTTGAGACCTTGTCAAGTATAGCAATTGAAAATACTTTGGCTAGAATTTTAGCTCACCCATATCTTCGGCGAGTCAAATGCCACTCCATGCCAACTACTTGATCAGTCTATCTTCACTCAGGCTCTCTACTTAGACTTCTTTTCAAATATGACACTTCATATTTCCCAAGGAACAAACATGCTCAACACAATTTAGGTGTTGACCAGCACCAATAAATCAATGCCCTTGAGTAAAACCATGATATCTTCTGATTCCTCCACTTTTATATTTCAATGCTTCGAGTGACTCATCGTCAAGTTATGATTGACCACAAAGTTTCTAAAAACATAGAATTTCAATCTACTTCATCACTCCAATTTTTAATCACAATATGCAAAAGCTTTGCCAAGTTTTTATCTAAGATCCCAAAAGGGCGAAGGCAGTAGATGCATTTTAAGAAAGCTAGCTCAAGCAAATGCATCACGTTGTGAGTTTCACGTTAAGCAGTCTATCTGTCAGCCTGAGAAACCCAAATGCTTTGTCGGTTTATCATCCAAGCATGGATTTGTATATCGACCTAAATATCTTGTTGGTACGACGACGGAGAAGGTCGGGCTGACACCATTGATCAATTCCAACACATTAAGCATGTCTCAATCTATCATGGCATGTACATGGAACTTGGGACCTATCTATATATCCTACCCTCGGAGTTTGCTAAACATAGAGATAAGTATTATGTTCTCCAATATCTAAACTGGCATATAAGCTACAATGTTGAGTTTCTCCTATTTACTTACACAGAGTGCTCATTGAAAATAATGATTATCATGACTTGACAGTAACCATACTTGTACTCCTAAGAAACTGACGTCGAGCAAGAATAAATATAATAAGACATTGTCAAACTCTCTATTACGCTTCTCGCCTTCTAAGTATAAAAATATGTAACCAATTGTTTGCTCTTGATTTGATGTAGATCTTGTCGGTCTCTCATGATGTTGATCAGGACTTCATTATTGCGGTTTTCATATGATCACATATTTATGCCGATCAATCAGACCAAGAACGAGTACTTGGTCACTCTCTTTTGATTACTACTAAATGAAGGAGACTACTCCAAAGGAATAAAGACCCTTGGCATTAACCAATAAACTATTCGGCACCATTAAGGAGAGCCAAGAGCTTGTTCGGCTCCGACAACAATTGTTCCACCTTGCTTGTCAGTTGACAACCATAAGGCAATAGTGGGAGTTGTGATGGAGTGGTCGGGGTGTCACCTTAAGCATTCGAGTGTTGAAGAAAGACCTCTTGTGTGACGACCCATATATATATATATTAAATTTTTTTGGACCTCAAATATAGAATCTTCATGCGAAAACGAGTCACAATACACGGTATCGAGTAAAGATCACGTCATAAGTAGGATTCCTTTTATTTTTTACTATCATTGATATATTTCAAGCATGTTTGGGGGCTTCATATCAAACCTATTTTTAATTATATAATGTAATATTATATTGGGGTCGAACTTGGGTTTTATAAATAAATTGTGATCATGCACATGTCATATATTTTTTATCGAGACCCTAATTATCTTGTGAAACCAAGTTGCAAAAAAAATATTTGACTACGATATGACACTATTTTATGGTTTTAATGAAATTATTATGGATGCATATAATCGAGGACAGAGGGTTAGTAGAAGCGTAGTCCTTGCGTGGATTCACATGATTCATACTAGTTCTTGTGTTCACTGGTTAGTTATATCGATTGCTGTGATAACCTGTGTGGCATCAAAAAAATTTCGGTATTGTTGTTCCCAAAAAAGCAAGAAGGGTATCGGGTTCCCTAGGGTGGAAGAACCCAAAATTTTATCCGGAGGCAGTTCATGCGTGAACCAGAAAATTGACGGATTGATATGTGCTGAAATTTATTTAATTATTTAAATCAGTACTTTGTCCTATTCCTGCATTTACCTGTTGTTTAATTATATTATGTATTGTTTTAAAACCGTGATAGTCATTGATAAATGTTATCATACTGGGTTGGTGAGCTCATTCATATCTAATATTTTGTAGAAATATAAAATCAGACAAGAGGATAAGTTGAAAGGATGACGAATATAGAGTGTTATTAGTATTTCTTTCCATGTTATATCAAGAACATGTTAACTATTTGTGTGAGGATTATATAGACGTATGCTGAATCTAATAATGCAAGAAAAGTTATTGTAAATTATGTGTGGTTTTCATTCCTTAATATGCTCGAGTATTTTTTTTAAAAAAAAAAAAATCGAAGCGTGACAAGGTAGTATCAGAGCATAGTAATTAGGTCTTACATGGAAATTATATATATTTATTAGTTAGAATAAATAGTGGTGTTAATTTATTAATACTTAACATGTTTTGTTATCTATTATGGATAGGTTATTTTTTTTATCAATAGAGCTAACCTTTTAATGACTATGGGTATGGTGTCATGGGATGGCCTTTACATGGGCCATAGTCACATGGGCTCCGAGGTAGCCAACGAGTATCGAAATCTTAGAGTCAATATAGAGGCCTATAATCTGATAGTCTGCGAGATTCAAAATGTGTCCCAAAATTGGTTGTTCATGCCAATATTAGAGCAAAAAAGATTGGTACATCACAGGTTGACCTCGCAACTAAGAGTGGTTTGCCAAGCGCTAAGTATCGAAAGGAATCACAACTTGTAGAAGGAAATTCTGAATGGATTGCCAATACAAGATATTCAATGGCCACCAGCGTGGGCTAATGTGGGGCAGCCAGTAGAATCCCCTGACCTGAACAATAATGAAGGATTTAACCCATAACCTAATGACCCAAATGTAGCCCCTGCAGCCGCACCACCCGAAGCAAACCATCGTGCAGCTTCTACGGAGTTCTGCAAATGTGTCTCCAAGGGGAGATACATGAAACTTCTTTGTCTTTAACTGTACCTTCAGCCAAACTATTCTAAGAAATTTTGTTTGTAACTAATTATGTGGAATTAGAGTTGTTTTTTTTTTACTTTGGAATGAGGTCATAGTTTTTTTTAAATGTAGTCTTCATCTCATAAATTCTGTATTATAGGATGGAGGGAAACACATCTCATGACCAACTAGAGACGTCCATCAATGACTAGTCCCTTCTAGCACCGTAGGACACTATCAGTGGCATTTACCAGTGCCTGAGAGAACTGACCATGTTGGTATGATAATAGAAAGAAGATAATAACCACACTATGGTAACACAACCAACAGTTCAAGAACAAGTAAATGTGGTTGAAACACAAAGAATGATGATACTTAAAGAATTTCTACGACAACGTCTCCCTACCTTCTAGGGAAGTGCAGAGCCACTTGATGTGGAGAGGTGGGTTCGACAAGTAAAAAAGGTAATATATGACAAGGATATTACCTCGGAGTTACGAGTTACCTTAGCCTCTTATCTTTTTGAGGGTGAAGCTGATCACTGGTGGGAGACAGTCAAAAGAATGAGGGACGTAGACCAAATGATATGGACCACATTCGAGAGAGTATTCAAAGATAAATATTTTCCAAAGTCCATAAGGGATAAAATGTTCTCCGACTTCTTGGAGTTGCAACAACGCAACCTGATAGTCACACAGTATGAGTCCAAATTTGCTGAACTCTCTCATTTTGCCACATAATTAGTTTCCACTTATGCCAAGAAAAGCGAATTG
This sequence comes from Ilex paraguariensis, assembly GCA_963454935.2. Lineage (NCBI taxonomy): Eukaryota > Viridiplantae > Streptophyta > Magnoliopsida > Aquifoliales > Aquifoliaceae > Ilex > Ilex paraguariensis. Next base: position 180,160 of record CAUOFW020003580.1, on the reverse strand, counting down.
AATAAGGTCTTAAGCCTTCTATCCGAGGGCGCCTCATAGCACATCGACTAAGGAACTATAAGAAACTGCTGAAAAGAGCTATGCTAGTAGAAAGAGACCTGGAGGATACTCAAAATATCAGAATTCATCAGAAAGGTAAAGGAAGTCAGACGAGAAATGGTGGCAGCAGTAATCACCAAAAGAATGAACCCATATCGATGGCCAAGGCAAGGTACCAATGAAAAGAGGAGTGCAATTCAGCGACAAAATTTTGAAAATTGGAACAGAACATCCAATGAGACAAAATGATGTTTTGGTTATGGGCAAATAGGGCATTACAAAATTAGTGTCCCTTCACGTCCTCTTAAGGGTCGGCCAATCAAGGCTCTTATCAGCCATTTAATCAATCTCGTCCATAACAATGCCTTTACCCTATTCAGGTGGCAGGACCAACAATCCAAGTTGTACCTTCACAGTCATTTCCAAATCAGGCACAATAGACAAAGTCAGGAAGTAGAACAACAGTTACTGAAGGCCAAACTCGAATCTATGCAATGGCTACACTGGATAACGACACCTCTAACAAAGTGATTGAAGGTATCATTCTTATTTATAATTCTTGGGCATGTATTTTGTTTGATCTGGGGGCAGCCCATTCTTTCATTCGCACTTCATACGTTGTTGCATTAGGGTTAGAATTCGAACATTTGGGTCACACATTGTGTATAAACCTACTTACTGGAGATTTCTTGGAAATGACTAAGGTATGCAGAAATTGAGTAATCCGAATTGAGGAGCACGAGTTGATTGTAGACCTAGTTACCTTAGAAATAATTAGATATGACATAATTTTCAGAATGCCATCATGGATTGTTATAGTAAGAAAATCAAATTCCATACCTCGGAAGATGTAGAGTTCGAATTCATACACGAACGCCACTATTTGCATCCGTTCTCTACAAGAAACAAAAGTTGTTTGGAATTCCTTGCCAACTTAATTGGGGAAGAACTAGGTAAGACCACAACTAATATCATCTTGGTAGTGTGTGACTTTCTTAACGTATTTTTTGAGGAATTACCAGGACTACCTCCACAAAGAGAGATAAAATTTATTATTGAGGTATACCCTAGTGAGTTGAAGGAATTAAGAAAACAGTTGGATAAACTTATTTCTATGGAATTCATTCAACCAAGTACGTCACCTTGGGGTGCTCCTGTACACTTTGTGAAAAAGAAAGATAATATGTTGAGGCTCTAAATTGATTATCGAAAGCTAAATTGGATAACGATAAAAAATAAATATCCTCTATCATGTATTGATGACCTATTTGATCAACTCAGAGGTTCTTATTACTACTCCAAAATTGATTTTCAAATTGGATACAATCAATTAAGAATCAGAGGGGAGGATATCCCCAAAATAGCTTTTCGTACTTGGTATGGACATTTTGAATTCTTGGTGATGCATTCGGACTTACAAATGCACTTGTACCCTTCATAGACATGATGCACCAGGTATTTAGGCCCTATCTTGATCAGTTTGTAATTGTTTTTATAGACGATATTCTCATTTACTCAAAGTCACATAAGGAGCATATGCAACATCTTCGCCAAGTGTTACTAACACTAAGGGAGCACAAGTTGTATGCTAAGAAAAGTAAGTGTGAGTTCTAGATGAAAGAAGTCAAATTTCTTGGGCATGTAGTAGTCGAAGAAGGAGTGGCAGTGGATCCAGCTAAGGTTAAAGTAGTAATGAATTGGGACCGATTTAAGAATGCAACAAAAGTTTGAAATTTTCTGGGATTGACAAGATACTATCGAAGATTTGTAGCAGGATTTTCCAGAATAACTATGCCTATGACCAGACTCACCTGAAAAGGAGAAAAATTTGAGTGGACCTAAGAATGTGAACAGACATTTAACATCATAAAGGAGAAGTTGACCACAACACCTATTCTTACTATACCTGAAAGTGGTATCGGGTATGATGTTTATACAAATACATAATTACAAGGACTTGGGTGTGTATTAATGCAACACAACAAGGTGGTTGCTTATGGATCAACACAATTAAAATTTCACAAATGAAACTATTTCATCCACGATTTGGAACTAGCAGCTGTTATCTTTGCTCTAAAATTATGGTGTTGTTATCTATACAGGAAAAAATTTCAGATTTACTTAGATCACAAAAGTCTCTAGTATATATTCACTCAAAAAGACTTGAATCTTCGAAAACAATGCTAGATAGAGTATCTCGAGGATTATGACTTCACATTCTAATACCATCTAAAAAAAGCTAACGTGGTAGCTGATGCATTGAGTAGAAAATTCTGAAGTGCAGTGATTAACATGATGAATGACAAATGGTGATTGAGGGAGGCACTAGAGGACTATGACATCTAGATGGGTGAAGAAGAAGTTCAACCACGTTTGTTTAATCTCGTTGCTCAACCTATCCTCCGACAAAAAGTTGTTGAATTACAACGTTCGGATCCCTACCTAGAATCCATCTGCACCCCATTGATAGATGGAAACACTCTTGAGAATTGGTGGTTGAAAAAAGGGGGAATTACTATATCAAGGAAGGCTGTGTGTACCCGATAATGCTCAGGTGAAATAAGAGATACTCTGGGAATGTCATTGCTCTAAGTTTTCCATACTTCCTGCCAGCACAAAAATGTATCAAGATATGAAACACCAATGCTGGTGGAAAGGAATGAAGAATGATGTGGCTAAATTTATAGCTCGATGTGCCATATGTCAGCAAGTAAAAGTAGAGCATCAGAAACTTGGTGGGTTGTTACAATCCTCACCTATTTTAGAGTGGAAATGCGATCATATCACTATAGATTTTGTGATTGGATTGTCTAGAACTATCAAGGGATACAATGCAGTATGGGTTATAATAAATCGACTGATTAAATTGGCCCATTTCTTAGCCATGAAGAATACTGATACTTTAGCTACGTTAAGTCAACTTTATATACAGAAGATTGTAAGATTACATGGGGTATCGTTATCACTCGTGTCAAATCAAAATACTCGCTTTGTGGCCTAATTTTGGTAGAGTTTACAAAAAGTCACGGGAACTGAATTGCATTTCAGTACTGCCTACCATCCGCAAATAGATGGTCAATCTGAAAGGGTGAATTAGATATTGGAAGATATGTTACGATCTTGCGCTCTAGATTTCAAGGGCAATTGGAATGAACATTTTCTAATGGTGAAATTTGTTTACAACAACAGTTGTCAAAGTAGTATTGGTATGACTTTGTATGAGGGTTTGTACGAACGACCCTGTAGATCACCTCTATGTTGGGCCGAAGCTAATGAGAGCATTTTATTTGGTCCAGAAATTATTCGAGAAACCACTGAAAAGATCCAAGTAATTCGGGATCGACTATGCATATCTCAAAGTCGACAAAAGAGCTATATATATCAAAGGAGGAGACCCTTGGAGTTTCAAGTGGGTGATTATGTATTCTTGAAGGTATCCCCTAGGAAAGAAATATTTAGATTTCAAAAAAATGGTAAGTTGGCTCCCAGATACATTGGATCCTTTGAGGTAATACAATGCATTGAAAATATAGCTTATCAGCTTGCCTTGCTAGCTCAGTTATCAGGAATACATGATGTGTTTCATGTATCCATGTTAAGGAAATGTAAGCCAAATGCATCTCACATTATCAACTAGAAGGATGTCCTGATTCAAGAAAATGGAACGTACGAAGAGAAACCTGTGCAAATTCTCGATACAAAGGAACAAGTATTATGTAACAAGATTATATCACTCATAAAGGTGCTATGACAACATCATAGTATTGAAGGAGCCACGTGGGAACTGAAAGTAGATATGCGTACAAGATATCCTTATCTTTTTAACTCTCAAGGTTAGTATCGAATTTCGTGGATGAATTTTTTTTTAAAGGGGGTAGATTGTGACGACCCATATATTAATCATTAATATGTTAATTAGGTTATCAATTATGATTCTATATAATTAAGGTTTATATTAATCATTAACATGTTAATTAGATCATCAATTATGATTCTATATAATTGAGGTTTATTTATTTTTTTAAATATATATATAATAAATTTTTTTGAACCTCAAATATAGATTCTTCACACGAAATCGAGTCAAATGACTATAATTTTGACAAAAAGAAAAAGATAGACATGTAACAAAAACAAATATGGACAAAATATGGATAACTGTCCATAATGACACAAACTCTATCATGTCACCATGCGACGTTGGGGTTGGTTTTTGGATATAAATAGTCAAGTGCAGGCGACTCAACAACGCAACAAAGAAAGAAAAAAAAAAGAGAGAGGGGGGAAGGAAGAGAGAGGAAAGAAAGAAAATGAGTCAAAATTTTGTTGACCAAAGAGTTCATTGTTACGATCAAAATTTTGGGTAAGATTTTTTTAGTTATTATATAGTAATTCTATAGGTTCGAGTCACTTAAAGTTGATAATCGTTAAAATATTTTTGGATCAAATTTAAGTATCATTATTTTTAGTTCGTTATTCCAAAAATTATTTTAGTTTAACTAAGCCTTTATTACTTATTTTTAGTCTAAAATATTATTTTAGTTGTTTTGTCACATTACACGGTATCAAGTAAAGGTCGCGTCAGAGGTAAGATTCCTTTTATCTTTTATTGTCATTGATGCATTTTATGCATGTTTGGGAGCTTCATATCAAACCTATTTTGAACTATATAATGTAATATTATATCATTTTAATCACGGGATTGAACTTGTGTTTTATAAATAAATCGTGATCATGCACATATTATATTTTTTTATTGAGATCCTAATTATCTTGTTAGACCAAGTTGAAAATAAAATGATTTTTTTTATTTAATGTTTGATTTTCTATTTGTTGTTGAGTCTGACTACAATATGACTCTACTTTATGATTTTAATGAAATTACTACGGATGCACATAATCGATGACAGAGGGTTAGTAGACGCATGGTCCTTGCGAGGATTCACATGATTCCTACCAGTCCATGGATTTACTAGTTAGTAATATCGGTTGTCGTGGTAGCTTATGTGGTATTACAGAATTCCCGGTATTGTTGTTCCCAAAAAAGCAAGAAGGGTATTGGGTTCCCTAGGTTGCAAGATCCCAAAATTTTCTCCAGAGACGGTTCATGCGTGAACCAGAAAATTGACGGATTGATATGATTGATATGTGCTGAAATTTATTTAATTATTTGATTCATTACTTTGTCCTATTCCTGTATTTACCTGTTGTTTAATTATATTATGTATTGTTTTAAAACCTTAATAGTCATTGATATATTTTATCCTACTGGGCTGGTGAGCCCATTCCTATCTAACATTTTTCAGAAATATGAAGTCAGATAGGAGAATAAATTGAAAGGACGGTGGATAGAGACTGTTATTAGTTTTTCTTTTCATGTTATATCAAGAACATGTTAACTGATCATGTGAGTATTATGTAACCGTACACTGAATATAATAATATAAGGAAGGTTGTTGTAAATTATGTGTGGTCTTCATTCCTTAATCATGCTTGGGTATTTTTTTTAAAAGAAAAAAAATCGGGGCGTGACATCTCGAGCATTTCATTGAATATCAGAACGACGTTTTTGGTGATGGCTCTTGCACCTCAATTCACTCCGATGACCTCACCTTAATGCATTTGAGATTCTCGTGGTCACCAAGGTCGTAACTAGGGTAATTTGTGTAGACCCAAAAGATGTTGTGCGCTAAAGTCAGACAAAGCAAAGCTCCTAGTCGTAAGGATGGGCGAACGTTGTTAACCACATTGGAAATGTACATCCACAGAGTAAAAGAAGTGCTCAGAGAGTCCATAAAGTTGTTCGGTGCCATTGTCAAGACCCACAAGTATTGTTCGGTGCCTCCAATTATATGCACAGGGTGCTTGATTCCCTTGTCAAAAGGCCCGAGCAAAAAATCTACAGAAAAGGGGGTCTCGAATTGAAGAACACAGTTCACTCTCTAATAAAAGCCACGATGATAGCCTTTCACCTCGATCAAGTAACAAAGCTCAGGCTCTTTCTCTATTATCCATCACAAACTAATGTAGGCAAGAAAATTTTTGGGTACTTGCAATTGTGTGCCCAAACTCATGTATGAATGAGGACCTTCTTCTGTCTTTACTATCAAAAGCCACGAGGTGGTCTTTTAGTCGCCCGAGTGCAAACTGATGCCATTCTTGGGATAACCAATGATCAAGGCTTTTTAATACCAAATTTGTGGTTATAGCATCGGATTGCTCGAAAAAATAGGAAAGTCAAACGACTTCCTGATTCTATTTTTGCTCCCTTAGACATGGAAATGACGTCATGGAATGCTTGCCCAAAAGCACTAGAAAGGGGTTCACATCACTCTGAGTAATTGCCCAATTTCGTATGGGTTCCACCCCAAAAGCTTGGCCTAGACAAGTATAAGTAGAGGAGGATGGAAACTAAAATAATGGGGGTAGAGCTCATCCTAATAAGAATGATCTCCCGATCTCTCAAAGTTTTTCATCACCGAGAAACCAAGAATTGATGTTGAATGATGTCACACCATTATCTCAACAGTGGCATTACATTAGGGGACATAACCTCACATTGGATAAAAGCCCTATATATCTTGGCACTTGATGGGCCTTGGGCCTAGATTCGAATAAGTCCTTGCTCGGCCAAAGCACCAAATGTCCTATTGTAAGTATAAAACCTCTCGAGGATGAGTTCAAGGACTTGGATTTGGGATTACTCCTTGTTTAGGGAGGTGGCATGAGACTCGGGATTAGAAACTAAACACGGGTAAGTCTTTGCATGGCCAAAGTATGTCTAGGAACTTGGTAGGCTCTGGGCCCTAGAAATAGGTAAGCATTTGCATGGCCAAACCAATGAGTCTTAGTGGAGGTATAAAATTTCTTGGAGACGGGTTCAAGAACCCGCACTTGTGAGTATTCCTTGCTTATAGAGGTGACACCAGACTCTAGAGTACAAAAGGATTGACCCAACATCAACATGCATGTTCGAAGGTTAGACATAAAGGCCCTCTCAAGAAGAATCTCATTGAGGGAACCTGGAATTGTCTAACTTCGGGTTTGATATTTAGGACTCAACTCAAAAAGGAATGTTTTTATTTATTTCAATTAAATGCTACTTGAACATGATAAGAAAAGACAAGATTTAAGGCCTAGTTGATCATTAACTCGGGGCTATTGAGGCCAAGGGATAGATATTTTTAGGCCCTTTTTTATGGGCACTATCAAGGAACCAGGTGTATTTGGTCTATCAAGGACCCCGAATGTTCGGTCCTCATCTACGGGCAAGGTGTATTCGGCCCTTTAGATATTGATCTTATCCAGTCTATCAAGAATCGGGGTATTCAGGGTTAAAGTTATTTAGTCATTCTTCAAGGACGTGGTTTATTCAATCTTTCTTTAAAGACGGAGATTCACATATTCGGTTCTGTTACAAGGGCGGGAACCTCATAATTGTCTTAGATGACTCAGCTTTTATTATCCTTCTTGGGATTCAATTTTTACTGCCTTCTTTAAGGCTCGGTCGTGCTCGACATTCACATTTGATTATAATATCCATTTATGGGGCTCGGATATTGTTATCTCCATTTGATCAAGATATGATTCGGCTATGTTATCCTATTTGGAATTCAGATCTCTTCACCAGGCATCTCATGAATATCTTCAATACTCCTTGGGCCCCTTGATAAGAGACTTTATTATTGCTCAAGTTTAAGGGAAAGATGTGTTTGGGGCCTTTTTATTTGGTCCTTCAGGAACCGGGTTTAATCGGTCCTCCCTCGGGCTTATTTGTCTATTGTTCGAAGACTCGGCTTATAAGGTCTCTATTTAAAGAATTGGCAGCATCTATTTTTGGTTTCTCATTTTAGACATATATGCTCTAAAAGGTGGCTCATGATGGCCTCATTTATATCTCGATTATTATCTTCTCGGAATTTGATTATGATTATCCTTGTCATGATTTGGTTGTACTCATCCTTTGGGTTGAATTGTGATCTTCTTCGTTATCTTCTTCGGATTTGAGTATACGATTCAGCTATGGTTGTCCTATTGAAGACTTGATACACTCCAGCAACATCTTACTGTTATATTTGTCATTTTGTCTCTCAATGACACACTTCATTGTTGCTCGACCTAATAGATTTCATGATTTCGTACTTGCTGGATGACATATAGTGGATTTTAGCGTACCTCTCACACTTTGTATCTTGCTGAAGAAGATTGGATATTGTTCGTAGCTTTCATCTCCTTCTACATATTACAAAGAAAATTAAAGTAAAGGTGCAGTTGATGGGGAGTCCCATCATCTGACAAAAGTGACTGTATTAAGGGCAGGCCTGTAAGGGGCCAGGATTCCCAAAAAAATGTGTCAACCTTTGACTAATTCCACCAATAAAAAATAAATAGTTTGTAAATATCTATCTATTTCTCTTTCTTGTTAAATACGGGTGAAAATTTAAAGGTAAGGAGGCCTCAAGTATGAGCATCTCAGCTCCATACACCACACACACATTCTTACCATCTTCCTAGTTTTATACACTTGCCTATTTGGTTATTGACCGCAATACTGACTTAGGCATCGGAGGAGTTTCCCCTGGCTCAATGCCGGAGGTCCCTCTAACCCCTTTTGGATTTTGCAACTCGTGGACTAAATGATATTGAAAGATTAGGGACATAACTTCAAAATCTTAGTGATTGTGCGAAAATTATCTCATACAGACACCAACCACAAACCTATGTAATCTAAGAAAACTCAATTTGGCTTGATCAACTTGTAGTGATGCTAAAACATCACGACATTGACTGGGGCAACACTTGAATAAGGCAACTCAATGAGAGTTTTAATCGGTAAAACCCAAGGTCCAATGTTTTAGTATTTGGTCAATAATTCCAAGAGACATAGTCAATGAGCTTTACTTAAGAAACCTTTATGACAGTATTTTAATCCTTAAGGCCATACTTTTCGACTGATCCATGAGTTAGTGCAATGTTTGCTTAGGATGACAAGAAGGAATAACCTAAGAATATTCAAATAACAGAAGCGTACAAACAAACATTACACTTCACATAAAATACAGCAACTAAACCATTAAGAAAGTGCATATAATTAATCGAAGGTTCTTATTCGTTGCCAAATGAAAACCACCAGCCAAAATGATAATAGGTAAACAGGTTTGGTAATGTGTTATGTCACAAAAGGTTTATATGATATTTAAATCGTGTCACTCTAAAATTAACTCAACACCCATACAACTCACGTATATTTGTGTCGAGTTAAGTTCGTAACTTGTAACATTGATCTTATATGTTCATCCATTATTAATTAGGTCCGGCACAGTGAGGTGTATTTTGTTATGACTTCAACACGGAAAGTTCTGTGTAGATTTAGCAAACTTACGAAGCATATTCTGATTTGTAAGCCCATGTCCCTTCTTTGGGGGAAAAAGTCCCAACTGTAAATTTTTGCTGGAGTTTCTTAAGACGTATTTCATTTGTTCGTGGCTCACTAGCTAGGCAAAACAATTTGAAGATATATCATTGGTTGTATTATTTTTAAGAAAAATTTTATCCACGCCCTTTGTAGTTAGGTCTAAATTCAATGACATCTCCTCCCAATTCTTAAATTTTACTGCACGCCTTTCTAGTTCATATGTTCACTTCAATCACACCACTTACCGTGAATCTCTGCTATTGACAAATAAAAAATTCTAATGTTATGCAATTCTTTTTCCTAAAATACCTATACTACTTTTCTTTACTACTATTCTTTTTTCTAATATGTTTATATCTATTGAAATTATTTTTGACACAAAATAAAATCATTCAACATAATAAGGTCAAAAATGCATATAAACAAAAAATAAAATAAAATAAAAATAATTAGTTTTAACATTTTGCCAAAAAATAAGATTAATTATAGTCTTTTCAATTGATCCCCATGAATTTTTATCATTTTAAAACATTGTGTGATAACTTTGTTATAATATTAGTCATAATATTATCACTCATTTGATTATATAATCAAGTTTTTATAATTTTCATAGTTAAAAAAAATTTCTCTACAATAAAAATTATAGTCGATAAATTCAATATTAAAATCCCATCAATTTCCAACTTTTCTACTATGTTTTGTCCTCTATAATGTTATCTGACCACTCTTCACACATTATCACTGAAATTTTAGAATCGAGGAGTGTCATTGAATTTAGACCTAACTACAGGGATGTGGATGAAAATTTTCTTTATTTTTATGATCCATTATTTGGATAGTGAAGTCTTAATTTTTTATAATATTTGAATTAATGAAATGTTTTTTTAAGATCAATATAATCCTCGATCGCTTTGCCATAAATCCAATAGATTGGTCCTTTATGTTGTTATGTACTCAAAAACCAAATGACATTTTTTTGACTGGTATAGGTAAGGGTGACAATTTCTCTTATAATACAAAAATACTACTCAAAATCAACCTGAAATTAACGGATAATTTCTCGACACGAACTCATATATGACACGACTCATTAACACGAATAATAAATAAGTTGAATTAGTGTCAAATATAGACAATACAAAATAAACACGTTTAAATAGTATTATAAGAATATAATACTAATTTTTTATTATATTTTATCAAGTAATGACCTAATTCTTGTAAAAAAAAATTTACTCATTTTTATTATTATATTTAGCAATTTAATTTTTTAGTTTATAAAAAAAATTATAAGCATATGTTCGATTAACTGATAATGAAATTTTAGACATAGAATTGAGCGTTAAATTTTTGAAAAAAATTCATCCACACCCCCTCTAGTTAGGCATAAATACAGAGACACCCCTGCCCATTCTGAATCTTCACTGCACTCCCTTCTGGTTTACACCTATAAATCAAAGACACCGTAAAGTTTAACAGTGACGGTGAATAAATGAACGGTTTGTCTTCAAATTTTTTTTTAAAATGTCCAAACTACCCCTTCTTATATAAAAATATTAATTTGACCTCAACCCTTTTCCCTTTATATATACATAGTACACCTCAACCCTTGGCTGGAACAATGTTCTCTCCGGAACCAAAGTGAATGTGAGTTTGGTTGTGTTGCTCTCCATACTGCTCAGTGATCGTTCGTTCACTACAAAAGTTGGTAAATATTTTTTGTCTTACAGATTTGTAAATATTTGTTATGCAAATTTTTTTTTTTAATTTTTCATTCAGTTAATTTTTTAATTTTTAAATGCTGATATTTTAAAATTTCCATGTAATGTTTTTTTAAAATTTGTTCAATCATTTTTTTCACTCAATATTTTTTTCATGCAGATAGTTTTAAATTTCATTATTTTGTTCAATCAATTTTTGTTTTCAAGCAATTTTTTTTTTTAAAATTTTTTCATGCAATTTTTATTTATTTTTTATTTTTAGATGTTTAAATGTCAGTATATTGTGACTTATTATTGTAGGATTCATGTCTTCTTCAAGTGTTGGTGGAGGTAGAGACATAAGAGAGGAAGAGTTTGACCTAAGATATAGTTATAAACCATGTTTTTGTGAGAAAAAAGTTGTGGTTAAGATAATAGAATCTAATAAGCCTAGTAAAGGAAGATTGTATTAAAATTGTGAAAAAGGGTCTTGCAAATTTTTTGCATGGTGTCATCCGATATCTATTGTACCACTGATCGCCCAACCTGAAGGGTATGGAATGGGACATCGCAAAACAGAGACAAATGTTGAATTAAACAAGTTAGCTGCAAGAGTGAAGTCAATAGAGGACACCCTAAAATGCATGAAGAAGATGATGATAGTTGTAATTGTGATTTTAGTGTTACAGCTTTTGGTTGGAATGAAGTAGTTGCAGACTTATGTTTTTTGTTGTGCAAATCTGACTGTCGGCTTTTGGTTGGAATGAAGTAGTTGCAGACTTATGTTTTTTGTTGTGCAAGTCTGACTGGTTACAGACCTATGTATTATGGGTGGTTGTTCAAATATCATACTTTTGTTGTATGTATCAAAACTAGTTATTCTATGTAATATGACTGGTTGTTATATGTAATATAGCTGGTTGTTCTATGTGAGTTTGATGTAATATGACTATTAAGCATTGCAATTCTGGTAGTCCATGAATGTTCAAATTTGCCTCCATTTCCATACATTCATAATAGTTACAATATTAGCATTCATGTGCAGTTACAAACTATTATGTTGTGACATTTGCAAGTATTCTGCACAAAAATTTACAAGTTAAACCATCTATTCTACACAAAAGTCCTACTATATTCCTGTGTTAAACCAACTATTTTCAAGTATTCACACCAGGAACAAAAAACAATCAAAAAAGTCCTACTGCCTTGTCCTCTTCTTACTCTATCCTAGCAGTTTGTGTCTCCCCCCTGCCCTTGCTCCTGCCCCTGCCTTTCCTTCCTCTGCCTCGTCCTCTTCATGTGTCCACTGCCTGTTCAATGTTCTGGTTTTCTTGTGGCAAGCTAGGCTGTGTTGTTGTCCCTTCAATGTTCTAGTTTTGTGGTTGTAAGGTATGTTGTGCTGGTGTTCCTCTTCCCTTGCCCTTAATTTTCCTTCCTCTTCCTTTGCCTACACCAGTCCCTCCACTTGCAGATACCTAATAAGTATCAAAAAGTGAATTAGCAGCTTGTGTATTTTTGTAAACTTAGTAACTAAAAAATTAATGAATTACTACCTGTTCATTTGTTAGTCCAATTCCAGATTCTGCTTAAGAAGTTGTCTGTTCTGCCATCATAGGAGCTGACTATTGTGCACTGACAAGAGTTGTCTGTTCTGCCCTCACAGGAGCTCTTTGACATGTCCTCTTGTTATGACCAAACTCTTTGCAAATTTTACATTTCATACTTAAAGACATCCTAGCAAAGCTAGTTTGTGATGCTGGCTTATCTGCCTCCTTCCTCCTGTTTTTTTTTGGGTTTGCCTGGGAGTCTTCTCAGAGGGGGAGGACATAGCATATCACCAACTGCATGTGGCCATTTTCTTTGGTCTCGAAGTGGGTGTATCATTAGGTCATGACCTGTTAAGAATACAACTTTCTTGAAAAAAATCATCACAATATTCTTCAATATTCAACCTCTTGTGTGCAATTGCTTGTACTGCATGTTTACATGGTATGCTTGATATACCCCAGGCCATACAGTCACATTTTTTTTCATCAAGCACCACTATGTATCGTATCCCATTATCCATTATCTCATACTGCATTCCACCTACATGCACTACAGAACATGATCTTGACTCAACAATGATTTTGTTAAGTTTTTTCCTAACATTTTTTGTCACTAACCCTTCCCAACTGTTGCCCCTCTCATGCCTCTGTTGAATCCTAGTCATAAATTTAGTCCTGATGCCATCCAACAAGTTAATAATAGACTTTGACCTCAAATATCCTACCCAACTATTGAAAGATTCACTTAAATTATTGGTCACATGATCACTCTTAATTCTAGTATCAAATGCATGCCTAGACCATCAACTAGATGACAGCCTACTCATCCATTGGTATGCATCTAGAGACTTGGACTTCACCTCTAGCATAGCTTCAGTGAAGTCCTCTTCATTATATGCTCTAGATGTTTTCCAAAACAACCTTCTAAGCAATACACCAGGATATTTTGCCTTAAAGTTGCAAAATAAATGCTTACAACACCTTCTATGACTAGCATGTGGGAATTTATTCTTCAACACATGTTCAAGTCACTGCCAGTCATTGCATAGGTAGTAATAGCAGTTCACAAAAAATGTAGTAATAGCAGTACAAAAAAAATAGTAATAGCAGTACAAAAAAAAAAACAGTAATAGCAGTACCAAAAAAAAACAATAATAGCAGTACATACCTTTTGTTGATCAGACATGAAACAAAGTGGAGATGCATGGTGTCCAATGAGTTCTGCTAAATGACCAATGAAGAAATTCCAGCTATCATACCTCTCACTCTCCACTACACTAAATGCAATAGGAAAAAGACCATTGTTAGCATCTAGGGCAATAGCAGATAATAGAACACCACCATATGGCCCTTTCAAATGGCATCCATCAAGGCCTATGAATGGTCTGCATCCAGTGATAAACCCTCTGCTAAGAGCATTAAAAGCTATGAAAATCCTCTTTAAAGGCCTCTTACCATCAGCATCTTGATCATCAGTTTCTATGGCAACAAGACTACTCAGATTACTTCAAATTATTTCATTTCCATACTGCCTAACTTTTTGATAAGCTTCTCCATGATTCCCATCAATGTCATCTAGTACTTTCCCCTTTTTCTATAGCACTTCTGCAAATCTGTTTCTATGTGCAACTTAGCATTGATTGTTTCTTGAAGAGCAAGAACTTTTATTTCAGGATTACTACGTATTTCATTTTCTAATTTCTTAGCAAGCCAATTGGATTACTGTAACTATTTCTGACACATGTGTGTGGACCTCTCAATGTCTTAATATTGTATGTAACACCATCAGGAAGTGGAGATACATGGATCCTCCAATTGCAGCCCCCATTTCCACAGTGGCACGTAATCCTTTTCCTCTCATTTTTATCCCTTACAAGCTTAAATCCCTCTTGCACAACATATTCTTTCAAAATCTCCCTGAAGTGATGAATATCACATTATCATCTAACTCAGAGCTGGAATTAATATAATCATCATCCCTAGGTGCAAAGTCTGACAACCCATCATCATTGTTTAAATCTGTATCTACCCTTAACACTTCATCTATGGTATCATGCTCTTCTCCATAGTCTTCATCTTCAGACCTAATTCTATATACATCATCAGATTCAAAATCATCATCATCACTATTTTCAGCTTCATCATTTTCTTGATTCTCCACACTGACCAAACTCTCCACATGCTCCACATTGGCTAGACTCTCCACAGTGCCCTGATTCTCCAAACTGCTCATATGATCCAAATAACCCACATTCTCTACATTGTTTCTATTAACAACAATGTTTCCAATATCTTGTGGAATAACATGTATGTTTATGTGTTTTCTATTATTGTGCCTACTAAACATCTCCATTACATCTTTGTAACCATCTAATAACATTCTGTCATTTGAACCAAGCAATTCACAATATAATTTGAACACTAAGGTCAATGCTGATGAACACAACATAAATACATCTGATAATAGGTGCACATGACAATATTTATCTGGGTCAACGTTCTATGCCATGTACTATTGCCCATCAAAGTGTATGAACAAGCCAATCAACTTAGCAGCCATTTCTACAACAATTTCAAACACAATAACACATTCAGGAAATGAAGAAAATCATCTATGTAGCATGTTTGAAAGAAGAAGGATTTTTAGAAAACGTAAACAATTGAAGCCCTAATTTCAACATTGTCATAAGCCCAAATATCTATGGATAATGCATTAGAAAACCCTGAACTATGAGGATAAATGATTAACAAAATACCCAAATCCATAAAATAAATATAAACCCCAGATACAAAAAAACATAAAAAAAAATTAACGATGAATTATGTTCTCTGTCACTAACTCTAAACTATGTTTCAGACGATCAAGATGAACAAAACCCCCCAATCCATAAAAGATGAACAAAACCCCCAAATCTGTAAAATATAAACCCTTACTAGGTCTGTCCAAACCCAAATATGTTCTTTGTCACTAACTGTGAACTATGTTTAGACGATCAAGATAAACAAAACCCCCCAAATCCATAAAAGATGAACAAAACCCCCAAATTCGTAAAATATAAACCCTTACTAGGTATGTCCAAACCCAACTATGTTCTCTGTCACTAACCCTGAACTATGTTCAGACGATCAAGATAAACAAAACCCCCCAAATCCATAAAAGATAAACAAAACCCTAGATAAAAAAATACGTAAAAACACACAGATTTTTTCGATACATACCACATAATATTCGATAGTAACTCTTCAAATCATTCGGTGTTTGGAATCGCAAAGATCTCCTAAGCCTTCAACAATTTTCTTCCCCTTTTCTTCGCCCCTCTCTCGCTTTTGCTCTCTGTTCGTGCATCAAACCAGTAACCATGGAATGCATAGAGACACTTGGACTGGGTTAGGTTTAATAAATAGGTAGAGTTAACTAAACATAAATATAGTTAGTCGTATAGGTTAAATATGTATACATACATAGTACATATAAAATACTGAGGGTTATTTTTATAAATTAACCCTAGCCATTAACGTCATTACAAGACAATGACTGACAGGGGGTGGCAGTGAAGATTCAGAATGGGCAGGGGATGTCTTTGTATTTATGTCTAACTAAAGGGGGTGTGAATAAAATTTTTTCTAAATTTTTTATTCATGGTTTATATAGGTTTTCACGAACACAATATAGAAATAAACAAGTCTATGCAACACGATTCAATTAAGTAAATAGATTGGGTCATAATTAATTAGTATTCGATACGATCTCGAAATAACACGACACGACTACCGCCGCTGTTTGGTATGGAAAAAATGAATAGAAAACAAATAGGAGAGAAAGTGATATTTTTCTTCTTGTTTAGTTAAAAAAAAAAAAGGAAAAATGTATCACCCCTGCCCACCAATTGCAACCCACCCAACTTCGGTCGAAAAACCTTAGAGAGAAGGTTGAAACATCATTACAGTTGCTGAACTTATCTTTATGCCCTCGAAGTGGCTGGCGGCTGAACTCTACTGGAAAAAACAAAGAAAGCAAAGTGGGATCCACATTCATTAGGGTATTTATGGTATTTAACATAACATATTTTTTTAAAATTTATTTTTCATATCAATAAAACAAAAAAAAATATATATCTTATTTTTTTCTTTCAACCGAATAAGAAAGAAGGAAACCATCTTTCTTTCTTCTAAAAACGAAAAAGTCAATTCCTCCTATTTTTTATTATTTCTATCAAATATATTATTATTATTATTTTACTCTATTTTATTTAATGGTAGATTATTTATTATGAATTTAAATAAAACTCACTTACCCATATATGATAGAAATTTGTCGTCAATTTCGATTAAAATTGAGGCTTAAGAATATCAGAAAAATCAAAATCCCTTGTTATGGGAGCCCTTGGTGCCGTTTCAACATCAATTCCTATCTATTGCCCCGCACTGATGAACCTAAAACTCAAATTCCAATTAAGGTCCGATATGGGAATCATAAATAGCATTTTCCCTCCTAACCAAGTCATTTTAGACTAATTGATCATTAGAACCGAGACATCTACGAACAAAATACACGGAATTTTCAAGCTGGTGTAGTAATCAAATGGAACAAATAAATAAATAAGATTAAGGTTATTAGAATTATCATGGTGAAAGTTTTTTTATCAGATCGTGGTGAAAGTTGATATTAGGGATTATATAAGACATGCATGAATTTAGACCTGTCTACTAATTTAAATCTAATTAGTCAATGTAGATTAATATTATTTGTAGCTATTCAAATCCAAGTCTAAAGCCAACTCTGTTGTATCATTCTTTACGAATTTGAGTTTGGAAATATCAATATCGAACCTCATTATCATCTGATCATAATTATAAATTAACAAATAATTTGATAAAATTAAGTCATTATTTGATGCAACTAAGTTAAACTCATTTTTTTATTCATAAAGTTTAAGAAAATTTGTTTTTTTTTTTTAAAGATTGGATAAGATTTTTTGTTTTTAAAAGACATACATGTAAATTGTAAATAGAAATCTGAAGGATATTTTGGACCACAGGGTTTTATTTGGATTTGAATTTATATCAGATACAATTTAATCTAAATTCGACCCATTAGTAAACTTAGTGAACTAACATGGATAGGTGATTTGTTTTGGTAATCAAAGTTAAATTAGTCAATTACAACAAACAATCAATATGAAATTTGCAACAACAATGTATGATTTATTTGAAGTTATATAAAGAAAAAATTAACACTATGTTTAGTAGGAGAGATGAAAAAAAATAGAAGGGATAAATTTTTCATTCTCGAAAGAAGAAAATATTTTTTATCTTCTTTTTGTTGGTATGATGGATAAACATTTGAGAAATTAAATTTTCATTGTTTGATATTAAAAAAAAAAAAAAAAGGGAAAAAAAACACATAAAAATTTGATTTTTTGTCGATTTTGAAATTAAATTAACGTGAAACTCACTTATCGTTTTGAATAAATTTTGTTGAGTTCGTGTTGTATTTCGTGAAGAGAATAACGTATTACATTCACTTACTCAAATATATATCCCAAATTTCTTTTATAAGTTGGGTCACAAATGACACCACAATTTTGTGTACAAATAAAAACTTACACAGGCTTAAGTTCAACCCACGCACGTGCCACCACACCCTGTTGGGTCAGGTGTGAATGTGGGTTAACCTTATTTTACTGGAAAAAGTTTGTTTGCCGAATTAGGTCCAAGATTCTGTACCTGTTGGAATTTTTTTTTGATCCAAGTACTTGTTGGAATTCAAATTTGAAATTTTGTATGTTTGAATTTAAAATTTTTTCTCCCATCCGAATTTGAATTTGTGTACGTAGACTTTTAGGATTCGGAACATTAGGTAGACTTTTAGGATTCCCAAATGTTCCATCCTATTTTAGGTTTCACAAATATAAATATAAAATCAAAGAGTAATGTTACACTGATCAAATTTTAAGACTAAATTTAGAGCCTAAATGACATGACAACATGTTATTTGATTCATGACACCAAAAAAAGAAGCTCAAGTCAGTTGTCATGTCATTTGAGCTCCAAATTTAGTCCTAAAATGATCACTTTAGCATTACCCAAAACAAAACGCTAGAAAATTAACATCTCTTTCCTATTTTTCACTCTCAACTTTTCATCCTTTCTATTTTCTCTCATACCAAAACAGGGGTAAAAGAAAAACATGTAGGTAATTCAACCATAAAGTGCAATTCTTATCATCACTATATCACCAACAGACACAGGTCCATAAAATAAATTGGTGTGGTTGCAATTTCTTCAAAGATTTGAGGCGATCGTTTCAATTTATTGAGAACTAGCCAATAGGGAGGTGCATGCACGCCGGCTAAAAGCTATACTTTTTGTCAAAATTTTGATTCATGCGTTGAATATATGATAGCTTGCTTGTTGGCTTGGTAATCCTAACTAAATAAGAATTTTGTTGTTATAGGTCAGAAATTCTGATGAGAATTAATTGTTAAGGTTGGTGTGCTTGACTGTTTACATGCATGTGTAATTGACAAAATTGCAAAGAATAGGACTATTTGAATAAAAATTTGAAGATTTAAATTTATTTTTATCGTTAGATTGACCATGATTTTTGGCATTTGATAGGATCAATTGTCAAGCTAAATAATTTGAAATTCTTGTTTTCATCGACCAATTTGTTCGGTTTTACCTTCGATAGGCAACGTCAAAAAAGAAGAAATTAATAAAGGGTTCAGAGGGAATGAATGGGAAGATCGACAAGTTAGAAGAAAAAAGGTTCTAGTTTTTTTAAATGTCAAGTGGGCCCGTGCATGTAAAATACTGTAGTACTTGAGATTATTCTTTGCCATGTGAATAATGTTGTTCTATATTGTGATTTAGATATTATAAATTTGTTTCACAAAAATAATGTTTTTGGTAGACATACAAATTTTCATTTGTTTTTCTCCTTTCTTGGAAGGTGATATTGAACCCACACTACGTGCATGTGTTGCATAAAGGGAAAGAGAATAACGAACTTAATTACTTTACATCAAAATACAAAATCTTGATAATCATTTTGTTTCTTAATAAAGAATGTATAATCTTCTTACGAAAAGCTTCATGGTCTTTTATTTCTGTTTTTCTGATTGGTAGTCTAGTGCTGGCTATGGTAGTTGAAGGTTAGATATGATGGTAGAAGGTTTGAAGAGCCCTGGGGGATTTGGGTTAGGGATTGAGTAAGTGGAGGGGAAGGAACCATACTAGAAGGTATAAGGCTACCTACAAGAGTAGAAGCACACCGTGGTTTGGTATTGGACTGCCGTTTCTAAGGTACTACCCCACATCCATCGTTACATTGCAGAAGAATATAGGGTGATCTCGAAAAAATATTTTATAAAAAAATAAAATTAAACACACCAAAAAATTCATGTCTTATAATGGTATGTCACATAATGATATATATATATATATATATATAATGTCACGAAAAGTTCATTTTTAATTTGCACACAGGGATCTACATTAGCTAAGAAATAATATCAAAACAAAAGATACCGAGTTGGTTAGCATTTTATGTTGAGGCGTTAATTTTAGCCTTTGACATGAATGCAAAATAAAATTACAAATGACGTGCCTGATTAACACAAATAATAAATGAGTCAAGTTAAGATCAGACATGTATAACTTGAGATGTTTTATAAGTTCTTTTCATTTTTTTAATTAATATCATATGAATTATTTTAAAATTAAATATATTATTATTAACACAAATACTAGCATGAATATGTTAAAAAATTAAAATGATGAAGAATATTGTTATTTAAACTTAATTTATTGTCATAACTACTAAATTGAGAATAAATTTTAATATTTATTAAAATTCATAAATAATTTAATAAATTATATTAGTGCGAATCTAAAAATGACAATAAAACGAAACGACAGGAAGTGATATCCCCAAATTCAAGGCATTGTGTGAATCGTGAAAGCCACTGGAGAAGTCGGCGGGGGCAGTACAGCAATTCCATGAAGTCATGCCGCAGTCAAATTTATTTACTTCCCGACGTGTGTCACGAAAAAAATCGTCGTATATATTCAACGGCGTCTCGAAACAAGCAGCGGGCCACAACATTCAAATCATGGTCAATAGTCAACACCACACATACATAAAACATAACTCACACATATATACATTCATCCCATACATAACACATGGGAATGACTTCATTCAAAACGCAACCGCCCCACAGGGCCCACATTAATCCCTCTCCTCCCTATATATCCCCCACCGCTGTCTCCATTTTGTCATTCCATTCCATTTCTATCTACACAATAATCGCTTCAAAAAATCTCAAATGGGTGAGGTTGGTCCCTTAAGTGATCTCCTACTTTTCTACCAGTTAGTCAATCACATTTTCTTCTGATTAGTCCTTGATATATTATTGTTGTACTTGTGTCGATCGACCCCTTTAGAATCTTCTAATGAACTCTGTACTTGTTGCAGAAAGATGAAACGAAAAAGGAAGGAGTGAAGAAGCCGGAGGGAGAGAAGATGGCCGACGCCGGCGGCAAGAAAGAGGATGGACCCATTACTGTGGTACTGAAGCTCGAATTGCATTGCGAAGGTTGTGCCAGGAAAGTCAAGCGCTATGTTCGTCATTTCGATGGTAATTCTTCAACGAAATTGATAAATGACCCGATTTTTGGGTTTCATTTCAACTAATAGTTGTTATGAAATTTGACGAACCCATGCATCTTGTTTTCTCCGCCACTAACTTGATGGAGCTGGGGATTAGCTAAAATTTAGAGCGACATTTAACGGTCAATAATTATTGAATAACATGGAATTTATACAAATTCATTCTGTATAAAACTCACTTTTTTATTTAGATTCAATTTCTGTCAGCATCTCTAATTTGCGAAGTGCTCGCACACTATGGGATCACAAGATGTATGCAGGGGTGTAATCAGAATACAGTTTTAGAGGGACAAAATATGACTGAAAAAACAGAGCTCCATCAATAGTGGAACTCATTATCAATCAAATAATAAAAAGTAATTTAGTTAATAACATCTTTAGGGCTGTCATCTCAAGTTATGACCAAGTCTCAGAGTATACAATTTTTTTGGATCTCTGCCTTATTAATGGGGTCCAACCCAATGGCTGGTGGTTGAAGGTGTGGGAGATGTAAAGGCCGACTTTGAAAACAACAAACTGACGGTAACGGGAAAGGTGGACCCGGCAAGCATTCGGGAGAGACTCGAACAAAAGATCAAAAAGAAGGTGGAGCTCGTGTCTCCCCAGCCCAAGAAAGACGGTGGTGCCGGTGCTGGTGGAGGTGGTGGAGATAAAAAACCCGACGAAAAGTCAGACAAGAAATCCGACGACAAAAAGAAGGATGATAAAAAACCCACAGAGGTGATTTTTAACTTCAAACATTGATATAAGGAAGAATTTCGGCAGATTCACACTTAATCGCTCATATCTTTTGTATTTGAAATATTACATATAAATTTTTAAAGTTTGTACGCATATAATACTTAAACTCTTGACATCAAGCATCGATCATTAAATATCGGTTAGTATATCAATTAGTAAATTACACTCAGATCTCTTGAAATTTGTAAGTATATAATATTTAGACTCCTTAAATTTAAAATGTTATACTAAGACTAAAAATATTCTAATCAAATATAGAATATTAAATATTTTATATTTTAAAAAAAAATTCATGTTTATTGTATCATTTATTGAAATAAAATTAAAAATAAAAATTTAATTTTTATTAAAAAATTATAATTAATATACGATTATATTATCTATGAAAATAAAATTAAAAAATTAAATAAGAGATCAAACTGTAATAAAAATAATAAATTCAAGCTTTGGGGATAACTTTGTAGTTTAAACGGCTAAATTAAATTTTTATAGATAGTATAATTATATACTAATTATGATTGTTTAAGAAAAAATTAATTTTTTTATTTTATTTTAATAAATTAAAATATTTAATATTCTATCTTTGATTGAAATATTTTTAGTCTAAGTATAATATTTTAAATTTGAGGGGTTTAAGTGTTACACACTTATAAACTTTAAGGGGCTTAGATGTAATTTACTAATACTTCAAATCGGGGTCTAAAAGTTTTATAAAACGTTCTTGGTGGAAAAAAATTAATAATAGGGGTCTAAGTACTACTCGCGTACAAATTTTAGGAGATTTGTGTGTAATATTTTAAACGTCAAGAAATCTGAGTGATTAAGTAACAAACTTCACGAGATCTGAATGTAATTTTCCATTGATATAAATGTAAAGATTAAATATGATACGTTAAAACATGTGAAAATATCAAATAATATTTATTATTGAATTTTTTCTGTGTTTTTTTTTTTGTGGTGGTTGTTTAGTCTCCGGTGAGTACAGTGGTGTTGAAGATTCGACTACACTGTGATGGATGCACACATAAGATCAAGCGGATCATATCAAAGATTGATGGTAATATACTAATTAAGATATATGTTTGTTTGGAATTATGGTTAGTTATTTAATTATATTCATTCTTAATTTATTCCTTTAATTTGTTGTATTAGTGGCATATGATATTAGCCTTTTTAAATGACTGACGGTGGTGTTTTGACGTGATGAACAGGGGTAGATTCGGTGTCTATTGATTCAGAAAAGGATTTGGTGACAGTGAAAGGGAAAATGGATATGAAGGACCTCATACCCTACTTGAAAGGAAAACTAAAAAGGAGTGTAGAAGTTATCCCGCCGGCAAAGAAAGATGATGGCGGAGGTGGTGAGAAGAAAGAAAAGGATGGTGGTGATAAGAAAGACAAAGATGGTGGTGGTGGTGGGGAAAAGAGAGAAAAGATGGAGGGGACAACAAAGAGAAAGGTGGTGGTGGCAACGATGAGAAGAAAGGCGGTGAGGCCAAACCCTCTATCAATGGCGGAGATGGCAACAAGGGTGGTGCTGGGGAGACCAAGGTTGAAGTGAACAAACTGGAATACTATGGATCCAATCCGTACACGTATTATAGTGTTCCAATGTATAATCAAAGTTATACATATCAGGATTATGGCATAACTATGTATGATCAAGGCTATACCGATCATGGCTACGTGGAGTACTCACACGAGCCGCCACCACTGGACTACTCGCAAATGACGCCGCCGCCACCACCGCCGCCGGCATATTTTCATGCACCTCAAATGTTTAGTGATGAAAATCCTAATGCTTGTTCCATCATGTGAAAAATCACAAGCATCTCATTGAGGTTGATAGTTCAAAAATTGTAAATAAAGCATATATATATATATAGCTAGGGAAAAATGCCAAGTATATATGAGAGCTTGTAGATGAGGACATTGAATTTCAATTTAGTCTATGTCATTAGGTTGTAGGAACAGGTAAGCAGCCGCCCAACCAGTTTGAATTCGATGTTTTTGTCATATAGTAATAAGGAATTAAATTTTGTACCATGTATTTGTATTTATATAATAAAATTGAGTTGAGTTTGAATTTCAAAATTGATCTCAAGTTTTTTGCAGTTTAAATTAATTCTGAACAAAGAAGAGGATAAATCCTATGGACGAAATTATCTTCCACTTTTTGCAGCTCAAATCCTTTCAAAAATGTTGATTCGATGGAGCATGTTCACTCTCAAATTTTGTTTTCCCACCCACAAAATTACCATTTATGGACACCTCTCACTCTCCCTAATAGACTTGTCAACGGATCGGATATAAGCTAGATTCTGTCATATCTGAATCCAAATCCGATTACAATTTATGTGATTCGATCCAATCCGATTATTCGACGAATTTAAAAATTTTAATCCATATCTGAATCCATTAACTTTCAAATATCTGGTCAAAAAATTTGATCTGATCCATTTATATACAAAGTACAAATATCTCATAAAGTGTACTAAATTCAATTCCTTACAACAAAAAAAATTATAATTCTTACTCATTCGAAGTTTTAACAAGTAACATAAACTAAATATGTCAACTTCAATTTTAATTATAAGTAGAGAAGAAGGTATTGGGAAATAATGGGAGATAAAATGATGTCATTGGATATAAAAAGTAAAAATATAAGGTATATATACAATTCGGATTGGATTATTAAATGAATGGATTTAATAAATTCATTAAATATAACATAACAGATTGGGATAATCGATAAAAATTATTAATCCATATTCAGTTAATCGGATTAGATTTGATGGTGTAATCAAAGGGATGAACAAAATTCGTGGATTATGGACCAGAGCTGCAAGGCTCGTGAGAGTTGCGGCTAAGGTTCAAAGGAAATCTGAGGAATTAACACAATACAATTATAGTGTTTTATCAGCTTGAGAGTTCGGCTAATTCACTCTTCAATGGAGTCTTCTTCTCCTTTAATCTTTATTCACGATGGACATGACTTACAGAGTGTTCTTGATGATACTAGGGTTGCTTGCCTTTCAATGGAGGCACTGTACAATATTTATAGTCCAATTCCTATCTTTACGGGATCTACAACGAGATTTTTTCCCTTCATTCATGGGTTCTCCCTTGATTTTAGGGAGATCTTTGGTTGGTTAAGTGTCCTGTGCCTTGATTATAGCTTCCCATTGCTATGAGGACACCTTTCATCAGCTAACTGTCCTCTTCTCAGTATCCTTGCTTGTTGGATTGCTGAGCTCTGATTATTGCCTGACCTACTGATCCGAGCTCATTACCTGAGCTCTTCTCCTAAGCTCAAAGGTAGAGTTTTTCTTGGTATCATCAGTTGCCCCCAGCCCTTGGTCTAAGCTGGCTTGGACTATGGCTGTATTAGGGCTAGGCCAAAGTAAACCTCTACCCATCGATCTCGATATTTGTGCGAATAAGTTTTTGACGGTTACAAGCAATCATTTCCTTTCTTGTTTCTTACGCGTGTTCCCCATTCCAAAGTCCCACATACCAGTAGCTTTAAATGCCTCTGAGTTGGTGGGAAACGGCTTTCACCCCATCCTTTGAATTTTTGCTTTCGATTTCTCTTCTTCCTCGCGTCCCCAATTCATCAATGATCTTAGGGTTCCGCTGAGTTGCTATCCTTCCTCGAATTGGCTTGCAAGACTTGTTCTTTATTTCTCGCTTTGGGTTCTGACTTGCCATTTGCCCTTGATTAGGTACGTCTTTTGCCCCTTGCATGTTTCTTCGTTCTGGATCCCCTGAACCTAAGGTGGTTATTTCATTTTTGGACTTTTCGATTTTGCTACTTTAGGAATCGAGATCTCTCCTTATCTCGTCTCCCTGTTTTCCTGGATCCCTATTCTATTGCTAGGATCTTCATTATTAGAAGTTGTTGCGTCGAAACTGTGATCATCAGAGAGTGTTATTCAGAGGTGCCTCTTCTTTATAGATCTTTTAGGCTCCCTTTTTCTTTTCCCATTATGTCTGCCTCCTCTAAAGCTACTACTTCGTTGGTTTCCCTCATGGATAGATCTCCTAAAACATAGGATTTTGACCTAGGAGATCTGGGAGAGGATATCGATAACTTTCTTGGCGATGGCTCTGTGGATACTGAGGAAAATATTGAGGAGCTTCCCTCCTCACCCTCTCCAATGCCCAAGACCCCCAATAAAGGTAAGACCAAGGTGAGTGGCTTAAGGATCTCGGATAGTGCTGAGGGTATAGGTTTCAGAGTTGCAAAACTTGTAGGCGCTAACGAGGTCATTCCTCCCTATATGAAAGTCATAGTTGCTAGCTTTGGCTTTCCCCAGGATGTAGGGTACTAGTGCCTAGATGAATTCACTCATTATAACACTGAGGTTCCCGATAAAACCTACTTTTTGTTATTTCTCTTGAGAACGGGCTTAGGTTCCCTGTGCACTCCTTTATCAAGTCAGTTCTTCAACATTTCAATGTCTGCCCTGCTCAAATCTCTCTTAACTTTGGGGGGGTGCTGGTGGGCCTCCTAGTCTTTTTCAAGAAAAACGAACTTGGTACCCCTACTATTCTACTGCTCATGAAATTCTTCAACGTCAAATTCAATCTAGACGGCCTTCTATACATTGCCAAACAGGTGAATATCCCCGCCCTGATTATTGACCTGCCCAGCTCTCATAAGAACTAGAAAAAATAGTTCTTCTTTATGTCAGAAAAAGTGTGGGAATTTGACCCCAATGACGCCTTTGACTCACTTCCAATCCCACGCTCTTGGGTGAGTCCAGATAACCTTGGTAAGCTTAAGGTCTCGTAACAAGGCCTCCTTATCTTCTTCTCGCCATAGCTACTGAGCTCATATCTTTGGCTGTTCTAGGTGTTCGTCCTGAGCTAGGAGTAGAGGACAAAAGGGTTTTACTCACCTTTAGAGACTGGAAATCTGAGAGGTACTCTAGTCTAATTGATCATTTCGAGCTCACCAGACTGGGTTTCATCTCTCCTGCGGTGAGGATTGAAGCCCCCATCCCTCTTTTCGTTGCAGGAGTTGAAGGAATATCAGGTAGTTTTTCTACCTTTGGCTCTTTCCTACTTTAACCTTCCTTTTCCTTTCTTTTCTTCTAACCCATTTATCCTGTTCTTCTCAGGTTCTTCATCAATGGAGCCCACCATGAAGGATCGCAAAGCTAAGGTGGATTTGATAAGGAAAACCCAGAGTGGTAATAAGTGTAAGGTTAAAGTCAGTTCTGGGAGTGACCCAGCTTCCCCAGCCAAAGTATCGAGGCAGTAAGCACCTCCTAACTCTCTCCAAGTGTCTCAAGTGGCATTTCTATCGCCTACGAGCTCCTAGAAGACTGCATAGTCCCCTTCTTACCTTCAAACTAAGTTGTTTGCCTCTGGAGGAACTCCTGGACAGAGTATAGTCTCGGGCTCTCCCTCCTCGGCTGAGGTCGACAAAGCTTTGGAGTTGGTCATT
The DNA here is from genome assembly GCA_963454935.2 of Ilex paraguariensis. NCBI lineage: Eukaryota > Viridiplantae > Streptophyta > Magnoliopsida > Aquifoliales > Aquifoliaceae > Ilex > Ilex paraguariensis. The sequence continues at coordinate 152,586 of CAUOFW020003580.1, read as the reverse complement.
CATGTCTTACCTAGGTCTTGTCCTCCTTGCTCTTTCGAGAAGCCCTCTTAGTATCTTACCAAGGGTTTTAGGGATAAGATGAAGAAGCTCCCCAAAGTTGAGACAAGTGGAGGCTCCCTTATCGATAACGTAAAGCATGCTGCAGAAGCCATTACCTCTATCATCCCAGAGTCTGACATAAAAAGGGCTGCAACCATACCCCTCGGGACTTCCATTTCCACTACCTTGTTTGGCTCTTTTTCATTGGGTTTTTAATTCTTAGATTTTTCCTTCGTCTTTCCCCCTTTCCTCACGTTCACTTTAGCTCTTTGGTTGTGTTTGTTTCCAGATGGTCATTCATGTGAGTGGCTTATTGAAAAGGATCCAGGCTTTGGAGGGCTCGGTTAAGGCTTCTAAGGCTTTTGAGCTTAAGGCTTCCAAGGCTTTCGAGCTCAAGGTTGTCGAGTTGTCCTTTGAGAATAACGACCTTAAATCCCAGGTTCAAGACTTGCAGGCTCAGGCTGAAAGGTAGACTTCTGCTATGAAGAACCTGGAGGCTGAGAAGGAGAAACTCAAGATTGAGGGCAGGACAACCCACGAGGAGCTCAAAAAGACAAAGGAAGACCTCCCGCAAATGACTGATGATTGGATCAAGGCCAGTAAGGAGTCCCTTGATGCTCTGGCTTCCTTTAGAGATATGAAGAACGAGTATGATATTTTAGAAGAAGCGAGTGATGTTCTTTAGAAAGAATTCGAGGCGTAAAGGACTACCAATAAGGAGAAAGATGATCTGATTGCCAAACTTGCAGATGATGTTACTACCCAGTAAGGCCGAAGAGACCTATCCTGGTCTGAATTTCAACTTTGAGATCCCTACTGAAGAAAGAGATGAGGCAGCTAACCCTGAGGTTAGTGCTAAGTCCTTTTCTGCTCCTGAGGCAGCTCTTGAAGGCGTTATGAGGTCTATTTCGAGTACTGAGGTCTTGGCTCAGGATGCTTCTCCTTCCCTAGTTATGTTTGTGGATTCTAATGTTGATGTCATCTCTTCTTCCACCACTACTGAGCTCCCTATAGCTCCTACTGTTACCTCTGAGGTAGCCATCTTTTATGCTAATCTCATTTCTAGAGCTCTGGCCTTGAGCTTATCAGTAGCTACAGTTGCAGCCCCTGTCCTTCTACCTGCTCCTAAGCTCCCAGAACCTTTTGTTACTGTACCTCCAAGCATCTCTTCTTCAGAAACTTCAATTACTGACTTATCACATGCCTTTGTTACTGATCTTCCTGCCTTATCATCTGCTGAGCTGTCGAGTTCCCCTCCTCCAGCTCCTGTGGAGTCTTAGGAGCTCTTCCTGTTTTTTTTTTTTTATAAAGACCAGAACTTTTTTTTTTTGTAAAGACTATAACTTCTGTTTTGAAATGTAATACCGAGGTCAAGATATTGATGGCAATGTCCAATGTTTGAATGTTTGAAGTAAACTTCCCCTGTTACTAAGTTACTGTGCTCATTGTTTTGCATTGCTTTATATGTCCTTGCCCCCTTGCTTTAAGGGGTCCTTCAGATCTCCTTGAAGCAAGTGAGTTTGGGAATAGCTAGCAAGTTGATTATATGCCCAGCTGAGGTCTTACGAATAAAGGTTTGGTCCCTTTTGATGTAGACTCGCCTAGAGGGCTGCAGAGCTAGAGAACTATCAAGATTCTCTACCCCTGGAGAGCTCCTTTCTATTGTCTGATGCTTTTAAAGGGCTAATGGATGGCAAACATAACCTCCCCCATAGTGACAAGAAGTTTACTGGACAGAATTCTCTACTTTGGATAACAGTGTCAACTCTCAAGAATTCTTTTGTTTCTGTGTTAGGGTAATCAAGAGGATCAATTTCCATGCTCCCTTCCTGCAGAGTTGGAATCTCTTATGGTAGCCTTTGAGCCCTGAGTTGGAATCTCTTATATCACTACGTTTGAATAGCTTTTGCCCCCAGGCGTAAACTAGCATAGAGTCGTGTAACTACGCTCAGAGGTCTTGTTGATATGACCTAGGCTTCTAAGACTTAACAAAAGAGCAAGGATGGAGTTGAGGGTGCCTTGTTTTTCGTGTCCAACTACCTTCCAAAAAAGTAACTACCTTCTTAATTTGGAAACCCAAGGGTCTGCCGACTCTTAGATTCCCTAAAGCCCATTGTCCTTACGGGGTTTCCATGACTTCTTAGATTTTCTTGTTGTCTTTCTTTAAATTTTGAAGGTTTTGCGTCCTTTGCTTTTTTCCTTTTCTGAGTTTTTGATGGCTGCCCCCCTTTCTTCTTTGTTCAAGGAACGAACTTTTTTTGGGATCGAATGGAAGTGGCATTTTCGCTACTTAGTCCCTTCAATGATGACATCTTCTGACTTGGAGGGTATCAAGAAGCAGTTCTTTCCTAACTTGGAGCTATCCCTACGAATTTCATCGCTTGACGAGCCTTGCAACTATCTTCCTCCAGGGGAGACTTGCTTCTTCGAAGGAGCTTTGGAGATGGGTCTGCGTCTTCCCATTCATCCCTCTATTGGTTTTATCCTAGCTCATTGTGGCTTGTGTCCTTTTCGCCTCTCCCCCAAGGGATGGGCCACCATAATTAGCTTTTTCCTCTTCTGGCGCTTACGGGGCAATATTGCGTTTCCCACAGTAGCTTAGTTTCTTTACTTTTTTGATCTTGAAGAGGATGAGGTCTTATGCTTTAGTTGTTTTTGGTGGAGGCTGATTAACCATCAAAATTATTTTTTTATTATATTTAATGATTGGTTAATTGCATATTATTTGTGATTAAATGTGTTGAATTCCTTGATTTTTTAGTTTGATACTTTTTCTAGTTGTTTAGTTTATTTTGCAGGTAAATTGGTTGATTTAAAGTAATAATGGATAAGACAAGTAAATCAATCACTAGAGGAAGAATCACAACTAATAAGGATTGAAGAGTCAATATTGAGATAGGAAGACTTGAAGATATGACAACAATTTAATCCTTCTAAGAGTCCAAGATGGAAGAAAATTCATTTAAAGTTGGATTAGAAAAGTATCCTAGAAGAATAAGGATTTGACACGTCTTCCGTATTCTGGTCATAACTTTTAATTATGATATTAGATTTACTTGATTTTTGGGGAATGAAAAGAATACTCTAAAGGCTACAAAAGTGTATTTCACGAAAATTTCATGATTTAGCCTCTAAATATGAAAAATTCAAGCTCGAAGTCTGGACAGATTTTGTACCCGCGCCCCAAAAATTTTATGCACGAGATTTAACCTTACAAAACTTCTCTTTGGAAAGGAATTCCTTTCAAGACAATCTTATATCTTCTACTTCTACTTAGGATTTATTTTTAGTATAAACAAGGGTTCTCATCTAGGATTTATTGGATGATTCTTTTCCCATCTTTTCTTTTCTAGTTTTAGTTTGTCATGTTTGGCTAGAAGGCTAAGCTAGGGTTAGGGGAGAACCTCTTCATGAAGTACGATAATGTTATTGATTCTGAGTTTAATAATTTATGATATTTTTTTAATTTAACTTCTGATCTTATAGTAAAGTTTTTGCTCTGTAAAAATCCTTGAGTTGTTGAGTCATATACATCAATTGCTTGAATTTCCCTGTGAGTAAGTAACTTGTTATTCCATGCTTGAGGTAATTATCATTATTTTATAAAATAATATAATTAGATGATTATTCAGGTTCCTAAATAATCTTTTGATTATAACTTTTGGTTTTCTTACTTGATTTGTTATTTGAATCAACTGACATTTGATTTTTGTCTCAAGTTAAGATTTGAGTCTTTAATCATTATTGTATGCAATTGAGAGGGAGTACTTGATGCTCTAGTATTTTTATTATATTATTTTAATTACTCCAATCAATATTTTCTCAACTCAACAATTTCTTAAATAAATTGTTCTTACAAGTTTTTTTTATTTGTTTTGTGTCTCTTGTTTTTTCAATTTCCTGTGGTTCGACCTCGGACTTCCGAGAAATTTATTACTTTGCATAACCTGCACTTGGGTGATCAATTCTAAAGTTGTAGCAAGTTTTTGGCGCCGTCGCTGGGGAATTATTTGAAGGCAAGGAACACACCATCATCTATTGAGGTTTGCCAAATTTGAGATTTGTCACAAATCCAATAATCTTTTTCCTTTTTATTTTATTTTATTATTATTATTTTTTATTTATTTGTTTTATTTTTTCGTAGGTTAGATATTTCATAATTTTTTTTATATTTTTTAATATGGTGTAAAGATTTTTCCTGATGAAAGAACTGTGTGAGCTTTGTGATGTTTATGGGCATCCCATTGAGATTTGCCCTTTAATTCCAACTGCTCAAAAATTTTTGAGAGACGGGATAATTGTCTTACCTAATTCTTTTCAACCTAACTCTGACCATTGTTCTGAAAATTTTTATCCTAATTTTGGTTGGGGAATGAACATTATCAATTACCTATATATGCCACATCACCACATGACCCTCCTCAATATCCACCTTACTATGACCCACAAGAAAAGAATTTGGAAGACATTCTTTGTGAATTTATGCAAAGCCAACTAGCTTTCAAAGACATTTTTTGTGAATTTATGCAAAACGAACAAACTTTCAGTGAAAGCCAACAAGCTTTCAATGCCCAAATAAGCCAAGATATTGAAGAGACAAAAGATATGCTCAATACATTAAAACAAGAACAAGAGGTTGACAATAGTCAATATAGTGAGAGTGATTTTTTTCCTGAACTACAAATTGAGGATGAATCTATTAATACTCTTGATAGTGAAGAAGTAAGTGACATTATTATTCCACAAGAGGCTAATGAGCCCAAAGACCTTTTCTTATCAACAAGTAGTAATGAGATTCATATATCTAATCTTGGTGAGGGGATGAAAGTTGAGTTGTGTGTTGTAATTGATAAAAATCTATTTGCTATCTCATTTTTAGATTTGCATAAAAATGTATATATCTCCCTTTTCCTGCATGTTCAAAAGATATATTGGGTATATGAGTGGATATGTCGATAAATGAGTTACTTCGACACCATATTTTTAAGCCAATAAAATTGAATGGACGCATATTCAAATTTGATTTTAAGCCGGATTGAGTGTGACATTTTATTTTTATTTGTACATAGTAGTTAGATTTTATTTTATTTTTTTGTTTAATTTTAGTTTCCTTTCTATTTGTTTCAATTTATAGTTTTCTTTGTTTGTTGAGTTTTTATTTTTAGATTTTAGAGTTGTTGCAGCACCAGGTATTCCTATACATTTGATCTTTATTCATTATTTTTATTGAGCATTAAGACATTTATTTTTACATTGAGGACAGTGTTGGACTTAGGTTGGAGGGTATGAATATGTTTTGTGTTTTGAAAATTCCTAGTTTATATTTTTTTTAATTTATTTACTTTGCTAAAAAAAATTAAAAAAAAATAAATAAAATTTGATGGTTATTAAATATTTAAATAATATTTTTATGTATAAATTGACACCACAATATAGAAATAATTTGTGTAACTTTAAATTTGCAGCTGTTTAAGTATCACATAAAACTTTATTTTATATTTTTATATCTCATATCATGTTCTTATAAAAACTCACAATTTGTATACTTTGGATTTTACCAAGTTGAAAATTTGTTAGCTATTTTACCTTGAGAACTTGAAACATATAGTAAAGGTGCATAAAAACCCTGATGAGTTTGGTCCAATCTTCCTTTGAGGGTTATTTACATTTACTCAATAAAAAATATTTTTATTCAGCTAATCTATTTCAATAGTCTCATTTATTTTTATTTTGGTCAACACCAATATTATAAATGATTGCTTGACTTTAAATTATTTGCATGGTAAGTGTGGTATCAAAAGCTCTTGAGATATGATTTTAGGCCATCTTTGATATTATTTGAGCCTAAGCCTTATTTGTTGAATATTATTATCCCTAGAAGCCATGATTGAACTTTGAAGTAAAATTATATTTTATTTTTTATTACCCAACATGTAATAACCAAGCAAATGAAAAATAATAATATTCTTTACCCTTGGTTATCCCGAAATTGAGTTTTTTATTGTTTATGTAATTTGAGAGATGTTGGTTGAGAAAAGATGATAAAAAAAGAGAGTTCTGCATAATTGTAAATATCTACTTTAGATGTCTTGCTAAAAAAAATATATATACATTTAATTGTTTTGCTGAAAAAAAAAAGTTGAGAAGAAAAAGAAAGGCAATATGTCTAGCTGTGAAAAAGTAGATGAAAAAAAAAAGAGAAAAATAGCAAGCATATGTTTGAAAAAAAAAATATGAGCAAGTATTGTAAATTGTGTTTCTAAAGGATGAAGAGTGAAAGGTCATGGAAAGAAAATTAGTTATGTAATGTGCATGTTCTCTCGGGATAGTCATTTGAATTCCTGAATATCCTTCGTTTCAAAGCCCTAATCCCAAGGCCCCATTACAACCTTAAATAAAGTCTTATCTGATCTCAAGAGTGTATTGATGGATACATGATTCGTGTGAATAAGGAAGAGAATGATGATTATTTATATATTGTGTGTTGATTTCCTTTCATGAGACTATGTCAAATCCTTTTCTTTTGTATTACATTTTTTTTTATTGAACATGTGAGCATTATTTTGTTTTGATTTAAATATCTTCTTCTCACATGTGATATTTGAGTGAATAGCCACTATAATCTAAGAGAATGTTTTATTAGTAAATTATCTAGTGAGATTTGGCATTGAGACGAATAGTTGATAGTTGTAGAGGTGATTACCAGATAAATTGCTAACTTGATATAGTTAATTCACACTACACACGAGTTTATAAGGGAACATGATAAGTGCATTCATTTATATAGCATAGAATTTTTATATTGTGGTAACAATTTGTGTTATAAAATTATTCTTCAGATATTTGATTACAGGGTGATATTTGTGGGTATCATCTCTGAAAACCCTCACGAGACTATACTCGTCCACTAGGGGGAACCTAGGGGTTTAAAGGCTTGTTGCATATACTAAATGCAATCGTGAGGCCTAAAAAGTGGATTTATGTTTTATTTTATTAGATTATTTAGTTTTTTTTTAGTTTTTAGATTTTAGGATCTATGTATTACTAGAGACTAGTAATATTCAGGTTGGGGGGTGTGATTAACCATAAAAATTACTATTTTATTATATTTAATGATTGGTTAATTGCATATTATTTGTGATTAAATGTGTTGAATTCGTTGATTTTTTAGTTTGATATTTTTTCTAGTTGTTTGGTTTATTTTGCAGGTAAATTGATTGATTTAAAGTAATAATGGATAAAACAAGTAAATCAATCACTAGAGGAAGAATCACAACTAATAAGGATTGAAGATTCAATATTGAGATAGGAAGACTTGAAGATATGACAACAATTTAATCCTTCTAAGAGTCCAAGATGGAAGAAAACTCATTTAAAGTTGGATTAGGAAAGTATCCTAGAAGAATAAGGATTTGACATATCTTCAGTATTCTGGTCATAACGTTTGACTCTGATATCCTATTTAATTCATTTTTGGGGATTAAAAAGAATACTCCAAGGGCTACAAAAGTGTATTTCACGAAAATTTCATGATTTAGCCTCTAAATATGAAAAATTTAAGCTCGAAGTCTGGACAGATTTTGTACCCGCGACCCAAAGATTTTATGCACGGTATTTAACCTTACAAAACTTCTCTTTGGAAAGGAATTCCTTTCAAGACAACCTTATATCTTCTACCTATACTTAGGATTTATTTTTAGTATAAATAAGGGTTCTCATCTAGGATTTATTGGATGATTCTTTTCCCATATTTTCTTTTCTAGTTTTAGTTTGTCATGTTTGGCTAGAAGGCTAAGCTAGGGTTAGGGGAGAACCTCTTAATGAAGTACGATATTATTATTGATTCTGAATTTAATGATTTATGATATTTTGTTAATTTAACTTCTGATCTTATAGCAAAATTTTTGCTTTATAAAAATCCTTGAGTTGTTGTGTCATGTACATCGATTGCTTGAATTTCCATGTAAGTAAATAACTGGTTATTTCATGCTTGAGGTAATTATCATTATTTCATAAAATAATATAATTGGATGATTATTCAGATTCCTAAATAATCTTTTAATTATAACTTTTAGTTTTCTTACTTGATTTGTTATTTGAATCAACCAACATCTGATTCTTGTCTCAAGTTAAGATTTGAGTATTTAATCATTATTTTATGGAATTGAGAGGGAGTACCTGATGCTCTAGTATTTTTATTATATTTTTTTAATTACTCCAATCAATATTTTCTCAACTCAACAATCTCTTAAATAAATTGTTCTTACAAGTTTATTTTTTATTTGTTTTGTGTCTCTTGTTTTTTCAATTCCCTGTGGTTCGACCTCGGACTCCTGAGAAATTTATTATTTTGCACAACTTGCACTTGGGTGATCAATTCTAAAGTTGTAACAGAGGTACTTTAAACTACGGCGTCTAGTCCTTGATCTTCCTTCCTCTCCCGAGGGATGGGCTCAACGTTTCTTTTTTGTTTTTGGGGACTCTTGGAGGTCCACTTAGTTGCACTACAGAGAGTGCAGGGTTCCTCGGTCCAAGATGAGCTATTCTTATATAGGTAAGTGTCTTGATTGCCTTTGCTGACTAGGCTTTATGATGGCATGTCCTTCATCAAATTTTTTTTTGTTTTGCTTTGCAAGTGCCCCTGACCTGGATCTAGTGGAGGCGATGAAAGTCGAACAGATAGTCCACGCTGAGCCTATGTCCTTTCTTGAGCTGATGACATCAGACAACCTCTTTCTGTTCAGTGTTGCGAGAGCTGCTATGGATTTTGTTTCTTTCCCTGACTCTCCTAATCCCTATCCTTCTGAATCGGATGAGGATGAAGGCGTTGGTACATCTTTGCGGAATCGCAAGAAGAGTGGTTCCATTAGTGAATCTTCTTCGTCCTTGTCTGGATTTTCACTGGGAGTAGTTCTATTTTCTTCAGCTGGGCAGAAACTTATGAATCTTCTTTCGGAGACGGAGAAGGAGAGAGATGAGCTAAAGGAAGAGAATGTGCGTCTTCAGGATGCAAACGCCTTGTTGGAGGAAGAAATAGCAGAGCTAAAGGAGAGACTTATGAGAGTGTAGAACCCTTTATCTTTTTGTCTTTGTTCCTCTAAAGATAGACTTCTTCAAACTACTTTGTAACTTCCTCTCAATTGTTGCTAAACGTTCGCTTTTATATGTGCTTATAAGCTGTGGGTTTGCTGTGTTAATTCTTTGTTCTTTCATATGTGCCTATGGATGGCTCCTTACTTTATGGTTTTGAGAAGCTCATCATAATCTTACGAGCCAAAGAACACATCTTGATTTTTATGAGCTGAGGAGCTCATCGTGTTTTTATGAGTTTGAGTAGCTCATCTTATTTTATGAGCTGAATAGCTCATCGTAATTTTATGAGCTGAAGGACTCATCGTTATTCTATGAGCTGAGGAACTCATCTTAATTTTATGAGCCGAAGAGCTCATCATTATTTTATGAGCTGAGGAGCTCATTGTTATTCTATGAGTTGAGGAGCTCATCTTAATTTTATGAGCCACAGAGCTCATCGTTATATTATGAGCTGAGGAGGTCATCTTAAATTTATGAGATGAAAAGCTCATCGTTAGCTTTTTAGCTATTCCAAGGGTACACACAGGAGTGAACCAAAAACTTGCTGCTTTATTGAAATGACTTTACTACAGAAAAAACTTACTGAAAAAACTTTTTACGATGTTTTACGTTCCATGAATGAGGTAAGATCTTCCCTTCTTGGGTTTTCAACTCATAATTATCAGGCCTGACAACCCTTGATATGATATAAGGACCTTCCCAATTAGGACCCAGCTTTCCATGGGAGGGGTCCTTGCTTGCAATTAGAAGCTTTTTAAACACTAAATACCCTGCCTTGAAACTTCTGTGCCTTACCTTCTGGTTATAGTACCTAGCTGTTTTCCTCTGGTAACTCTTTATACGCTGTAGGGCTTTGTCTCTCTTTTCATCCAATAGGTCGATGTTGAGCAGAAACGTTTCATCGTTATGTTCTACATCTGCAAACTCGGCCCTAGGAAATGGGAGCCCAACTTCAACAGACGCCGTAACTTCTGTTCTGAAGGCCAAGGCAAAAGGCGTTTCATGTGTAGCTGTCCTGACTGTGGTTTTGTAAGCTCATAACACCTCGGGGAGCTGCTCCACCCACTTTCCTTTAGGTCCTCCAGCTTAGTCTTCAAGGTTGCTTTTATGGTTCGAATGGTGACTTCCGCTTACCCATTGGATTGAGGATGAGCAAGAGCCAAAAAGTAATTTTTTTATCCCTAGCTTAGCACAAAACTTTTTGAATTTTGGGTTATTGAACTGTCTTCCATTGTTGGAGACGATTGCTCTCGAAATTCCAAATCTGTAAATTATGGACTTCCAAGTGAAGCTCTGCACTTTCTGCTTTGTGATTGTTGCCAAAGGTTCCACCTATGCCCATTTGATGAAGTAATCTACCCCAACAATGACAAACTTGCACTGCCCCACACTCACTAGAAAGGGTCCTAAAATATCTAAGCCCTATTGCTGGAATGGCCAAGGGGTTACTACTATTGTTAGGAGCTCTGTGGGCAATGAGGGATATTGGCATGCAGTTGGCAGACCCTACACTTCATAACCACGTCTGTGACATCTTTGAGCATATAGTGGGCTAGTTGTATCCTTGCCTTAAAATTTTTCCTGCCAAAGCCTGGGCTCCAATATGGTTACCGCATACTCCCTCATGAACCTCTCTAAGTATATAGTTTGCATCCTTGTCTCCCACACACTTGAGGAGAGGTGTTGAAAAACCTCATTTATACGGACTACCCTGCAAGATGGAGAATTTGGCCGACCTCACCCTTAGTTTTGCTACCTCCTTAGGGTCTGTTGGAAGAGTTCCATTCTGTAGGTAGTCTCGGATGGGGTCTATCTAGCTTGTTAAATTTAGAACTGGGAGCACCTCTTTATGAATTGCTACTGATGCTTCTGCTAAGTGCTCCACTGGAATCAACCTATCCAAGTTCTCCTAAGAAGCGGTTGCTAACCTTGCTAGCACTTCTGCTCGTGAATTCTCTGACCTGGGGACGTGTTTGAATTTAACTTGCACAAATTTCTTGATTAGCTTATGCACCCTTCTAAGATAAAGAGCCATTTTTTTGCCTTTGGCCTCGTAAGATCCCTATATCTAATTTACCACGAGCTGGGAGTAATTATAGACCTCAAGCTATTCAACTTCCAACGAGTGTGCAAGGCTAAGTCCTGTTATAACTGCCTCGTACTCTACTTCGTTGTTTAAAGCTTTGAATCCAAACCTAAGAGCGTATTCAACATCTATCTTATCGGGGGAGGTTAAGATTAAGCCAGCACCGTTGCCTTGAGTATTGGCAGCCCCATCTACTAAAAGCCTCCATATAGGGAGGTCAGGTACCAATTGTACTGCTTCCATGGGTTGTTCTGTTGTGAATTCTGCTATAAAATCCTCTAGGACCTGCCCCTTGATTGCTACTCTTGGTTTATACCTGATATCGAACTCACTGAGTTCAATAGCCCACTTAATCAACCTTCCCGAAGACTCTGGCTAATGCAACACTTGCTTCATCGGCTGATCTGTTGGAATCTCGATAGTATGAGCTTGGAAGTATGGTCTGAGCCTTCTAGAAGTTGTGACTAAAGCCAAGACAAGCTTTTCCATCTTTGGGTATTTCTTTTTAGCTCCCCTCAGAGCTCTGCTACAGTAGTAAACTGGTTGCTGAGCTTTATCTTGCTCCCTTACTAGTGCTGCGCTGGTTGAGAAGTCTGAGACAACTAAGTAGAGGGTAAGCACTTCCCTTTCTAAGGGGCTAACCAGAACAGGGGGAGAGCTCAGATAGTCCTTCAAGGCTCTGAACGCTTCCTCACATCGGGTATCCCATTGAAATGCGTTCTTTAAGACTTGAAAGAACAGTTGGTATTTGTCGCCTGATCTAGATACAAAACGACTTAGGGCTGCTATTCTTCTTGTCAGACACTAAACTTCCCTGGTGTTGGATGGTGGCTTCATATCCATTACTGTTTTAACTTTAACTAGATTAGCTTCAATCCCCCTACTATTGACTATGAAATCGAGGAACTTTCCCGCAGATACTCTGAAAGCACATTTGGCAGGGTTGAGCTTCATTTTGTATTCCTTAAGGACCTGAAATGACTCTGCTAGGTGCTCAACATAGAGCGCTGCCTTTAATAATTTTACCAACATATCATCGATGTATACTTTCATTGTCGTCCCAATCTATTTTTGAAACATTCAATTTGCCAAGCGTTGGTAAGTGGCTCCTGCGTTCTTCAGTCCGAAAAGGCATAACTTGATAGCAGTATGTCCCTTGCTCCATCACAAAGGAGGTCTTCTCCTGGTCGTTGGGATCCATTTTGATTTGATTGTAACCAGAGAAGGCTTCCATGAGGCTCAAGAGCTCGTGCCCTGCGGTGGCATCCATGATCAAGTCTATCTGAGGTAAAGGGAAGCTATCTTTAGGGCAAGCACGATTGAGGTCAGTAAAGTCAATGCAGAGACACCACTTTCCATTGGTCTTCTTAACAAAGACTATGTTAGCTAACTAGGCGGGATAATCTACTTCTTTGATGGCTTTGGTATGCAGAAGCTTACTTACTTCCTCATTAATGGCCTTCTACTACTCGGGGGTGAAACTTCTCCTCTTCTATGTAACGGGTTTACTGGCGGGGTTCACATTGAGCTTGTGTAAGATGACTGAAGGATCGATTCCCGTCGTATCTTCTTGCTTCCAGGCAAACACTCTTATATTCTCCTTCAAGAATTGGATGAGAAGGTCTTTAATTTCTCTACTCAGCTTAGATCCTATGTAGACAAGGTGTTCTGGTTCTTTGTCAAGCTGAACTAGTTTCAGTTCTTCCGATGGTTTTGGTCTAGTGTCTAGCTCGTCCCTCATGTTGAGCTCATCCAGTTGAATATTTTTGACCTCCTTCCTTTTGACAAACGCCATGTAGCACTCCCATGCCACACATTGGTCTCCTCGGACTATACCAACCCCATTTTCTATAGGAAACTTCATAATCAAGTGGTAAGCAGAAGGTATAGCCCTCATTACATTGAGGGAAGGTCTCCGAAGCAGCATATTATACGCCGAAGGTGCATCAACTACCAAAAAATTCACAGAAGTGGATGTCTGACAGGGAGAGTCCCCAATTGTGGGCATGAGTTGTATTGACCCCAAGGGTAGTACCTTTCCTCCTGATAACCCCAATAGGTGGGTATTTACTAGCTCGAGCTTTTCTCTACCTATCACCATCTTATCAAACGTTGGAGCAAAGATGATGTCTGCAGAGCTCCCATTGTCAATTAGTACTCGATGAACAATTTTGTTGGCAACAATCACTCTTACAACTAAGGGATCATCATAGGGATGCTGGCAGTCTTCCAGATCTGAGTCTGAGAAAGTGATAGGTATGTCCAGATGTGGAGTCTTGGATACAGTATGCACTTCTAGTGTTTCATTAGCTCTGATTCTACGCAAGTGAGCTTTCCTAACTGAGTTGGATTCCCCTCTTCCTATAAATCCTCCTGATATTACTCTCATTTCCCCTAGGGGTTACTGATGCTGCACAGGGGCTTGTTGCCGAGGTACTGGGGGTGGTGGAGCTCTGTTCTGATTATCATGGGCAATAAAACGACGCAACTGCCCCCTTTGGATCAAGAATTCAATCTCCTTCAACTGAATGAAGTCATCAGTATGATGACCGTGGTCTCTGTGGTACTCGCAGTACTTTATAGGATCTCTCTTCGCTGGATCTGCCTTCATTCGAGGAGGCCATCTTAAAAACTTTTCATTCTGCACCTCATACAGGATCTGGGACACTGTGGCAGTGAGTGGAGTATACTGCTGAAGTGCATACCTTGGCTGCAACTCAGGCTATGGGAGACCTAGACGATCCCTGACATTTCCCTTCCTTTTTGGGAAACGTTCTCTATCTCTCCTGGGAGATCTGTCTCTTCTTGGAGACCTATTTCTTTCTCTTTCTTTCCTGGGACTTCGATCCCTTTTCTTTTCCTCCTTCTCTTTTCCTTTCTGAGAAGATGAGCCCCCTACCTTTGACAGGAGAGCTTCCTCGCTGTTTATATACTTCTTTGCTTTAGCTAACACCTCGGCCATACTTTCTTGAGGATTTTTGGATATGGAGAACAACAAGTCCTTTGACTATACTCCCAATCCTGCTATGAAAGTAGTAATTTCAAATTGTTCGTCTAGGACATCTACCTTTAGGGATTCCGAGTTGAACCTTTGAACATAGGACCTTAGGTTTTATTGAGGTCCCTGCTTCACATTCAGCAAGTGGTAGCTTGAATTTCTGTATGTTCGAGCTCCAATGAAATGAGACACAAAGGATATCGAGAGCTCTTTAAAAAAGGAGATCGAGGCCGGGGAGCTTGTTAAACCATGCTAAGGCTGATCCTTTCAGGGTTATGGCGAAGGCGCGACAACGAACAGGATATTGATATCCATGCAACTCCATCTGGTTTTTATAAGTATTCAGCTGGTCAATAGGGTCTTTAGTTCCATCAAAAGCTTTTACCTATGACATTCTGAATTTCAGCGGGAGGAAAAAATGAAACACCCCAGGAGTAAACAGGGATTCGATTTGTTGCACCAAGGCATCCATGGTTATTGGAGTTTTACTCCTCATGGCCTCCTTCATGTGGCTGAGCTCCTATTGAATATCTCTGAAGCGCTGCTCCTAGTATTAGTCTTTTTGCTTCTGTTGGACTGGGCGAAGGTTATTCTTCTCATTCTCATTACTTCGACTCTACACCTCCTCATTGTCTCCGTTCTTAAGAGGAGGTTGGTGAGCCTGACAATTTTCTCCTCCTTCTTCGGCTTCCCTGAATGGGTTGAGATATTGTTGTTCCCTATGAGGGGGATCATTCTAGCCTCCTTGGGCTGGTTGTTTCTCCTATGGTCGCAGTAAAAGCTTCAGAAGTTCCTCATTCTACTTTAGCAAGTGTTGATTGACCAAGCAGAGGGCCTCCAACTCATTGTTCGTGGGAAGATCCACCATAGGAGGATTGACATCGGCGGTGGGGAAGAAATCTTGTGGATCTTCACGTTGTCTGCTAGTATTCTCATGTTGTTTCTGCACTCGCGGGGGATTCACTTGACTTCTGCTCATATTACGGATTGAGACCATCAATTACTGAAAGATCAGTGTACTTGTAACAAGAACAATCGTTCCCACGAATGTCACCAAATTGATGGTGTAATCAAGGGGGATGAACAAAATTCGTGGATTATGGACCTGAGCTGCAAGGCTTGTGAGAGTTGCGGCTAAGGTTCAAAGGGGATCTGAGGAATTAACATAATGCAATTATAGTGGTTCACTAGCTTGGGAGCTTGGCTAATCCACTCTTTAATGGAGTCTCCTTCTCCTTTAATCTTTATTCACAGTGGGTATGACTTACAAAGTGTTCTTGATGATACTAGGGTTGCCTGCCTCTCAATGAAGGCACTATACAATATTTATAGTCCAATTCCTCTCTATACGGGATCTGCAACAAGATTTTTTCCCTTCATCCATGGGTTCTCCCTTGATTTTAGGGAGATTTTTGGTTGGTTAAGTGTCCTATGCCTTGATTATAGCTCCCCATTGCTATGAGGATGCCTTTCATCAGCCAGTTGTCCTCTTCTCAGTTTCCTTGCTTGTTGGATCGTTGAGCTCTGGTTATTGCCTGACCTCCTGATCTGAGCTCCTCTCCTGAGCTCCTCTCCTGAGCTCATACCTAGAGTTTTTCTTGATATCATCAAGATTCATATCAAAATCTGATCCATTAACAAGCCTACTTCCTAATTCACGCCTCTCCTTTCCAAAACTACTACCACTTTTTTCCTTTTGACTTCTAATCTAACGCACAGTTGGAATTCAAAATGAAATTCCCCAATCTCCATGTCTCTCCTCATTCAAGCCCTAGAAACCAGTCTCCCAATAGGCTAATATCTTTCCCTCAATTAATCTACAGTTATATTCACAATCTCTCTTTCCTTCTAGTTCTGTGCGCTAATCTTCCACCTCCTTCACTCTCTTCTTTCTCTCTCTCTCTCTCTCTCTCTCTCCCCAATAGCGCTCCCTCTTTTTTGTTCTTTTTCTCTCCCCAGTGTCCTATCTCTCTTATCTTTGCTAGAGACGAACATTGCTAGCAATGACCGCTATAAAAATACAAATACTAGAAGGCTAAATGTCACACACACAAACACAAAAGTTTTCTTCCACGACCCACACATGCGCATAGGTTTTAAACAACCATTGCTCTATTTTCACATACCCTACCCACACATATCTCTGATTTCATCCCTCCATTTCTCTAAATTAATTTCTATATTTTTATTTTTGTGATTTTGATCCATGACCTTAGAGTCTGTCGACCATTGAATCTGCGGTGGTTGTCACTATGTATCTCGCCTTAGTTTCTCTAAATCAGAATTGAGTATGTGCAAGTTTTAGTGCTTTTATCCTATTGTCTATAATCTATATGTCTTAATTTAATTCAATTATGGATGGAGTTCTTTCAATGTTTAGGCCATCTCCAACCATGACTCAAAATCTGTACTCATATTTGAGTAAAAAATTTGAGTTGATATGGACCACTCCAATGTATAAACTCAAATCCTATTTAGTCCCAAGTGGCCATTCCAGAAAACATGAACTTTTTACCATATGCATTCAGCTCAAAACCTTATTTTTAAAAATTAGTCACTTTTAAACTTATTTCCTAAGAGCAGTCACTTTTAAACTTATTTTCCAAACCTAGCCTTTTTTTGAAAACATCATTAAAAATGACATTTTTATAGTCTAAAATATCATTTGAAATGACATTTTTTAGAGGGAACAACCTAGTCAAACTTGGAAAAAATATAGCAGATTAACTTCTGAAAGCTTCATTAATAGTGATGTTTGGAAAAACGTCATTGCAAGTGAAGTCTATAAGCTTTTTTTAAGTCATTTCCTAACAGAGTTATGTTAAGCATAGAAATGTTATTTTAAATGACGTCCTTTAAAAGCTTCAATTAAAATGATGGTTTACATGAATAAAAATCAGTTTAAGCTTTCCTTAATCACAGAAGCCCTAGGTCAAAAATTTTCAAAATCTCTTAACTCTTAGATCACCGTCTCCTCTCCTCAGACCAACCTCCATTTTATCCGACGACATTCCTCACTCCGACGACATTGTCATCTAGCTTGAAAAGCTACTGTTTCAAGACTCTCTCATTGCTTCATACTACTTAGATTCATCTTCGACGACTCAAAGCACTCTAACGACTTAAAGCACTCATAACTTTGGCTAGCTAACACTCATTATCGGTAATGATCTCTCTCTCTCTCTCTTTCTTTTTCTTTATCTCTAGCTTCATCTTCTTCATTTATTTGAAATTAAGGGGAATGGGTTTCGATGAAATTGAGGGACTTAGTGCTTTGCTTGAAAGAAATTAAGGGGAATAGATTTTTCAGTTGTTTTGGTGTAGATTTGGCCTTTTTGTTTCTCTAGTTCATTCTCTGCCTGGTTTGGTGTACATTTTGGTCTGGTCTAGTTGTTCTATAGGCACTGCATGGGATTTATAGAAGTTTTGGTGGGTTTTGTTTTCTCTCACCCCCCTACGATCTTCGGTTGTAGACGTGTTCTGATTAAGTATTTGATTGGGAGTTTGGTTTATTGTTAGGGGATCTGCACCCACTCAGTATGATTTTTTTCTTGTATGTTTAGGGAAGATAATTGCTATTTTGTTCCTTTGTTGGTTTTATGGCCCTCTTGAGCACCTTTTCCTTCTTTATATCATAACTTGCTCAAATTTTGTTACTGAATTTGAAAATTTGTAATGTTCTATTTGTCTATTAAATAAAATAAAAGAAACTTGTACTCAAGATGTATAGAGTTATGTTTGCCCTTTGTTTGACCAATTAACCAACCCATCATTACTAACATAGAGTGTGATTAAAAAATTGATTTAATAGTTCCACTCTCTCTCTCTCATTTCAATTTCACATGGTCTTACATAAGTTCCTTGTTGTATGGATCTATATATTTACCTCAAGGCATAGAAACTTGGAATGAGGAGAAAGACATTAACTTGGAATGAATTGTCTTTCCCTGTGGTCCTACTAATTGAGGGAACTTCCAAGATTCAGGTAATCATGTATGAATCATGTAGATAAGTTAATCATTGATTTTGAAGTGGATTCTAAATGAAGTTCACTATAATGTAATGGTCATAATGCCTTAGGTTTCAAAAGTATTAGATCTCAAGTGGGAATACTTGTTTCCTGGTTAGAGTAAAGTATGAAAAATGCAAGAACTATGTATTGGATTTCTAAAATGCATTTGAACTCTTGATTGGCTTACTTTGACTGATAGTGCATCTGATGGTGATGCAACAAGCCATCATTCACTGTGCATTTGAAGTTAGGGTTGTTATTGTAGCAAATTACAAATCTAATGTTAATTTTGATGTCATTATTATAGAATTGTTACAAATGGCTAAAAGATGTGCATATTTGTTGATTTATTTGGGTGATAATATTATTTATGGCAATGAGGGTGTATGCTACGATATTGTTCCCAATCATGTGACAAAATTAGGTCATGACACAAATCACTCGACATTGGTGGTTAGATTGCAAGATGTAATGGGGATAGATAGCAATAAATACAAGCTTAAGCTAATTTGCTCTTCAACAGTGGGACAACATGAAAAAAAATATGGAATTAGAAATTGTTGACAACGATGGTGTGGAGGTGATGTTGGATGTTGTTGTAAAACTTGGATAAATTTAAATTTTTATGAAAAAGGGTAAAAAACTAATTAGCCACTATGATACGAGTTGAAAACCCAAATTTTTCTGGAACTCAAATGATGAAACAAACTTCACCGTTGGATTTGTCTTGCGAAATCTAGTTACCTAGTCAATTTTCATTGAATTTTGAGATAACCAGTTTGTTTGCGTTTTACGAGGCATTGACCTAAAAATGAGACATAAAATTAAATTTCAAAAATTAGAAAATAATTTAAAGATAGTGCAAATAAAAATATTTTGAACTTGAATTGGGACGAAATTTAATTGTTTCAGAATGAAACTAGAACCGAGAATGAAGGACATGTGGCACAACGAGGGCCAAGCATCTTAGGGCTATAAATAGCGGAGAAAATCAGATTTTCGAAATTAGAGAGGAAGAGAGGAAAAAAAGAGGATTCTCCAACTTCTCTCTACGATTTACGACTCTACATTGGTCGAAATATTTCGGGCTAAGAACCAAAGTTTATCTATACAACGAGGGCTATGCCTACGTACCAAAAATTGAAGGTTTTGACCAAGAACAAAAAATGAGATTTTGGAGGAAGCAAGGATTAGAGCTTGTTTTGGATCTTGAGAGTTTTCTACCATAGTTTTACACTTCAAGAGGTAAGGTTCTTTTCTTAATTATGTTTATTTTTAACCTAAGGTTCCATATAATATGGGTAACATGAATTGAGATGAATTCTCTTGTTTGATGTACTCCTAGTGTAACTAGATTACGGGAAATTTGTATAGAAATATGCTAAACTAATTCTAGCATGAATTGGATTTGTAGAAATTACTTGTTTGTGATTTCTTGACATAAATAATGAAATTGGGCATATTAAGTGTTATATGATTTTATTGTCTTGAAGGTGTTTGGTTAAATGCCTATGTGCTTGAGTATTGAGAATAGTTAAAATCAATTTTAGCACGAATTTAGTTTGTAGAAATTACTTGTTTGTGATTTCTTGAGATATATGATGAAATTAGGCATATTATGTGTCACATGATTTTATTGTCTTGATGATATTTGGTTAAATGCCTATGTGGATTGAATGTATTATTAGTATTGAAAATATTATAACACGCTAGGGTATTGAGAATTGTTAAAATCAATTCTAGAATGAATTGGGTTTGTAGAAATTATTTGTTTGTAATTTCTTGAGATATATGATGAAATTGGACATATTATGTGTTAGATGATTTTATTTCCTTGAAGGTGTTTGGTTAAATACTTATGTGGATTGAATTTTTTATTAACATTGAAAATGTTATAACATGCTTGGGTATTGAGCATAGTTAAAATCAATTTTAGCATGAATTGAGTTTGTAGAAATTACTTGTTTGTGATTTCTTAAGATATATTATGAAATTGAGCATGATTTTATTGCCTTGAAGGTGTTTGGTTAAATGCCTATGTGGATTGAATGCGTTATTAGCTTTGATTTTGTTATAGCATGCTTGGGAGTTGATGTTGGCATATGCACATGATATATTGACATTGATGTTAATGATGGTAGTTATATGCTTGTGATTTAATTTACCATGGAAAAAAAGGTTGTTGGATATTGCATTGTTCATAATGTGCACATGACATATTGAACACAGTTGAGAACTACTATTGTACATTTACATTGCATATGTATGGGTAGCATCACATTCGTGGGCACTTGACATGAATATGGGTATGTGTGGATGTTTTTGAATCAAACACCATTCTTGGTGTTCAAGGGGTGGACTAAGGAAGGTTGGACCTAGGTCCGGCTGAGTTGTACGGTTGGATGAAAAACTTATGTTAGGTATAGCAAGAAGGGATAAATATTTCATTGGGTGCAAGACCCGGTTACTGGTTTATACACTTCTGATGGTGCAAGTTCAAAAAAGTGTAACAGTATACAGAACCGGCGGTGAGATTTCAAAATTCAAATACCCAACAAAGACACATGGTTTATTTTAAAAAGATTATTGGATGTGTAACATCAATGGTGGGGGCTTGGAATGCCCAGATTCATACGCATGACATTGCATGTGTTGAGGGAGCCGGTAAAGGCTCAGGTTGAGTTACATGTGTGAACCTCATCTCATATCATGACATGACATTGATGATTCCATTGTTGAATTGCATTTTCTTGAATGAAATGATTGTTGCTTGTCAATTGCATGTGAACATTTTATATGCATCTAATTTGGAGAGAAATCTCTTTAGGAGATATCCTATTAAGTGTGGCTCACCCTTTATGGGGACAATATTTCAAGTGTGGGACAGGCACTGGTGGACGGCTCTAATTTGCCTCATTGATGAAGAAAAGTCGAAATGTTTCTTTTAAATTATGCTTTTGTAAAACTAAGATGTAAATTAGTTTTTGGGCATGTAATGTATGTAAAGGATTGTAATCGAACTCATATTGATTGTGTTTAATGTAAAATTTCATGTTGTTATATAAGTATGGATAAATGGACCCGGTGTGGTCAATGTTGTATGATTGCATAGGTTGCGTTTTGGGTAGAGCTCTCTGTACAAAGCGGACCCTGTCCGAATTTTGTTAAGTTATGAATTTTGATAAATGGGGCATAACGACATGATATCAAGTTACATGGTATCCATGGGTATTTCGCAGGTTGATAGGTGATCAACAAGTTGACGAAGGACCCCCGATTTTAGGGGCATCACAATTGTATTTGACAATAAAGTTGTCAACAATGTCGATTTGTACGTGAAGCAAGAGGTTAGGTATTATGACATTAGTGGAAGTCAACAAGGTTGGTCTGATGGTGATCCATACTCTTCACTTCTCACACAAGAACCGTAAATCCCTATAGTTCTATCTACTACAATGACAAGAATATTGCACTCTGATGGTGATGCATTGTATGGAAGAGTATAATCAATATAGTCATGCACAAACAAAAGTAGGCCCAAGCACTTATGTCGAATGCTCATCTCAAATACACCATAGTGTTTCCATAGGTAACAAGAGGATGAATATAATTGTAGTTAGCATGAGGTTGGCGATTGTGGACCCCGTGCAAGAATTGGTATTGCAACAAAATCCTAATCCTTCATATGAAGGAATGCATGCTAATGGCAGCAATGAGGATTCCGAACAAGAAGAAATGCAGGAAGAATTATTGACAGATGACTCTAATGATGACAATAGCATTGTTGATTTTGTTGAGGCCGGGGGTAAGGTTCGTAAGCACGAGCCCGGGTCACCCTTCTTCAAAAACATTGAATTGGGGACCTAGAGTGAAGTCAATATATTTCACAAGTTTCATGAATTGAAAACATGGGATCCAACAAGAGTTGAATTGTCGAAGGGTCTCATTTTTAGGAATAAAAAAGAGTAGGATATGGTAGTGAAACTGTATTCATTAAAGATGTATGAACAATATTGACTTGATTCGAAATGTGTACACCCAAGTACAGGCAGTCAAGTTGTAGTAATAATCCGGTTAAGTATGGAGTCAACTTGAATAGAATATAAGATTCTTTCCAAGAGTTTTCTAGACAAAATGTAAGATAAATTCAAATGTAAGTAGTCACCCTTTAGTTCGAAGATCAGAACATGTAGTTAATCATCCGGTTTATTATACTTGTGCTTTTTAACTCAATTAACTCCCGTGTCAACAACAAGTTAATTGAAAGATAAAGATGGACTGTGAGAATTAAGCTCATGGTTCCGATGCCTTTCTAGAAGTTTACAAGAATTGTCTGTGCCGAGACTCAACCCGTCTACAAACAAGCAAGTGTTTCTAGAAGACATCCAACCATGACATTAATATTCTATTCTTTAGATAAAGTACAATAATGGTGAAGATTAAAATGTTGTTATGAACATCTAGCTGGGGTACTTGCCTTACACCAATGGGTCATTTTATGCCAGAGTCATCCGTGACATAGAAAGAACCCACGGTTATACAAAGTACCTTATCTTTGTTAGATGCATTCAATCGTTCACTAAGCAAGTGAAATATAAAGCATTAAATCTTAAAGGAAATTCACAAATATTCAGATAATTTATACATATTCATTACCTCTTATTAAAAAGTGAATGAGAAACTACTCACTCTTCATGGCTTTGGTAAAGCTAGAAAAGTGAGTGATACTCATTTCTCAAAGTAGATGAGTTACAATGTAAAAACACAATAAATAAAAAGCCGATTTTCAATGAAGAATGAGTGAATTATGTCCCACCCTTCACAGCTTTGGTAAATCTCTAGAAAAGTGAAGAGTTTCACTTCTCTAAGAAAGAAGGAAGCTCAAGCAATGGAAGTGAAATACATGAACAATGAAAGTAGAAGAAAGCTAGTCACTTTTGGAGGGTTGCTTCCTCAACCAACAAATGGAGGGTTGCTTTCTCAACCAAAAGATGAACTAGCTCCCTTGATACAAACACATATAACATAAATCTAAGACTAGATACATGAGTGGGAGTCTAAGCCTCCATCTAGCTCTTCTACTAGTTATTGGTGTAGACTAAACCTTACAAATCAAGTTCTAGTCTTCTACGAAAAAACCCATCCTCCCTAAAGGCTCCTCCAAGGGGAGTATTTATAGGCAAGGAGGAAAGGGGGGGGGGGGGAGACAAGAGAGTGTGAAGGAATAGTGTATACCGCCCAAGCCCAAGTAAAAAGTCAACTACTCTGCAACTTGTCTGTGGAGAACGTTCGAACGTGAGTTGGCGTTCAAATATTGTCTCTATTTTTCCTTTCTGGGCATTCGAACCCCAGATGGGGCATAACATTCTCACTCATGTAGCCTGCGGTCTTCTGTGGAAACCTATTTTCACACTCCATGCACATCTTGGCACTTTGCACTCATCAGTCTGGTCTTCAATCACTCAAGTGGATGTTCGAACGGGAGTTGACATTCAAACGTAGTACTCAAGTACCTCAGAGTCTTCTTTCTTGGCTGCAACATGCCATGTATCAGCAATCTGGTCTTCAATCACTCAAGTGGACGTTCAAACGTGAGTTGGTGTTCAAACGTTCTTGGCTTGGTCCAATCTTTTCCTATTTTTCTCCAGAATATGCTGGTGTTACATGAAAGTTTAATACTCATTGCCTTTAGTCTCTTGTACAATTTATGGCCCGAAATGTCATCATTAAACTCCATCAAAGTATAATTAGTCTTAAAAGAGCATAATAATATGCTAATTTTAACTACTAATCAAATATGTTGTTGTGGATACAAACAAAAAGCGATGGATTTTGAACTGCAAGATGCATGAAGAATGTGGGTGCAAGTGGAGGCTCCGTGCGTCATTAAAGGCCAAGCACAGAATGTTTGAGATCATAAAATATGAAGGACCTCACACTTGTTTCTACCCAAGGTTGAACCAGGATCATTGTTAGGTTGATGCAGGATTTATATCTCAGTGGATTAAGGTTTTTGTTTGGGTTACACCAGAAATCACAATTCTTGTTATCATAGAAATGGTGAAGAAAGAATATCTATATTTGATAAAGTAAAAATGTCATGGCATGCAAATAACAAGACCATAGCAAAGGTTTTTGATGATTGGATTATTCTTACAATATCTTGCTCAAGTTTATGGGTGCTCTTGTGAAGTAAAACCCAGGGACGATTATAAGGTGGTAGTACATTGATCGTGCTCCCACCTTCATAATATTTGGCAAAGTGTTCTAGGCTTTCAGAGATTTGATTGATGGATTTGTGTATTGTCGGCCTGTAATTAGTATTGATGCCACATTTGTAAATGACAAGTATAAACATAAGTTTCTAATTGCTACTGCTATTGACTTGACTTAAGATATGCACGTCCAAGTATAAGCAGTCAAGCTATAGTAATTACTCGGTTAAGTCCAAGATCATATCCACAAGAAACTAATGTTGGTATTTTAAATAGAAGATCAATAGAAAACTTTTGAAATGAGTAGTTGTGCAGAGTAGTGTGGTAGAAAATATGAAGTTCTTAATATTAAAGAAAAACCACTCTTTAGTTTGGGGATCCAAAAATTCACATGAGTGTTTGAGTGAAATATTTGTGCAATAGTAATAACTCAGTTAACCCCTATGTCGACAACAAATTAGCTGGAAAATAATGATTAATTTTATTTTAAAGAACTTAGCTTTGACATTATGTCCAAAGTTATGAATATTGAAAATGTTAGGACTTAACTTGTCTATAATCAATTAAGCAACTTTAACAAAACATTCAACTAAGTAGGTTAATCATTCATATGGTTAAGCACAATAGAAGTGAAGATTGAAAGATTGTCTTGAAGACCTAGAAAGTACATTTGATTTGCTAGATACATTCAATCATTTAAAAGTTAGATGAAACAAATAAGCATGATAGAAATTGCACAAACATATTACCCCAAACACTTCATTACAAATCCATCACCTTTCACTAAAGAGTGGATGAGAAACTACTCTCCCTTCATGGCCATTAGTGAGCTAGAAAAGTGAGAGAATTTTATCCCTCTAAGTAAAGAGAACTTAAGATTACAAAGGATACACATAAAATCTTTCTTCACTAATGAGTGAATAAAATACTAGTCACTCTTCATGGCCTCAAAGGAAGCTAAAACAGTGAGAGAATTTCATCCCTCCAAATGAAGAAGATAGAAATTACAAGAAACAAATACAATGCTTATTCTTTATTAAAGAATGAATGAAATACTACCCACCCTTCAATGCTTAAAGGAAGTTAGAAAAGTGAGAGAAGTTCAACCCTCTAAATAAATAAGATAGCTTAAGAAATGTAGAAGCTAGAAACTACTAACATTATAAAGCTTTAGAAAGAATTGGAAGAGAAAATGCTTCTAAAAAGTGATGATCTTCTTCTAAATCCTAGGGGGTATTTGTAGAGGAAGATGGGTGGCAATAGGTAGCAAAGAAGGCTGAAAATCTACTTGAAATCCAAAGCTAGGTGTGAAAACAGTTTACAGCTTTCAGCTGGGGCATCCAGATGATAATAGCAAGCATTCGAACTCCATTATTTGTTTATCTTGGAAAAATGTTACTGAATCTTTAATGAAGAAGAGGCATCCAGATAGTTGTGATAGATGTTTGGATGCTTGTCAACTGTCAGCCTTTCCATTTTGCCGCCATTTGTCTGGGAATCCTTTGACTGTAATGGGCATCCAAACGATGGTGGCAGGCGTTTGGACGCTTGCCTCCTTCTAAAATTTCTTCTTTCATCATTTCCAATCCACTTTTCTAGTCCCCTAACTTTTACCAAATTGTACTTTCACCCTACGATTCAAGTTAGTACCTAAATCTACCCTATACTAATTAAATCATCCAATTTACAAACTACTAATCATGAATTCCAATCAATTAATCGTCTTAATGTATATTGAAATGCCACTTTAAAAGGTTAATCACACCTTCCAACCTAGACATTACTAGTCCCTAGAAATAAAACATTCAACCACTTTCATAGGATTCATGATTGTATTTAGCATATGCAACAAGCCGTTTAACCTATAGGTTATCCATAGTGGACGAGTTTTTTTTAGTGAAGATTTCAAACAAAGATACCTACAAACTTCAATTATTAGGATAAGTGATTATGTGTTAGTCAACAGTATGATTATAATAGAAGCCAACAATTCCTTTGAATAATTCTCTTTAAAGCTCACAATTAGGACAATGTGCCAAACCCAAGTATTCATACAATTAGTTTCAATGTCAATCCTTTTTGGGAAAAACACTCAATAATAATTCACTCAAGTTTTAGTGATTTGTCGCAAAAAAAAAATTACATGTGAAAAGAATCATGTTTATTCAAAGCAAAATGGTTCACATGTAAAAACGTTCAAAGGAATTTTTTGAAGAATTGTCGAATTTAGCATAATCTCATGAAATGAAATTAACACAAAATGAAAGTAATATCATTGTCATATCCTTGAAATGATAAGGCAGACTCATATACATGCACCAGTCTTGAAATCAAATAAGACTTTCTTATGTTTAGAATGTGGTCTGGGGTGATAGGTTGAAGAAACAAAGGTTCAAAAGAATTCAAAGATGGTTGTCCCAAATGTATATCATTTATGCATCCTCATTTTTCTCCATTTTGCAACTTTTGAATTATACCCCAGCCACCGCTCATTCTTAGGGTTTGTAGCTTGCATGCAACTATTTATTCCACAAAGTGTCACTTGTATATCTCTTTTCTTCTTACTTTTTTTTTTCTTATACACTGCCATACATAGCCATCACTTGTATTTTCCTTTCTTCTTTTTTTTTCTTCCTTTTTCAAAAATTTGTCACAATCACCAATGCATATCTCTTAAAAAGAGCAATGTCTTGATTATAAATTTGGGACAACCAAGGTAGGGTCAATTATTTTAAATTTTGGCTAGGTCAAAAAGCATTGGTTAAGAAAAGAATCTTTTTCATTCATTGACTCAATAATGTCTGACTAGGGCATATTTTTAGAAAAAAATGGTTAAGGCTCAATTTTAACACAAAGATGGCCTAAGATCATTTTTCAAGAAGGTTCATATGTATAATTCTCAATTGAAAATTTTTATGGGGCATGTCAACACATTCCTTAACATGTGTCAACCAAAGCAAAGATAATGAGATTATTCAAAGAATTTATAGCTGAAATGAAGTTCTTATTTGAATAAATGTATATATTCCCTCCAAGGAAGATGGACACAAAATCTCACCAAGGCAATATCTTCATCTCCAGTATATATGTAAGCCTTCAAAGAAAAACGTAATTCCAAAAATTCTCAAAAATAGCATGAACATGATTTGTTAGTTTTGACTAAAAGCATTGTCATGACACTCAAGTTTAGCATAAAGTCCCTTAGCAAACTAAATTAAGTAAAACTCATAGGCAGATTGACTATCAAAATAATCTCATATTGATTCACACCTAACAACTTATCCTAAAAATATTGGTTGAAATAATCATATGCACACATGATTTAAGATAACACAAGACATCATAGTTAGGCAAAAATCCCAAATCAAGTAGCAAACAGTTAAGCATAAAACCATCCCAAGTTTAGATTATCAAAAGAAAACTCTATCATGTAGAAAGTAAAAGTTCAAAAGCCAGTAAAAGCAAAGACTTCAAAAAGTGCCCACACAAACGAACAATTTCTATGCTAATGATAAGGGTCAACCACCATTTCCTCGACCAAGATGACTCAGAATCTCCTTTTGAGTGACTTAAAAATGATCCATTCTAGTCTCAAGGCTTAGTAGTATCTCCTTTTCAATCCTTGAATCCACCCATGCTATCTTATGTATGGTCTGCTCGTCATACTCCTCAAAGCCCTGTGGCTCCTCCGCATTTTT
The DNA here is from genome assembly GCA_963454935.2 of Ilex paraguariensis. NCBI lineage: Eukaryota > Viridiplantae > Streptophyta > Magnoliopsida > Aquifoliales > Aquifoliaceae > Ilex > Ilex paraguariensis. The sequence goes on along the minus strand of CAUOFW020003580.1, from coordinate 124,445 downwards.
TGGTTGGCCCCCTTGTTAACCTCTTTGCACTCCATGTCTCTTCTATAGAGAAGTAGCATCAAGGTACACTAGTTCCTCCGTGGGTGTCCATGTAGGATCTATCGCAATTCCCTTGCTTTTATAGAGATTAGTCATCAAAATTTCAAAGGGAAGTTAGGGTTTCGTATTCTAAATTGCCAATGTCATTTTTTCCATTATCAAGTTTGGAAATTCGATGAAGTGCCCAACACCAAAGGAAAAGAGAAACCTAGCCCTCTCAATGTAAACCTCATTTTTTTTTTGGTATTGAGGCATAAGATTCACTATAGTGATTAAATTCAAAATTATGTACTTATCAGTCAAATCACTTTGTTTGATACATTTGCCATTCCTTCCCTACACAAAGTCTAGTTCATTTGTCAATTCTCTTCCAATCAAAGCCAAATAAATGGTGGGATTAGGGGCATAGTTGGCATTGGGTTCCCTCCATATAGGCTTTATTTGATCAACAATGGTACCCACATTCATATGAAACTTAACTCCCCTCACAAATGTATCAAATTTCCTAGACTCAGTAATCTCAGCATTATTATAGAACTCTCTCACAATACATTCAAAACTAATACCCACAGTTTTCATGTAATTAGTCCAACCTCTCCTTCTAAATTTTGCATAATGCCGAAATGTTCAAAATCTACAAATATGATAGCCTGTTTATTAACTACAGATTTAGAATCAAAGTAAAGATCATACCATACTTGTTGCCCAATATTTTTTAAAACATCATAATTGAAATTAGAATGAACATGTGGATTTGGCTCTTGCCTGCTTGGATCTTGCTTCTCTATACTCTCTTGAGATGGTCGAGGTACTCCCCTATGTCTTCTACTCGAGCTTGCTTCTGATTTGCGAGCAATGGATTTCTTCCTTGGTCTCATTGTTTTGAAATTTTTTGAGATGAAATGAGGATTTTTGATTGATAAGAACAAAGCAAAGTTCCTAGATTTGATGTTTATTTAGGCTAAAATCCAAGAAAAAGGAATGGGTAGTGGAGATCTATGGTGGGAAAGGCATTTTTGGGGGCTAAGGTTTAAGAAAATGGGATGGAGAGGCCGAAAATGGTGATGAACGGTGAATAAGGAGCTTTTATAGAAGTGTCAGGGCGTCCGGACGGTGCATGAATGTCTGGATGCTGTAAGTTCTTCGGATTTTCAGCTTTTAGCCTCTCATGCTAGTGTCCAAACGAGGGTCATCGGCATTTGATTTTTTTTAAAAAAATGGAAATATGGCAACCATAAATTTTCAAAAATATATACTAATTAAAAATAACACATACTAAAAATCAAACACACAAAAATCGATGGCATTAAAAATGAACAAACAAACACTTTGAACTTTTAACTACCCACCCCTTATCCTAAATGTTATATTATCCTCAATTTAATAATGGTCCTGTGGAATTTCAAAATGAATAAAGGGCAGAGGTAGGAGATATGTTCACGATCCTACAAAAGAAGTGATAAAAATGATATTAGTTCAACCTATATACAAAATATACAAATTGGTGCTTGTTTAAGAATGTATTGTGGTTCCATTAAGTCAATGGAATTCACATTTGTAAAAAATCCTTCATGAAATGGTTTAAGACATTGACGATTAACTTTAAAAGTATTACCATTTGAAGGATTCTCAATTTTCACAACTCTGTGTCCAAATACCTATTTAATGTTATATATGACCATGTCCACCTAGACTTCTACTTACTAAGAAATAGGGGGAGTCTCGAATTGCACAGTAGGACTTTCTGGGAGGGAGTTAAGGATTTCTGTACAATGTTCTAACCATTAAAAATTTTATTTGGGCCTTTGCGATTTTGGCAATTTCACATGTCTTATTTCTCAATTCTTCCAACTCACTAATTTCAAGTTTCTGAGATGTACCTGCTTTGTCCAAATCGAAGTTCATAGTCTTGATTGCCCAATAAGCTCTGTGTTTCAATTCTAAAGGCAAGTGACAAGACTTTTCATAAACTATCTTATAGAGAGACATTTCTAAAATTGTTTTGTAAGCAGTGTTGTATGCCCAAAACTCATCAGTCAATCGTAAGGACCAATCTTTATGGTCTGGGTTTATTTTTTTTTCAAAATATATTTAATCTCTCAATTGGCTAGTTCGGCTTATCCACCTATCTGTGGGTAATAGGGGCAGCTACTTAATGAGAAATAAATATTTTTTCATCAAGGTTTTAAATGACCGATTACAAAAATGTGCATTGATTAAGGTCTCATATTTATATTTATCATTGGAAAAGATTGATTATTTAGTTATAAAAGTTTGATAAACATAGAAAATTATTTATGAATTGATATTATGCTAATAAAAGATGAGTTGATGAGTTGTGTTTATTTTGCAGGATAATAGACATAATCTAGAAGAAAATAAGTCAAGATGAAGCATAGTTGAGGAGAAATCGTACAGATACACGCGTCCGAACGGGAATTCATCATGCGTCCAGACGTGAGTGGCAAAGAGATGAAGGCTGATGAAGGGGTATTTTGGAAGTCGCATTTGGACGATAAATACACACGTGTCCGGACACGTGTCAATGATCTTCCAACACCAGATTAGGGTTTCAATGCAATTCAACCTTCTTTGGGAATAAAGTTATAAATAGGAGTTGAAGACTTTGTAAAACGGGGCAATCTTTTGTTTTAAGAATTACTTCTTTATATTATTTTTAGTATTGTTATCATGTCTAGATAAAAGGTTTAACTAGAGCTAGGGGAGGACCTCTCAATGAAGTATGATAATGTTATTAACTTATGAGCTTAATGGTATGTGCTGTTTTGTTAATTCAACTTTTGATTTTTCAGCAAAGTTTTTGCTCTGTAAAAATAATTGAGTCATTGTGCCATGTACATTGATTGCTTGAATTTCCCTGCGAATAAATAACTGGTTATTCCATGCTTAAGTTGATTATAATTATTTCACATAATAATATAATTTGATGATTATTTAGGTTCCTAAATAATTCTTTGATTATAAATTGTAGTTTTATTGCTTAATTCTGTGATTTGAATCAACCGACATTTGATTCTTGTATAAGGTTAAAAATTAAGTTTTTAATCATTATTGTATGGAATTGAGAGGGAGTACCTGATGCTCTAGTATTTTTATTACTATTTTAATTATTTAAATCATTATTCTCTGTTCAAGAATTCCTTAAATAAATCATTTTTCTTTAAGTTCATTTTAATATTTGTGTGATTGTTTTCTTGTTACATTCCTTGAGGATTCAACCTCGATTTTTCGAGAATTATACTACTTTGCTCAACCTGTGCTTGGGTTTACAATATTAAAGTTGAAGCAAGTTTTTGGCACCATTGTCGGGGAGTTGAAAGACAAGGAGCCATCATATCTTGTAACGTCTCAAAATCCACCTTGGACGACATTACAATCTATAAACCATTCACATCATAAGAGCAACTAAATAATTTCATCGTTAAAAAAATTTCATTCATCAAATATAAAATTTATAATATTATCCCAAAAGAATAGGCAAATCATGGCCATTACATCCCTAAAGAATATGATCGACTATGGTAATTACATCTCAAAAGAATCACATTTAAACTTGCAGCAGAATAACAAAAGTTTAGTCTTTACATAATCTCAAAAACAATTTCTAGTCTCGCACCTAGGAGAGTATAACTCTAGCCATCCACCTCGGGATCCATGAGCTCGTCTAGTAGAGCTTCGCAATGTGGCGGCTCCTCAACCCCGAGCTCTTCCTCTAAACCACAATCTGAAAAATATAGTTTGTAAGGGGTGAGCACTAAGCTCTGTAGCAACATTCTTCCCAAACTCGAATAAGGTTTAGAAAATATATAAAACAATTCGGTCTCACTTTTAAAAATAGCATAATAACTTGAAATAAAACAGTGACAATTTATTTGATCTCAAGTGTACGTAATTGCAATAATTTAAATAAACAGTAAAACCAAGTTACAATTAACAACCATTTCCAACCATAACCATTTCCAACAAGTTTTTGTAGAGTCTCATACCTCCACAAGCTCTTGTCGGAAATCAAACAATAACAATAATCTCATGTTCTCATATATGTTGGTTGCTTCCCATGAATCTAGACAACGACTCTACCTCGTTCACCCAACTATAACCACACAAACCACTTTAGAAAGGACGTATACCGTCTCCCATGGCATTGACGAATCATTCCCAGGAAAGATATACCCACCCTAAACTTCGAACTAACGTGAACAATAATGGTTATTCTCACAAACAACAAACCACTGCAAATGTTAGAAAACCACCTCACCCCCACTGAGATAGACTAACGTCTAACACTTTATGTAATGCCCCAAAAACCACCTTGGACGGCATTATAATCTATAAACCATTCACATCATGAGAGCAACAAAATAATTTCATCATTAAAGAAATTTCATCCATCAAATATCACATTTACAATATTATCCCAAAAGAATGTAATCGACTATGATAATTATATTCCAAAAGAATCACAGTTAAACTTACAGCAGAATAACAAAATATTAGTCTAGACTTCACAATATTTCCAGAATGAATTTCCTATTCTAGAATAAAAATAATATTGCTCTAAGAGTCCACCTCGGGATCCACATTCCCTTCTATAGGAGTCTCCCAGGGTGCCGATTCATCCACTCCTAACTCCTTCTCTAGGTTATAATCTAAAAAATATTATTTGTAGGGGGTGAGCACTAAGCTCTCTAGCAACATTTCTCCCATACTCGAACAAGGTTTAGAAAAGCATATAAAAATGGTTGATCACCTTTCACAAATAGCATATATGAATTTTGAAATAAAACAGAGACAATTAAATAGATCTCAAGTTTAAGCAACAACAGTAATTTAATGCATAAGTGAAATCAATATACAACTAATAATCCATTCCACCATAAACCGTTTCTCTCAAGCTCTTGCGGAATCTCATACTTCCCAAGATTCTTATAGAAACCATTCCTGGTACAATGAACAATAACCCACCACTGTAATATACGACTAATAATCCATTCCACCATAAACTTTTTCTCCCAAGTTCTTGCGGAATCCTATACTTCCCAAGATTCTTGTAGAAATCATTTCTAGTACAATGAACAATAACCCATCACAGTATTCGTATCTCAAGTATGAAGTAAGATCTAGCATGGTCACCATCGAAAGTATCATGTCCCACATATCCACAAACACAAATCCTCGTAAGGATATCCAACCTTTGGGAAGGGCGTGTGCCAACACAATGGCAGTGACGAAATTCAACCCAAGCATTAGTATACTAATCCTCTGACATGACACCTGTGAGCTAATAGTGATTTGATCATCGCAAAGCACCAACCCCACTACGAGTGGTAGAATATGTTCAAACCCGCATAGAGTAAGAAGAAGTCTACCCATTCCATGATACCCAATCAATCGTAGCCCATGTTTATCCAAACAACCATACAAGAGATACAATACCAATAATTTCATCAATAACAAACAATTTCCAAAATCTCCAATTCCATGGGTATTTCCAAGAGCACAAGTAATTTCAACAATCTCCAAATTTTCACATGTATCATTTTAATAGAACATTGAAGAAAATGCAAGAGATCATCATCAATATCATTTTATTACTCAACACAAAGCACTAAGGTTTTGAAATCAAGAACCAAGGAAGAATCAAAAGAAAAATCCATCACTCTTGAAAACTAGGGTTTTAAATCAAGAAAAATAGATTTCATGGGTATTCAACCCTAACTTTGTTTAAAACATGATAATAATAGCAAGAAGACCAAGAAACAAAAGAACCCATAGCAAATACATAAGATTAGGAGTCAAAACAAACATATATATTAGCCCTAGCATCAATGGACAAGAATGGAAGAAAACCCCTACCTTGGTGTTCTTGAAGAACTAAGGTTTTGATCTTAAATCAACCCTTAAATCTCTGATTTTTCCCTTTTGATCTTGTGTTTTTCTCTTTCTCTCTTTCTCTCTAAAGCTTCCTAGGGTTGGAAGTGGTGAAATGGGGTTAATGAAGGCGTCCTAATGTATTTATAGGGTGAGAAACGGAGACAAAACTCGAAATTGGATCGAACTGGGTTTTACAGAGTGTACAGGTACTGTGTACCAGTACTATTTAGCTTCTGGAGTTCAAAGTACCGATACGTCATACCGGTACGCTGTACCGGTACACTTTGTCTGCTGAAACTTCCAGCGCAGGTTTGGCCTATTTAGAGGTCGATTTGGAAACATTTCGTGAAATACACTTTTGTAGTCCTAGAAGTCTACTATGTACTATCAAAATTTCAGATCAAATGAACTTCCAAATAAAAAGGTATGATCAAAATATTAGGCAGTGTCCAAGATTCTTTTTACCCAAATTCTCTCTAAAGTGTGCTTTAACTCCGGAATACTTTCTAACTTCTAATACACCCCATATTACTTCTCTCAAGGTTTTTCGACCTTCCGAATTCAATGAAAATCTTATTTTGACCTAAAAATATTTTAAACTTACCTAACAACCTCTTCCAATCTTAAATACCTTCGCAACTTAAACTTTATAATCAATTTATCTCTCAAATATTTATTTATACTATTATAATCTATGTGGTTCATTCTTACGTCATTACATATATTAGAATTACTAAAAAAATTATATCATTATATTAATATAAGCATGTGGGGGTTTACACTTTACAGCAGTGCTCGAATGTAATTCAAGTCCATCACAACAACCATACAAGAGATGCAACAACAAACTTTTTCTTTAAAACACAAGGAAATCAAAAATTCTCAATTCTCATAATTTGTAATACAAGAGAACAATTTAAGAAAAATAAGCAAGAGATCATCACAACATCATTTTATTACTCAACACAAAGCACTAAGGTTTCAAAGTCAAGAACAAAAGAAGAATCAAGAGGAAAATCCATTTATCTAGAAAAATTAGGGTTTTATGACAAGTAAAGAAATATCATGGTTATATAACCATAGCTTTGTTTAAAACATGATACTAATTGTGAAAATCTCAAGGAATCATGATTTCATAGCATATACATATATTTAAAAGTGGAAACATACATATACATACATGCCCTAGCCTCAATGGACAAGAATGGAAGGAACCCCTACCTTTCTCCTTGGCTTTGGTGTGAAGGACAAGAAGATTTGATCTTGAATCAACCTTAAAACTCTTGTTTTCCCTTTCTCTCTTCCTCTCTAAGTCTTTCTATTAGGGTTCTAAGAGGTTTGGGGTGAGAGTGAGGTGAAAGAATGGGAGAAAATGGAGTGAATATGGGGTTTTAAAACATAAAAATTCTGATTTTTTAATGGTCTACCGGTAGTTCGAATCCACTGGACCGCGTACTACCGGTGGGTCCTATCCAGATTTGCCTATTTCCTCTATTTTTCATTTCAAACCCATTCTAAACCCTTCCAAAACCAACCCAAACTTATACATCATACATTTGTACATCAAACATAATTGGTATAAGTTCTATTGCAAACGGTTTCATATATTTACAATTCAAAACTAAGTTTGAACTAAATATTTATCCGATTCTACACTATTAACATTTTTATCTCTACTCTTACCATCTACTTAGTTCATGCATACTCCATTATGTATATTAGCATTTTAAAAACATAATTACATTTCTATATTTGATAATATGAATATGGGAGTTTACATATCTTTTGAGGTTTGCGGTATTTGCGATTCGTCGGAGATTCGATAACTTCGTTCCCTTTTTTTTGTTAACTTAGTTAGACTTCTGTTTTACTTAGTTTGTTTAATTGTTTTATAAGTTCCTGGCATCATGATTCAAGTGGTCGTTTGATAAGAGAAGATTTAGATACTCTATTTGGAAAATTATTTGATTCATTTGATTCTAGTCATAACTCTCATACAATGGCTGCTGAGCCTAATATGAATAGAAAAAATAATCTTCCTAAATGTGAGGATCATATTGATAGATTAAGTAATAATGATGAGAACAATGTGGATAATTTAAATGCTAATCATGGTAGGACTTTGTAAGATTATCTACAACTAGCACGTCACACTGCACCATCATGCATTGTTTTTGCATTAAACGCTACAAATTTTGTCTTTAAAACTGACATGATTGCATTACTTCCAAAATTTCATGGCATGGAGTCAAAAAACCCTTATCTTCACATTAGAGATTTTGAGGAGGTATATGCCACCTTTCATGATCAAACAGTGTCTGTGAATACGATTAGGTTAAAACTCTTTCTTTAAAGGAAAAAGTTAAAACTTGGTTGCATTCACTCAAATCTAGGTCTATAGGGACATGGCCAGAGATGCAAAAAGAATTTCTTAAAAAAAAATTTCCCACACATTGCACAAACTCTTTAAAAAGGCAAATAATGAATTTTTCTCAAAAAGAGTCTGAAAATTTTTATCAAACTTGGGATAGATTTAAAGATCTTCTTGCATCTTGTCCACATCATGGTTACAAGAGCTGGCGTGTGATAAATTTTTTTTACAAGAGATTAAGCCCACAAATGCGTCAATTTGTAGAAATGATGTGTAATGGTGACTTCATAAATAAGGAACTTGACGAGACCTTTGACTATTTAGATTAGTTAGTTGAGAATGCACAATCTTGGGACAATACATCCCAAGAACCTTCTAAAGGTAAAATCGCACAATCATCATCAGCATGTGGGGGTAAATACCAGTTTATAGAAAAAGATGACTTAGGAGAAAAAATTGTCACCTTAGCTAGAAGGGTAGAAGCCATGGAATACAAAAGGGTTAATGAGGTTGACACAATACCTGTTGAGGAGGTTTGTAGTATTTGTGAGATCCCTAGACACCCCATGAAGGAGTGTCCAACATTATCTGTTTTAAAAGAAATTTTGCATGATCAAGCAAATGCTTGCAAACAATTTTTCAAAACCTTATAATAATCCTTACTCAATTACATACAACCCGGGGTGGAAAAATCATCCAAATTTTAGTTTGAGGAATGAAAACCATACATCCCAACCACCTCAACAAAATTCCTCCAATGTTGCACCATATGTTCCAACCCCTAAGAGGAATATTGAGGAAGTATTGGCACAGTTCATGCAGAGTGAGTCAAACTTTAACAATAAACAGGAAAATTACAATAGACAACAGGAAAATTACAATAAAAAAACTATTCAGTCTATTGAAGATATTAGGAGTGTAATCACTAAATTGACTATTGACCCTTGCCATTAGGAAAAGGTAAGTTCCCAGCGCAACCACAACCAAATCCCTAGGGTCAATTTAAAGTTAATGAAACTGCACCTCAAATACTATGCATGAGCAGGTAAATTCTATCACCACACTTCATAGTGGGAAAGAAATTCATAAAACTATTCCTTCTAAAATTCAAGAATCTGAGCAGATTTCACAACCTACGGAGAATGGTGATAAACCCAATCACTCTAAAATCAATAAGTCTGCGAAGTATGTCATGTCTGCACCATTTCCACAGAGACTTACTTCTACCACGCCAAACATGCATAATGATATGCTAGAGATTTTTAAGCAGGTAAAAATAAGCATTCCCTTGTTAGATGCCATTAAACAAATGTCTTCTTATACAAAATTTTTGAAAGAATTATGCACTGTTAAAAGGAAATTAAATGTACAAAAAAAGGCATTTTTGATTGAGCAGGTATCTTCCATCATACAACATAGGACTCCACCAAAGTACAAAGACCCAGGTTACCCCACCATTTCTTGTGTTATAGGCAACCACAGAATTGAACAAGCCTTATTGGATTTAGGAGCTAGTGTGAACCTGCTCCCTTATTTAGTATATGAACAATTAGGGTTAGGGGAGTTAAAACTCACTTCGATTACACTTCATTTAACTAACTTATCAATAAAAATACCAAGGGGTATGGTGGAAGATGTCTTAGTATAGGTTGATAAGTTTTACTTCCCTGTGAATTTTATAATTTTGGACACTCAACCTGTATTAAATACTAATGCTCAAATTCCTGTTATTTTAGGCAGACCATTCCTATAAACTGCAAATGCTTTAATTAATTGCAGAAATGGTGTGATGAAGTTAACTTTTGAGAATATGACATTAGAGCTCAATATTTTTAATGTATGCAAACAACCAGGGAATGTTGATGAGGATGTGCATGAGTTTAATATGATTGAGTATATTGTTCCAAATAGAATATATGATTCCCCTCTATTTGATCCTCTTGAGTCATGCCTACTAGAACAATCTTCTTTGTTAGAGAGAGATGAAAATAAAACTGAAATTTATGTTTTGACTGATTTGTTAAATTCTTCACAGGTACTTGAAATGAGACAGAATTTTGAGGAGCTTCCACCAAGAACCAATCCACTGATCCCATCTAGTGAGAAAGTTCCCAAACTTGATTTGAAACAATTACCGATAGAGTTAAAGTATGCATTCTTGGTAAATGATGAAACATATCCGGTAATAATTTCTCCTCAATTAGATTCAACACAGGAAGGTATGTTGTTTCAACTTCTTAGAAAGCATAAAAATGAAATTGGCTGGACTTTGGCTGATATAAAAGGAATTAGTCCATTGGTTTTCACTCATAAGATTTATTTGGAGGATAATGCTAAAACATCTAGGGAGATGCAACGAAGACTAAATTCACATATAAAAGAAGTTGTAAGGAAGAAGGTGCTGAAATTGTTAGATATAGGAATTATTTTCCCTATTGTAGATAGTAAATGGGTAAGTCTTACACAGGTAGTCCCTAAGAAATCTAGAGTAACTGTCGTTGCTAATGAGAATAATGAACTTGTACCAACTTGGACAGTAACTCGATGGAGGATGTGCATTGACTGCAGAAAGTTAAATTATGTGACTAGAAAATATCATTTCTCTTTGCATTTTATGGACCAAATTCTAGAAAGGGTAGCATCGCATATGTACTACAGTTTTTTAGATGGTTATTCAGGATATAACCAAATCAAACTTGCCCTATAACCAAATCAAACTTGCCCTAGAAGACCAAGAGAAAACTACATTTACTTGTCCTTTTTGTACCTTTGCTTATCGAAGGATGCCCTTTGGACTCTGCAATGCACCTGCGACTTTTCAAAGGTGTATGCTTAGCATTTTTAGTGATATGGTAGAGCATTTTCTTGAAGTTTTTATGGATGATTTTACTATTTTTGGTGATTCCTATGATGACTGTGTGTCAAATCTTAAGAAATTGCTTATACGATGTGAAGAAAAGAACCTTGTGCTTAATTGAGAAAAATGCCACTTCACGGTTAAAAGGGAAATTGTTCTTGGTCACATTGTCTCTTTTGAGGGAATTCAGGCAGATAAAGCTAAAATTGAATTAATTGCTAATTTACCTACCCCTAAAACCCTTAAGGATGTTAGATCTTTCCTGGGTCATGCTGGTTTCTGTAGAAGATTTATAAAAGATTTTAGTTCTATATCTAGTCCACTTTGTTATCTGTTAGGGAAAGACACACCTTTTGAGTGGGATGAGTCATGCCAAGAGGCTTTTGATAAGCTAAAGGGGATGCTCATCACTGCTCCAATTATACAACCTCCAAATTGGAGTCTCCCCTTTGAAATTATGTGTGATGCTAGTGATTATGTTGTAGGGGTAGTTTTAGGACAGAGAAATGAGAAAAAGCCACATGTTATTTACTATGCTAGTAGAACTTTAAACAATGCACTGATAAACTATTCTACTATAGAAAAAGAATTACTAGCAGTAGTATTTGCCTTAGACAAGTTTATGTCATATTTAGTAGGATCCCCTATTGTTATTTTCACAGATCATGCAGCTCTTAAATATTTATTAAATAAGAAAGATGTTAAACCAAGACTGCTTAGGTGGATCCTCTTACTCCAAGAATTTGACATAACAATCAAAGATAAAAAAAGAGTAGAAAATGTAGTTGCCGACCACTTGTCTAGACTTATGAGTGATGTGCCAATTGAGACAGTGCCGATCAAGGAAAATTTCCCTGATAAATAGTTGTTGGCAGTTTTTTCAACACTGTGGTTTGCTAACATTGTGAATTTTCTTGTTACAGGTAATATGCCATCGACTTGGACTGCTTTGGATAAAAGGAAATTTCTAGTAGAAGGAATTTTTTTTGGGATGACCCATATCTTTTCAAATACTGTTCAGATCAGATTATCTAGAGATGTGTGCCCAATGATGAGGTAAGTAGCATTTTATCATTTTGTCATTTGGCAGCATGTGGAGGCCACTTTTCTATGAAAAAGACAGCTGCAAAGGTTTTGTAGTGTGGATTTTATTGGCCAACAATTTTTAAAGATGCCTATAATTTTTGTAAGGTGTGTGAGCAATGTCAAAGACTAGGGGGATTAACCCGTAGAAGTATGATGCCTCTAAATCCAATTTTGATAATAGAAATTTTTGACTATTGGGGCATAGATTTCATGGGACCTTTTTCCCCATCATTTGGATATTTGTTCATTTTAGTGGTAGTAGATTATGTCTCTAAATGGGTTGAGGTTGTACCATGTCGAACAAATGATCATAAAGTTGTGTTGAAATTTTTAAAAGAAAATATTTTTTCCAGATTTGGTATACCACGAGCTATTATCAGTGATGGGGGATTACACTTTTGCAATAAACCTTTTGAAGCTTTAATGAAAAAATGCGGTGTAACATATAAAGTTGCAACCCCCTATCACCCACAGACAAGTGGTCAAGCAGAGCTAGTGAACTGGGAAATTTCTTACATTTTTGGAAAAAATGGTCAACCTTAATCATAAAGATTGGTCGTTATGACTAATTGATGAATTATAGGCATACCAAACTGCTTACAAAACCCCGATTGGCATGTCTCCGTATAGATTGGTATATGGAAAAGCTTGTCATTTACCTGTGGAACTAGAACATAAGGCATATTGGGCCATCAAGATGTTCAATTTTAGTTTTGACAATGCTGGTGCTTTACGAAAATTACAATTAAATGAACTTGAGGAAATCCGGAATGAGGCATAAGAGAATGTGAGGATTAGTAAAAAGTGAATGAAGGTGTTTCATGATAAGAATATTTTGTGTAAGACGTTTGCACCAGCACAGAAAGTTCTGTTATATAATTCAAGATTACACATCTTCAAAGGAAAGCTTTGAACTAGATGGAGTAGTCCATACAATGTTAAGGAGGTATTTCCTTATGGAAATAATGGGAACACCTTTAAAGTTAATGAACAACGACTTAAACCATTCTTGGAGGAAGGTATTGTTGAAGTGGAATCCATCGAATTGGTGGATCCTCACTATGAGTGATTCATCTCAAACAATTTTGTAGATTAATGTATATTATTGAGGGTGTTTTCTTTTATTTTTGGACATTTTGCAGATTCACGTGCTCAGTATAAACGCATCTGGTATGTTCTTCTTTACCAATATTTAGTCTTATGCTTATTCATACATTGGGGACAATGTAAGCTTTTGAGTCGGGGGGTGGAGCATGCCTGATTTATTGTGCACATGCATTTATAAAAAAATAATTAAATAAAATTAATTTTTAGTTTTGTAGTGTCTTTTTGAGTCTTTAGGAATGTTTACAAGTAAAAGTGTATCAACTTGAGAAGAAAAAGGATAGAAATTGAAGATTTTTCTAAGAAGGGAGCATTCAACACACTGGACAACGCGCCTGGACGCCAAATTATAGAACAAAACTTACTGGTAAGCGCATCCGGACGAAGACCAAGAGGCTAAACTCTCTGGACTACGTGTCCAGACGCGAAGCCTAACCGTTTTGAATTTAGGAGACGCGTTCGGACACGACTTGATCATGCATCCCAATGCTTGCTATTCAAGGCCAATTAATGCATTAGTTGAGATGCGTTTGGACGGTTGCATCCCATGCGTTCGGATGCTTGTGGAAAAGTTATAAATAACCGAGGCCTGACCGAAATTTTTTTTTATTCTACTATTCTTAACTGAAATAAAAATTTCTCCCACCTATTCTATACTTGTTAAGACCACACCATGGCACCACCACGAACTTCCACATAAAAGAGACCCCGAACGAGCACCCAGGAGGAGGAGGAGGACACCACGTTTGACCCCACTCATTTCCAGACTTTGGAAGCTCGAGGAAGATTTTTCAAATACTATGCCACTAAGCCTATTGTATGCGAGAGAAATGTAGAATATGAGGACTACGCCCGGTTGGGAGTCTGAGACATAATCACTTCGAGGCAATGGGCAGGCTTTATGGGCAGGGAGTCGCTCTGCATTCCCATCCTGGCAAGAGAATTCTATAGCAATGTCGATGACCTTGGGAATGGTCTCATCCGTACCTACGTTCTGGGCAAAGACATTAGGGTGGATGCCACAACCATTTCCAGACTAATTGGAATGACCAGGCCCGAGTGGCTAATCCTGATTATCCACAAAATTATGTCGGTGATGAAGTGGGGAAAGTGTTAATTAGGGATGAGGACTTTGTATGGACCTAGAATTTGAGATTTCTTCAACAGGAGGACTTAACCAACAAATATAAAATATTCAATTTAATTTCAGTGTCTAATATTTTTCCCCTGCTGAGAAATAATAACTTATATCTTGATCGAGCCAGACTCTTGTACGCCATGGGGATTGGGAGGTCCATTGATCTCCCTTCGCTGATTTTTTCGAAGATACGGCGAGCCATTGTGGACTCGAAAAAACCATATCTCCCTTTTGCTGGATTAGCCACATCACTTTGTGAACAAGCTGGAGTGGTGATTGATACCACCATGGAGCGGGCTAAAAAGATGGTAGTGCTCACCTCTGGCTCCCTTTTGAAAAGTCAAAGTGTGGCTAGGCCAGTACCAGGAGAGAGGGGTCCAGGTGGTGAGCAAGTTGCATTAGAAGGTATGGTACCAGGGGAGGATCAGTGGGATCAGTTCCTCAATTTCGATGAGGATTTTGATTTGCCAGTGGATGAGGACACTGATCCCAGGATTGACAGGCATATACTTTTTGAGTTACTGAGAGGTCAGAGGGAGATGAGGAAGCAGATGAGAGAGTTGAGGGCTCAGATGAGGGGATTAGGGCTCAGATGAGGGGATTAGGGCAGAGTTCTCAAAGTCAGGCAGACCCTTCATCTTAGCGTGTTTCTTCTTGGTCCAGGAGTTTAATGATCATTTCTTTGTTTTCTTTTTAGTTGTCTGTAGGAATCAAAGCCTATTTTGAGTAAATTTTTGTTTAGGCTTGATTTCTGTTATCTTTTAAAATATGCAGTGTACAAAAATTCCAATTATTATATGAAATGCATATTTTGTTCAGTTTAGCTATTAAATATCTAAATAACATTTTTATGCATAATTTGACACCGCAATATAAAAATAATTTACGTAGCTTTAAATTTGTAGTTGTTTAAGCATCACATAGAACTTTAATCTACACGTTTGTATCTCATATCATGTTCTTATAAAAACTCACAATTTGTGCACTATAGACTTTACCAAGTTGAAAATTTATTAGGTATTTTACCTTGAGAACTTGAAACATATAGTGAAGATGCATAAAAACCTTGGTGAGTTTTGATCTAATTTTTTTTTTAGGGTTATTTACATTTACTCAATAAAGAATATTTTTATTCAGCTAATCTCCTTCAATAGACTCATTATTTTTGTTTTGTTCAATACCAATATTATGAATGATTACATGACTTTAAATTATTTGCATGGGAAGTGTGTTATCAAAAGCTCTTGAGATATGATTTTAGGTCATCTTTGATATTATTTGAGTCTAAGTCTTATTCTTTGATACTATTATCCCTAGAAGCCATGATTGAGCCTTTGAAGCAAAATTTTATTTCTTATACCAAACATATAATAATCAAGCCAATAAAAAATATATAATATCATTTACCCTAGATTATCCCGAGATTGAGTTTTTTATTCTTTATATAATTTCGGAGATGTTGGTTGGGAAAAGATGTTCAAAGATAGTGAAAAAAATAAAAATTTGCATACTTGTGAATACTTGCATTATATGTTTTACTAAAAAAGTATATACATTCAGTTGCCTTGCTAAAAAAAAAAAAAGAAAGACTATATGTCTAGCAGATTGAAAAAAAAAAATAGCAAGCATGGTTTTGAAAAAATATGAGCAAGTGTTGTAAATTGTGCTTCTAAAGGGTGGAGAGTGAAAGGTTATGAAAGAAGTTTGGTTGTGTAATGTATATGTTCCCTCGGGATAGACTTTTTGAATTCTTGAATATCTTTCATTTCAAAACCCTAATCCCAAGGCCCCATTACTACTTTAAATAAAGTCCTATCTAATCTCAAGAGTATATTGATGGATGCATGACTTGTGTGAATAAAGAAGAGAATGATGATTATTTATTTATTTTGTGTTAATTTCCTTTCATGAGACTATGTTAAATCATTTTCTTTTGGATTACGTTTTTTTTAATAGACATGTGAGCATTATTTTGTTTTGATTTAAATATCTTCTTCTCACATGTGATATTTGAGGGAATAGTCACTATAATCTGAGAGAATATTTTATGAGTAAATTATCTAGTGAAATTTGGCATTGAAACGAATAGTTGATGGTTGTAGAGGTGATTACCAAATAAATTATTGACTTGGTATAGTTAATTCACATTACACACGATTTTTCATGGGAATATGATAAGTGCATACATTTATATAGTATAGAGTTTTATATTTTGTTTTGCATGTGCTTATCAAAAGGCTTGTAGCTCAGAATTTTCTGTATTGTGGTATTAATTTGTGTTATAAAAGTATTATTCAGATATTTGATCACAAGGTGATGTTTGTGGGTATCATCTCTGAAAACCCTTACGAGACTCTACTCGTCTACTCGGGGAAAACTAGAGGTTTAAAGGCTTGTTGCATATGCTAAATGCAACCGGGTAGCCTACGAAAATGGTTTTGTTTATTTTGTTTTTGATTAATTAGTTTTAGTTTTTGGTTTTGTGTGTAGTTGTCTGCCTTACTAGGGACTAGCAAGGTCTGAGTGGGGGGTGTGATTAAGGTCTCATATTTAAATTTATCATTGGGAAAGATTGATTATTTAGTTATGTAAGTTTGATAAAAATAGCAAATTATTTATGAATTGATATTATGCTAATAAAAGATGAGTTGTGTTTATTTTGTAGGATAATAGACATAATTTGGAAGAAAATAAGTCGAGATGAAGCTTAGTTGAGTAGAAAGCGTACTGATACACGCGTCCGAACGAGAATTCATCATGTGTCCAGACGTGAGTGGCAGAGAGATGAAGGCTGATGAAGGGGTATTCTGGAAGTCGCGTCCGGACGATAAATACACATGCATCCGGATGCGTGTCAATGATCTGCCAACATCAGATTAGGGTTTCAATGCAATTCAACCTTATCTGGGAACAAAGTTATAAATAAGAGTTGAAGACTTTGTAAAAGGGGACAATCTTTTGTTTTAAGAATTATTTTTTTATTTTATTTTTAGTATTGTTATCATGTCTGGTTAAAAGGTTTAATTAGGCCAGGGGAAGACCTCTCAATGAAGTACGGTAATGTTATTGACTTATAAGCTTAATGGTATGTGATGTTTTGTTAATTCAACTTTTGATTGCTTAGCAAAGTTTTTGCTCTGTAAAAATTCTTGAGTCATTGTGCCATGTACATTGATTGCTTGAATTTCCCTGCGAGTAAATAACTGGTTATTCCACGCTTAAGTTGATTATCATTATTTTACATAATAATATAATTGGATGATTGTTCAGGTTCCTAAATAATTCTTTGATTATAAATTGTAGTTTTATTGCTTAATTTTGTGATTTGAATCAACCGACATTTGATTCTTGTCTAAGGTTAAGAATTAAGTCTTTAATCATTATTGTATGGAATTGAGAGGGAGTACCTGATGCTCTAGTATTTTTATTACTATTTTAATTATTAAAATCATTCTTCTCTGTTCAACAATTCCTTAAATAAATCATTTTTCTTTAAGTTCATTTTAATATTTGTGTGATTGTTTTCTTGTTACAATTCATTGAGGGTTTGACGTCGATTTTCGAGAATTATACTACTTTGCTCAACCTGTGCTTGAGTTTACGAAATTAAAGTTGAAGCATGCACCCCCATAACTTATAATGGCTCAAGGGATTCCAAATCAAGGCAAAATGTGTTCTTTCAAAAACTTAACCACCGTCTGGTGATCATTATTTTGATAAGAAATCGCCTTAACCCTTAGTCAATAGCAACCAAAATGTATAGATATCTAAAGGAGGGAGATACTGGTCCCATAAATCGAAACTCTAGCAATTAAAAATTTTAGTGATCAAAATAGGGTTTAGGGGCATCATATTTCTTTTAAAAATACTTCACAACCTTTGACATCTATCACAAACTAGGCAAAAAGTATGTGCATCTTTAAAAAAAGTGAAACAATAAAATCCACATTGCAAGATTTTAGCAGCAGTTTTCTTTGAGAAAAAATGTCTACCACAAGCTTCAGAATGAAAAAAAAGAGGTAAACTAACCGATTTCATGATTGGGTACACACTGTCTTATGATTTGATTCTTACAGTATTTAAGCAAGTAGAAAAAGAAGTTACGTATCTCGCTTAAAAACTTTTGTTTGTCGGTAGAGGTGTGCTGAGAAGGAATGATAACTGTAGCCAAATAATTAACAATATCCACATATCATGGTACCTCAAAGATGGCAAGAAGTTGCTCATCAAGAAAAGTTTCTTTGATTGACAGAAGTTCCTCTTTCGTGTTATAGTTCAACCTGAAAAGATAAATGACCACCATATTTTCTACTCATTTCTTGTCCTTTATAATGAGATCAAATTCTTGGAATAATAGTATCCATCGGAGAAGGCATGGCTTGGCATCCTTCTTTGTGAGCAAGTACTTCAAGGCTACATGGTTAGTAAAAACAACAATTGAGGATCCAACTAGATATGATCAGAATTTATCTAAAGTAAATACTACTACAAGAAACTTCTTTTCTGTTGTGGAATAATTCATTTGTGCATCATTCAAGATTTTTCTCGCATGGTATATCATATAAGGTTGCTTGTCTTTCCATTGTCCCAACACAGTACCTATAGCATAATCAGTAGCATCACCCTCCTTGTGCAATGTACCTAGAGCATTGCATAATCCAAATGAAATTATTTTATAAGGAAAAGTACCAAAAAGACATATGAAGGCGATTTTTTCTTGGTCATCTAGTCCAATTTCAATCTGGTTGTAAGTTGAGTATCCATCCAAAAATATAATAAAAAACATGACCAAACTATGTTCTCAAGAAATTGATTTAGAAAAAGTAGAAGAAATTGGTCTTTTCTGGTGAGAGAGTTTAACTTTGGTAGTCAATACATATACTTCAACTTGTGACAGTATGTGTTGGGACTAACTTATTCTTCTCAATTTTTTACCAATGTCACACCAGATTTCT